>WNGS01161108.1:160006-211964 GCA_020271785.1 Procambarus virginalis
CAACTGCATGCCTTGCCTGCAGTGTAAAAACTCTAACAATTGCATGCGTTGCCTGCAGTGTACCAACTGTAACAAGTGCATGGCTTGCCTGCAGTGTAAAACTGTAACAAGTGCATGTCTTGCCTCTAGTGTAACAGGTGCATGCCTTGCCTGCAGTGTAACAATTGTAACAATTGCATGCTTTGCCTGCAGTGTAACAAGTGAATGCCTTGCCTGCAGTGTGACAACTGTAACAAGTGCATGCCTTGCCTTCAGTGTAACAACTGCATGCCTTGCCTGCAGTGTAACAACTGTAACAATTGCATGCCTTGCCTGCAGTGTAACAAGTTAATGCCTTGCCTGCCGTCTACCAACTGTAACAACTGCATGCCTTGCCTGCAGTGTAACAACTGTAACAAGTGTATGTCTTGCCTGCAGTGTACCAACTGTAACATCTGCATGTCTTGCCTGCAGTGTACCAAATGTAACATCTGCATGTCTTGCTGCAGTGTAACAACTGTAACAACTGCATGCTTTGCCTGCAGTGTAACAACTGTAACAAGTGCATGTCTTGCCTCTAGTGTAACAAGTGCATGTCTTGCCTGAAGTGCAATACGTGCATGTCTTGCATGAAGTATACCAACTGTAACAAGTGCATGTCTTGTCTGCAGTGTAACAAGTGCATGCCTTGCCTGCGGTGTAACATCTGTAACACGTGCATGTCTTGTCTGCAGTGTACCAACTGTAACAAGTGAATGTCTTGCCTACAGTGTACCAACTGTAACAAGTGCATGCCTTGCCTGCAGTGTACCAACTGTGAGAAGTGCGTGTATTGCCTGCAGTGTCCCAACTGTAACAAGTGCATACATTGCCTGTAGTGTAACAACTGTAACAAGTGCATGTCTTGCCTGCAGAGAAACAAGTGCATGTCTTGCCTGCAGTCTAACAACTGTAACAAGTGCATGCCTTGCCTGCGGAGTAACAAGTGCATGCCTTGCCTGCGGAGTAACAAGTGCATGCCTTGCCTGCAGTGTAACAACTGTAACAAGTGCATGTAATGCCTTCAGTGTACCAATTGTAGCACGTGCATGCCTTGCTTGCAGTGTAACAAGTGCATTCCTTGCTTGCAGTATACTAACTGTAACACGTGTATGCCTTGCCTGCATTGTAACAACTGTAAAAAGTGCATGCCTAGCCTGTAGTGTAACAAGTGCATGCCTTGCCTATAGTGTAACAAGTGCATGCCTTGCCTGTAGTTTACCAACCTTAACAAGTGCATGTCATGCCTCTAGTGTAACAGGTGCATGTCTTGCCTCTAGCGTAACACGTGCATGTCTTGCATGCAGTGTACCACCTGTAACAAGTGCATGTCTTGCCTGCAGTGTACCAACTGTTACAACTGCATGCCTTGCTTGCAGTGTAAAAACTGTAACAAGTGCATGTCTTTCCTGCAGTGTACCAAATGTAACAAGTGGTTGTCTTGCCTGCAGTGTAAAACTGTAACAAGTGCATGCCTTTCCTGCAGTGTACCAACTGTAACAACTGCATGCCTTGCCTGCAGTGTAACAACTGTAACAAGTGCATGCCTTGCCTGCAGTGTACCAACTGTAACAACTGCATGCCTTGCCTGCGGTGTAACAATTGTAACAAGTGCATGCCTTGCCTGCAGTGTACCAACTTTAACAAGTGCATGCCTTGCTTGCAGTGTAACAAGAGCATGCCTTGCCTGCAGAGTAACAAGTGCATGCCTTGCCTGCAGTGCAACAACTGTAACAAGTGCATGCCTTGCCTGCAGTGTAACAACTGTAACAACTGCATGCCTTGCCTGCAGTGTAACAACTGTAACAAGTGCACGCCTTGCCTGCAATTTACCTACTGTAAAAAGTGCATGCTTTGCTTGCAGTGTAACAAGAGCATGCCTTGCCTGCAGAGTAACAAGTGCATGCCTTGCCTGCAGTGTAACAACTGAAACAAGTGCATGTCTTGCCTGCAGTGTAACAACTGTAACAATTGCATGCCTTGCTTGTAGTGTAACAAGTGCATGCCTTGCCTGCAGTGTAACAAGTGCATGCCTTGCCTGTAGTGAAACAAGTGCATGCCTTGCCTCTAGTGTAACAAGTGTATGCCTTGCCTGTAGTGTACCAATTGTAACAAGTGCATGTCTTGCCTGTAGTGTAACAAGTGCACGACTTGCATGCAGTGTACCACCTGTATCAATTGCATGTCTTGGCTGCAGTGTACCAACTGTAACAACTGCATGTCTTTCCTGCAGTGTAAAAACTGTAACAAGTGCATTTCTTTCCTGCAGTGTACCAACTGTAACAAGTGCATGTCTTGCCTGCAGTGTAACAACTGTAACAAGTGCATGCCTTTCCTGCAGTGTACCAACTGTAACAACTGCATGCCTTGCCTGCAGTGAAACAACTGTAACAAGTGCATGCCTTGCCTGCTGTGTACCAACTATAACAAGTGCATGCCTTGCCTGCAGTGTAACAACTGTAACAAGTACATGTCTTGCCTGCAGTGTAACAACTGTAACAATTGCATGCGTTGCCTGCAGTGTAACAACTGTAACAAGTGCATGCCTTGCCTGCAGTGTAACAAGTGCATGCCTTGCCTGTAGTGTAACAAGTGAATGCCTTGCCTGTAGTGTAACAACTGTAACAATTGCATGCCTTGCCTGTAGTGTAACAATTGCATGCCTTTCCTGTAGTGTAAAAAGTGCATGCCTTGCCTGTAGTGCAACAAGTGCATACCTTGCCTGTAGTGTAACAAGTGTATGCCTTGCCTGTAGTGTACCAACTGTAACAAGTGCATGCCTTGCCTGCATTGTACCAACTGTAACAGCTGCATGCCTTGCCTTCAGTGTAACAACTGCATGCCTTGCCGGCAGTGTAACAACTGTAACAAGTGCATGCCTTGCCTGCAGTGAACAAACTGTAACAACTGCATGCCTTGCCTGCAGTGTAACAACTGTAACAAGTGAATGCCTTCCCTGCAGTGTAACAACTTTAACAAGTGTACGTCTTGCCTCTAGTGTAACAAATGCATGTCTTGCCTGCAGTGTATCACCTGCAACAAGTGCATGTCTTGCCTGCAGTGTACCAACTGTAACAACTGCATGTCTTGCCTTCAGTGTAACAACTGTAACAACTGCATGCCTTGCCTACAGTGTAACAAGTGCATGCTTTGCCTGAAGTGTAACAACTGTAACAAGTTCATGCCTTGCCTTCAGTGTACCAACTGTAACAACTGCATGCCTTGCCTGCAATGTAACAACTGTAACAAGTGCATGCCTTGCCTGCAGTGTAACAACTGTAAGAAGTGCATGTCTTGCCTGCATTTTAACAACTTTAACAAGTGCATGTCTTGCTTGCAGTGTATTAACTGTAACACGTGCATGCCATGTCTGCAGTGTATCAACTGTAACACGTGCATGCCTTGCCTGTAGTGTAACAAGTGCATGCCTTGGCTGCAGTGCAACAAGTGCATGCCTTGACTGCTGTGTATCAACTGTAACAAGTGCATGTCTTGCTTGCAGTGTACCAACTGTAACACGTGCATGCCTTGCATGTTGTGTAACAAGTGCATGCCTTGCTTGCAGTGTAACAAGTGCATGCCTTCCCTGCAGAGTAACAAGTGCATGCCTTGCCTGCAGTGTAACAACTGTAACAAGTGCATGTATTGCATGCAGTGTACCAACTGTAACAAGTGCATGACTTGCCTGCAGTGTACGAACTGTAACATGTGCATACCTGGCTTGCAGTATAACAAGTGCATGCCTTGCCTGCAGAGTAACAAGTGCATGCCTTGCCTGCAGAGTAACAAGTGCATGTCTTGCTTGCAGTGTAACAAGTGCATTTCTTGCTTGCAGTGTACTAACTGTAACACGTGCATGCCTTGCCTGCATTGTAACAACTGTAACAAGTTCATTCCTTGCCTGTAGTGTAACAAGTGCATGTCTTGCCTGCAGTGTAACAACTGTAACAAGTGCATGCCTTATCTGCAGTGTACAAACTGTAACAACTGCATGCCTTGCCTGCAGTGTAACAACTGTTACAAGTGCATGCCTTGCCTGCAGTGTACCAACTGTAACAACTGCATGCCTTGCCTGCAGTGTCACAACTGTAACAATTGCATGCCTTGCTTGCAGTGTACCAAATTTAACAAGTGCATGTCTTGCTTGCAGTGTAACAAGAGCATGCCTTGCCTGCAGAGTAACAAGTGCATGCCTTGCCTGAAGTGTAACAACTGTAACAAGTGCATGTTTTGCCTGCAGTGTAATAACTGTAAAAATTGCATGCCTTGCCTGTAGTGTAACAAGTGCATGCCTTGCCTGTAGTGTAACAAGTGCATGCCTTGCCTGTAGTGCAACAAGTGCATGCCATGCCTGTAGTGTAACAAGTGTATGCCTTGCCTGAAGTGTACCAACTGTAACAAGTGCATGACTTGCCTCTAGTGTAACAAGTGCATGCTTTGCCTGCAGTGTGACAACTGTAAAAAGTGCATGCCTTGCCTTCAGTGTAACAAGTGCATGCCTTGCCTGCAGTGTAACAACTGTAACAATTGCATGCCTTGTCTGCAGTGTAAAAAGTGAATGCCTTGCCTGCAGTGTACCAACTGTAACAGCTGCATGCCTTGCCTGCAGTGTAACAACTGTAACAAGACCATGCCTTGCTTGCAGTTAACCAACTGTAACAAGTGCATGCCTTGCCTGCAGTGTAACAACAGTAAGAAGTGTATGTCTTGCCTCTAGTGTAACAAATGCATTTCTTGCCTGCAGTGTACCACCTGATTCAAGTGCATGTCTTGCCTGCAGTGTACCAACTGTAACAACTGCATGTCTTGCCTGCAGTGTAACAACTGTTACAACTGCATGCCTTGCCTGCAGTGTAACAACTGTAACAACTGTATGCCTTTCATGCAGTGTAACAAATGCATGCTTTGCCTGAAGTGTAACAACCGTAACAAGTGTATGCCTTGCCTGCAGTGTACCAATTGTAAAAAGTGCATGCCTTGACTGCAGTGTACCAACTGTAACAACTGCATGCCTTGCCGGCAATGTAACACCTGTAACAAGTGCATGCCTTGCCTGCAGTGTAACAACTGTAACAAGTGCATGTCTTGCCTGCATTTTAACAACTTTAACAAGTGCATGTCTTGCTTGCAGTGTAACAAGTGCATTCCTTGCTTGCAGTGTATTAACTGTAACACTTGCATGCAATGCCTGCAGTGTAACAACTGTAACACGTGTATGCCTTGCCTGTAGTGTAATAAGTGCATGCCTTGCCTGCAGTGCAACAAGTGCATGCCTTGCCTGCTGTGTATCAACTGTAACAAGTGCATGTCTTGCCTGAAGTGCACCAACTGTAACACGTGCATGCCTTGCATGTAGTGTAACAAGTGCATGCCTTGCTTGCAGTGTAACAAGTGCATGCCTTCACTGCAGAGTAACAAGTGCATGCCTTGCCTGCAGTGTAACAACTGTAACAAGTGCATGTATTGCCTGCAGTGTACCAACTGTAAAAAGTGCATGTCTTGCCTGCAGTGTACCAACTGTAACACGTGCATGCCTTGCCTGTAGTGTAACAAGTGCATGCCTTGCCTGCAGTGCAACAAGTGCATGCCTTGCCTGCTGTGTATCAACTGTAACAAGTGCATGTCTTGCCTGCAGTGTACCAACTGTAACACGTGCATGCCTTGCATGTAGTGTAACAAGTGCATGCCTTGCTTGCAGAGTAACAAGTGCATGCCTTGCCTGCAGTGTAACAACTGTAACAAGTGCATGTAATGCCTTCAGTGTACAAATTGTAGCACGTGCATGCCTTGCTTGCTGTGTAACAAGTGCATTCCTTGCTTGCAGTGTACTATCTGTAACACGTGTATGCCTTGCCTGCATTGTAACAACTGTAAAAAGTGCATGCCTAGCCTGTAGTGTAACAAGTGCATGCCTTGCCTGTAGTTTGCCAACTGTAACAAGTGCATGTCATGCCTCTAGTGTAACAGGTGAATGTCTTGCCTCTAGCGTAACAAGTGCATGTCTTGCATGCAGTGTACCACCTGTAACAAGTGCATGTCTTGCCTGCAGTGTACCAACTGTAACAACTGCATGCCCTGCTTGCAGTGTAAAAACTGTAACAAGTGCATGTCTTTCCTGCAGTGTACCAACTGTAACAAGTGGTTGTCTTGCCTGCAGTGTAAAACTGTAACAAGTGCATGCCTTTCCTGCAGTGTACCAACTGTAACAACTGCATGCCTTCCGTGCAGTGTAACAGCTGTAACAAGTGCATGCCTTGCCTGCAGTGTACCAACTGTAACAACTGCATGCCTTGCCTGCAGTGTAACAACTGTAACAAGTGCATGCCTTACCTGCAGTGTACCAACTTTAACAAGTGCATGCCTTGCTTGAGGTGTAACAAGAGCATGCCTTGCCTGCAGAGTTACAAGTGCATGCCTTGCCTGAAGTGTAACAACTGTAACAAGTGCATGTCTTGCCTGCAATGTAACAACTGTAACAATTGCATGTCTTGCCTGTAGTGTAACAAGTGTATGCCTAGCCTGTAGTGTACCAACTGAAACAAGTGTATGTCTTGCCTCTTGTGTAACAAGTGCATGTCTTGCCTCTAGTGTAACAAGTGCATGTCTTGCCTCTAGTGTAACAAGTGCATGTCTTGCCTCTAGTGTAACAAGTGCTTGTCTTGCGTCTAGTGTAACAAGTGCATGCCTTGTCTGAAGTGTAACAACTGTAACAAGTGTGTGTCTTGCCTGCAGTGTAACAATTGTAACAATTGCATGCCTTGTCTGCAGTGTAACAAGTGAATGCCTTGCCTGCAGTGTGACAACTGTAACAAGTGCATGCCTTGCCTTCAGTGTAACAAGTGCATGCCTTGCCTGCAGAGTAACAAGTGCATGCCTTGCCTGCAGNTGTGCTGGCTTCAAGTCCTCAGCAACTTCTTCCCCAAAGACAAACCTGCAACCCATTTGCATTCCAAAATTGTTTCCCTTTTTAACACATAAACAAAATTAATCATACAACATCTTTGTCTCCAATCTCTATCTGTCCTCTACATTTAATGAGAGTGGACTCCCCCGTGGGCGAGTCCATGCGCCACGTCGCTGGGCGAGCCTCACTCACGCCGGGAGGGGCCTCCTCCCTCAGGAGCCGGGCTCCTTCAGTTGCCCGCCAGCGCTCAGAGAAGATGGACGTCGCTCAGCGCTCCTCTCACTTCACTCTCTTATTTTAGGCTTTCTGCCATACCAAAACATTTCTAATTTGAAAATAAACATCGCTACTGTCGCTGGGCACACGACCAACTACAAGCAAACACTATGAACTGGCTTAAATCGGGCTTACCACAGATTATCTGGTCGAGGGCGCTTCTCCCTCTGACAACGTCTGACCAGGGCGCTTGTCACAGCCCACAAAACTGTCTCTGGGCGGCTTAATACTCTCTCCTCGCCGTCCAGGACTTGAGACCACACGTCCTCAGCTCGATTCAACAGCTGGAACGTCTGCACCTTCTCTTCTCTTGGAGATATATCGCTAGGGGTCCCTTCTGGCGGGAGCTCGACGAAGCGCGGCTTCTCCCCTGCGATGTCTGGCCTCAAGTGAGGTCATCGCCCTCCACAAGCGAGCCTCACGCCCCAGTAACTGTCCACATCTTCCAACAAGTCATTTATCTGTTTTTCTAGTCCATTGCCCATAATCTCAAACTTTTATATAATGCAACACACTATTTTACATCTGTGTTATCGCCTCTATAATTCCTGGACCTTCCAGTTAGGTCAGGCTTGCTGAATAACTCTCAAAGGGTGAGACTCGTTTCTCCTGCAGGCTGAGATCATAACAGGCACTCACACACTCGCCACTGAGACACTCACACACCCCAGCCACTGTGGCACTCACACCCCCAGTCATTGTAGCACTCACACACCCAAGCCACTGCGGCACTCACACCCAAGCCACTGATTCACTCACACACCCACAGCCACTGTGGCACTCATACTCCCCAGCCACTGAGGCACTCATACTCCCAGCAAATGTGGCACTCACACACCCCAGCCACTGTTGCATTCAAACAACCCAGCCACTGAGGCACTCACACACACCAGCCACTGTTGCACTCACACAACCCAGCCACTGTTGCACTCACACACCCCAGCCACTGTTGCACTCACACACACCAGCCACTTTTCCACTCACACACACCAGCCACTGTTGCACTCACACACGCCAGCCACTGAGGCACTCACACACGCGTGCCACTGTTGCACTCACACCCCCCAGCCACTGTGGCACTCACACACCCCAGAGACTGAGGCACTCACACACTCAGCCACTGAGACACTCACACACCCCAACCACTGTGGCACTCACACCCCCAGTCATTGTGGCATCCACACACCCCAGCCACTGTGGCACTCACACACCCCAGCCACTGTGTCACTCACACACCCCAGCCAATGTGGAAGAAAAACACCCCAGCCACTGTGGCACTCACACACACCAGCCACTGAGCACTCAAACACCATAGCCACTGAGGCACTCACACACCCAGCCACTGTGGCCCTCACACCCGTACAACTGTAACAACTGCATGCCTTGCCTGCAGTGTAACAACTGTAACAATTGCATGCCTTGCCTGCAGTGTACCAAATTTAACAAGTGCATGTCTTGCTTGCAGTGTAACAAGAGCATGCCTTGCCTGCAGAGTAACAAGTGCATGCCTTGCCTGAAATGTAACAACTGTAACAAGTGCATGTTTTGCCTGCAGTGTAATAACTGTAACAATTGCATGCCTTGCCTGTAGTGTAACAAGTGCATGCCTTGCCTGTAGGTAACAAGTGCATGCCTTACCTGTAGAGCAACCAATGCATGCCTTGCCTGTAGTGTAACAAGTGTATGCCTTGCCTGAAGTGTACCAACTGTAACAAGTGCATGACTTGCCTCTAGTGTAACAAGTGCATGTCTTGCCTCTAGTGTAACAAGTGCATGCCTTGCCTGCAGTGTGACAACTGTAACAATTGCATGCCTTGCCTGCAGTGTGACAACTGTCACAATTGCATGCCTTGCCTTCAGTGTAACAAGTGCATGCCTTGCCTGCAGTGTAACAACTGTAACAATTGCATGCCTTGTTTGCAGTGTAAAAAGTGAATGCCTTGCCTGCAACAGCTGCATGCCTTGCCTGCAGTGTAACAACTGTAACAAGACCATGCCTTGCTTGCAGTTAACCAACTGTAAACAAGTGCATGCTTGCCTGCAGTGTAACAACTGTAAGAAGTGTATGTCTTGCCTCTAGTGTAACAATGCATGTCTTGCCTGCAGTGTACCACCTGTTTCAAGTGCATGTCTTGCCTGCAGTGTACCACTGTAACAACTGCATGTCTTGCCTGCAGTGTAACAACTGTTACAACTGCATGCCTTGCCTGCATGTAACAACTGTAACAACTGCATGCCTTGCTTGCAGTGTAACAAGTGCATGCTTTGCCTGAAGTGTAAGAACTGTAACAAGTGCATGCCTTGCCTGCAGTGTACCAATTGTAACAATGTATGCATTGCTGCAGTGTAACAACTGTAACAACTGCATGCCTTGCCTGCAATGTAACACCTGTAACAAGTGCATGCCTTGCCTGCAGTGTAACAACTGTAACAAGTGCATGTCTTGCCTGCATTTTAACAACTTTAACAAGTGCATGTCTTGCTTGCAATGTAACAAATGCATTCCTTGCTTGCAGTGTATTAACTGTTAACACGTGCATGCAATGCCTACAGTGTAACAACTGTAACACGTGTATGCCTTGCCTTTAGTGTAACAAGTGCATGCCTTGCCTGCAGTGCAACAAGTGCATGCCTTGCCTGCTGTGTATCAACTGTAACAAGTGCATGTCTTGCCTGAAGTGCACCAACTGTACACGTGCATGCCTTGCATGTAGTGTAACAAATGCATGCCTTGCTTGCAGTGTAACAAGTGCATGCCTTTACTGCATAGTAACAAGTGCATGCCTTGCCTGCAGTGTAACAACTGTAACAAGTGCATGTATTGCCTGCAGTGTACCAACTGTAAAAGTGCATGTCTTGCCTGCAGTGTACCAACTGTAACACGTGCATGCCCTGCCTGTAGTGTAACAAGTGCATGCCTTGCCTGCAGTGCAACAAGTGCAAACCTTGCCTGCTGTGTATCAACTGTAACAAGTGCATGTCTTGCCTGCAGTGTACCAACTGTAACACGTGCATGCCTTGTATGTAGTGTAACAAGTGCATGCCTTGCTTGCAGTATAACAAGTGCATGCCTTGCCTGCAGAGTAACAAGTGCATGCCTTGCCTGCAGTGTAACAACTGTAACAAGTGCATGTAATGCCTTCAGTGTACCAATTGTAACAAGTGCATGACTTGCCTGCAGTGTACGAACTGTAACATGTGCATACCTGGCTTGCAGTATAACAAGTGCATGCCTTGCCTGCAGAGTAACAAGTGCATGCCTTGCCTGCAGAGTAACAAGTGCATGCCTTGCCTGCAGTGTAACAACTGTAACAAGTGCATGTAATGGCTTCAGTGTACCAATTGTAACACGTGCATGTCTTGCTTCCAGTGTAACAAGTGCATTTCTTGCTTACAGTGTACTAACTGTAACACGTGCATGCCTTGCCTGCATTGTAACAACTGTAACAAGTTCATGCCTTGCCTGTAGTGTAACAAGTGCAGGTCTTGCCTGCAGTGTAACAACTGTAACAAGTGCATGTCCTTTCCTGCAGTGTACCAACTGTAACAACTGCATGCCTTGCCTGCAGTGTAACAACTGTTTCAAGTGCATGCCTTGCCTGCAGTGTACCAACTGTAACAACTGCATGCCTTGCCTGCAGTGTAACAACTGTAACAATTGCATGCCTTGCCTGCAGTGCACCAAATTTAACAAGTGCATGTCTTGCTTGCAGTGTAACAAGAGCATGCCTTGCCTGCAGAGTAACAAGTGCATGCCTTGCCTGAAATGTAACAACTGTAACAAGTGCATGTTTTGCCTGCAGTGTAATAACTGTAACAATTGCATGCCTTGCCTGTAGTGTAACAAGTGCATGCCTTGCCTGTAGTGTAACAAGTGCATGCCTTACCTGTAGAGCAACCATGCATGCCTTGCCTGTAGTGTAACAAGTGTATGCCTTGCCTGAAGTGTACCAACTGTAACAAGTGCATGACTTCCTCTAGTGTAACAGTGCATGTCTTGCCTCTATTGTAACAGTGCATGCCTTGCCTGCAGTGTGACAACTGTAACATTGCATGCCTTGCCTGCAGTGTGACAACTGTCACAATTGCATGCCTTGCCTTCAGTGTAACAAGTGCATGCCTTGCCTGCAGTGTAACAACTGTAACAATTGCATGCCTTGTTTGCAGTGTAAAAAGTGAATGCCTTGCCTGCAACAGCTGCATGCCTTGCCTGCAGTGTAACAACTGTAACAAGACCATGCCTTGCTTGCAGTTAACCAACTGTAACAAGTGCATGCCTTGCCTGCAGTGTAACAACTGTAAGAAGTGTATGTCTTGCCTCTAGTGTAACAAATGCATGTCTTGCCTGCAGTGTACCACCTGTTTCAAGTGCATGTCTTGCCTGCAGTGTACCAACTGTAACAACTGCATGTCTTGCCTGCAGTGTAACAACTGTTACAACTGCATGCCTTGCCTGCAGTGTAACAACTGTAACAACTGCATGCCTTGCTTGCAGTGTAACAAGTGCATGCTTTGCCTGAAGTGTAAGAACTGTAACAAGTGCATGCCTTGCCTGCAGTGTACCAATTGTAACAATTGTATGCATTGCCTGCAGTGTAACAACTGTAACAACTGCATGCCTTGCCTGCAATGTAACACCTGTAACAAGTGCATGCCTTGCCTGCAGTGTAACAACTGTAACAAGTGCATGTCTTGCCTGCATTTTAACAACTTTAACAAGTGCATGTCTTGCTTGCAATGTAACAAATGCATTCCTTGCTTGCAGTGTATTAACTGTAACACGTGCATGCAATGCCTACAGTGTAACAACTGTAACACGTGTATGCCTTGCCTTTAGTGTAACAAGTGCATGCCTTGCCTGCAGTGCAACAAGTGCATGCCTTGCCTGCTGTGTATCAACTGTAACAAGTGCATGTCTTGCCTGAAGTGCACCAACTGTAACACGTGCATGCCTTGCATGTAGTGTAACAAGTGCATTGCTTGCAGTGTAACAAGTGCATGCCTTTACTGCATAGTAACAAGTGCATGCCTTGCCTGCAGTGTAACAACTGTAACAAGTGCATGTATTGCCTGCAGTGTACCAACTGTAAAAAGTGCATGTCTTGCCTGCAGTGTACCAACTGTAACACGTGCATGCCCTGCCTGTAGTGTAACAAGTGCATGCCTTGCCTGCAGTGCAACAAGTGCAAGCCTTGCCTGCTGTGTATCAACTGTAACAAGTGCATGTCTTGCCTGCAGTGTACCAACTGTAACACGTGCATGCCTTGTATGTAGTGTAACAAGTGCATGCCTTGCTTGCAGTATAACAAGTGCATGCCTTGCCTGCAGAGTAACAAGTGCATGCCTTGCCTGCAGTGTAACAACTGTAACAAGTGCATGTAATGCCTTCAGTGTACCAATTGTAACAAGTGCATGACTTGCCTGCAGTGTACGAACTGTAACATGTGCATACCTGGCTTGCAGTATAACAAGTGCATGCCTTGCCTGCAGAGTAACAAGTGCATGCCTTGCCTGCAGAGTAACAAGTGCATGCCTTGCCTGCAGTGTAACAACTGTAACAAGTGCATGTAATGGCTTCAGTGTACCAATTGTAACACGTGCATGTCTTGCTTCCAGTGTAACAAGTGCATTTCTTGCTTACAGTGTACTAACTGTAACACGTGCATGCTTGCCTGCATTGTAACAATTGTAACAAGTTCATGCCTTGCCTGTAGTGTAACAAGTGCAGGTCTTGCCTGCAGTGTAACAACTGTAACAAGTGCATGCCTTTCCTGCAGTGTACCAACTGTAACAACTGCATGCCTTGCCTGCAGTGTAACAACTGTTTCAAGTGCATGCCTTGCCTGCAGTGTACCAACTGTAACAACTGCATGCCTTGCCTGCAGTGTAACAACTGTAACAATTGCATGCCTTGCCTGCAGTGCACCAAATTTAACAAGTGCATGTCTTGCTTGCAGTGTAACAAGAGCATGCCTTGCCTGCAGAGTAACAAGTGCATGCCTTGCCTGAAATGTAACAACTGTAACAAGTGCATGTTTTGCCTGCAGTTTAATAACTGTAACAATTGCATGCCTTGCCTGTAGTGTAACAAGTGCATGCCTTGCCTGTAGTGTAACAAGTGCATGCCTTGCCTGTAGAGCAACAAGTGCATGCCTTGCCTGTAGTGTAACAAGTGTATGCCTTGCCTGAAGTGTACCAACTGTAACAAGTGCATGACTTGCCTCTAGTGTAACAAGTGTATGTCTTGCCTCTAGTGTAACAAGTGCATGCCTTGCCTGCAGTGTAACAACTGTAACAAGTGCATGTCTTGCCTGCATTTTAACAACTTTAACAAGTGCATGTCTTGCTTGCAATGTAACAAATGCATTCCTTGCTTGCAGTGTATTAACTGTAACACGTGCATGCAATGCCTACAGTGTAACAACTGTAACACGTGTATGCCTTGCCTTTAGTGTAACAAGTGCATCCCTTGCCTGCAGTGCAACAAGTGCATGCCTTGCCTGCTGTGTATCAACTGTAACAAGTGCATGTCTTGCCTGAAGTGCACCAACTGTAACACGTGCATGCCTTGCATGTAGTGTAACAAGTGCATGCCTTGCTTGCAGTGTAACAAGTGCATGCCTTTACTGCAGAGTAACAAGTGCATGCCTTGCCTGCAGTGTAACAACTGTAACAAGTGCATGTATTGCCTGCAGTGTACCAACTGTAAAAAGTGCATGTCTTGCCTGCAGTGTACCAACTGTAACACGTGCATGCCCTGCCTGTAGTGTAACAAGTGCATGCCTTGCCTGCAGTGCAACAAGTGCAAGCCTTGCCTGCTGTGTATCAACTGTAACAAGTGCATGTCTTGCCTGCAGTGTACCAACTGTAACACGTGCATGCCTTGTATGTAGTGTAACAAGTGCATGCCTTGCTTGCAGTATAACAAGTGAATGCCTTGCCTGCAGAGTAACAAGTGCATGCCTTGCCTGCAGTGTAACAACTGTAACAAGTGCATGTAATGCCTTCAGTGTACCAATTGTAACAAGTGCATGACTTGCCTGCAGTGTACGAACTGTAACATGTGCATGCCTGGCTTGCAGTATAACAAGTGCATGCCTTGCCTGCAGAGTAACAAGTGCATTCCTTGCCTGCAGAGTAACAAGTGCATGCCTTGCCTGCAGTGTAACAACTGTAACAAGTGCATGTAATGGCTTCAGTGTACCAATTGTAACACGTGCATGTCTTGCTTCCAGTGTAACAAGTGCATTTCTTGCTTACAGTGTACTAACTGTAACACGTGCATGCCTTGCCTGCATTGTAACAACTGTAACAAGTTCATGCCTTGCCTGTAGTGTAACAAGTGCAGGTCTTGCCTGCAGTGTAACAACTGTAACAAGTGCATGCCTTTCCTGCAGTGTACCAACTGTAACAACTGCATGCCTTGCCTGCAGTGTAACAACTGTTTCAAGTGCATGCCTTGCCTGCAGTGTAACAACTGTTTCAAGTGCATGCCTTGCCTGCAGTGTACCAACTGTAACAACTGCATGCCTTGCCTGCAGTGTAACAACTGTAACAATTGCATGCCTTGCCTGCAGTGTACCAAATTTAACAAGTGCATGTCTTGCTTGCAGTGTAACAAGAGCATGCCTTGCCTGCAGAGTAACAAGTGCATGCCTTGCCTGAAATGTAACAACTGTAACAAGTGCATGTTTTGCCTGCAGTGTAATAACTGTAACAATTGCATGCCTTGCCTGTAGTGTAACAAGTGCATGCCTTGCCTGTAGTGTAACAAGTGCATGCCTTGCCTGTAGAGCAACAAGTGCATGCCTTGCCTGTAGTGTAACAAGTGTATGCCTTGCCTGAAGTGTACCAACTGTAACAAGTGCATGACTTGCCTCTAGTGTAACAAGTGCATGTCTTGCCTCTAGTGTAACAAGTGCATGCCTTGCCTGCAGTGTGACAACTGTAACAATTGCATGCCTTGCCTTCAGTGTAACAAGTGCATGCCTTGCCTGCAGTGTAACAACTGTAACAATTGCATGCCTTGTCTGCAGTGTAAAAAGTGAATGCCTTGCTGCAACAGCTGCATGCCTTGCCTGCAGTGTAACAACTGTAACAAGACCATGCCTTGCTTGCACTTAACCAGCTGTAACAAGTGCATGCCTTGCCTGCAGTGTAACAACTGTAAGAAGTGTATGTCTTGCCTCTAGTGTAACAAATGCATGTCTTGCCTGCAGTGTACCACCTGTTTCAAGTGCATGTCTTGCCTGCAGTGTACCAACTGTAACAACTGCATGTCTTGCCTGCAGTGTAACAACTGTTACAACTGCATGCCTTGCCTGCAGTGTAACAACTTTAACAACTGCATGCCTTGCTTGCAGTGTAACAAGTGCATCCTTTGCCTGAAGTGTAAGAACTGTAACAAGTGCATGCCTTGCCTGCAGTGTACCAATTGTAACAATTGCATGCATTGCCTGCAGTGTAACAACTGCATGCCTTGCCTGCAATGTAACACCTGTAACAAGTGCATGCCTTGCCTGCAGTGTAACAACTGTAACAAGTGCATGTCTTGCCTGCATTTTAACAACTTTAACAAGTGCATGTCTTGCTTTCAATGTAACAAATGCATTCCTTGCTTGCAGTGTATTAACTGTAACACGTGCATGCAATGCCTACAGTGTAACAACTGTAACACGTGTATGCCTTGCCTTTAGTGTAACAAGTGCATGCCTTGCCTGCAGTGCAACAAGTGCATGCCTTGCCTGCTGTGTATCAACTGTAACAAGTGCATGTCTTGCCTGAAGTGCACCAACTGTAACACGTGCATGCCTTGCATGTAGTGTAACAAGTGCATGCCTTGCTTGCAGTGTAACAAGTGCATGCCTTTACTGCAGAGTAACAAGTGCATGCCTTGCCTGCAGTGTAACAACTGTAACAAGTGCATGTATTGCCTGCAGTGTACCAACTGTAAAAAGTGCATGTCTTGCCTGCAGTGTACCAACTGTAACACGTGCATGCCCTGCCTGTAGTGTAACAAGTGCATGCCTTGCCTGCAGTGCAACAAGTGCATGCCTTGACTGCTGTGTATCAACTGTAACAAGTGCATGTCTTGCCTGCAGTGTACCAACTGTAACACGTGCATGCCTTGTATGTAGTGTAACAAGTGCATGCCTTGCTTACAGTATAACAAGTGCATGCCTTGCCTGGTGAGTAACTAGTGCATGCCTTGCCTGCAGTGTAACAACTGTAACAAGTGCATGTAATGCCTTCAGTGTACCAATTGTAGCACGTGCATGCCTTGCTTGCAGTGAAACAAGTGCATTCCTTTCTTGCAGTGTACTAACTGTAACACGTGTATGCCTTGCCTGCATTGTAACAACTGTAAAAAGTGCATGCCTAGCCTGTAGTGTAACAAGTGCATGCCTTGCCTATAGTGTAACAAGTGCATGCCTTGCCTGTAGTTTACCAACCTTAACAAGTGCATGTCATGCCTCTAGTGTAACAGGTGCATGTCTTGCCTCTAGCGTAACAAGTGCATGTCTTGCATGCAGTGTACCACCTGTAACAAGTGCATGTCTTGCCTGCAGTGTACCAACTGTAACAACTGCATGCCTTGCTTGCAGTGTAAAAACTGTAACAAGTGCATGTCTTTCCTGGAGTGTACCAAATGTAACAAGTGGTTGTCTTGCCTGCAGTGTAAAACTGTAACAAGTGCATGCCTTTCCTGCAGTGTACCAACTGCAACAACTGCATGCCTTGCCTGCAGTGTAACAACTGTAACAAGTGCATGCCTTGCCTGCAGTGTACCAACTGTAACAACTGCATGCCTTGCCTGCAGTGTAACAACTGTAACAAGTGCATGCCTTGCCTGCAGTGTACCAACTTTAACAAGTGCATGCCTTGCTTGCAGTGTAACAAGAGCATGCCTTGCCTGCAGAGTAAGAAGTGCATGCCTTGCCTGAAGTGTAACAACTGTAACAAGTGCATGCCTTGCCTGTAGTGTAACAAGTGTATGCCTAGCCTGTAGTGTACCAACTGTAACAAGTGCATGTCTTGCCTCTTGTGTAACAAGTGCATGTCTTGCCTCTAGTGTAACAAGTGCATGTCTTGCCTCTAGTATAACAAGTGCATGTCTTGCCTCTAGTGTAACAAGTGCATGCCTTGCCTGCAGTGTATCAACTGTAACAACTGCATGCCTTGCCTGCAGTGTAATAACTCTAACAATTGCATGCCTTGCCTGCAGTGTACCAACTGTAACAAGTGCATGGCTTGCCTGCAGTGTAAAAACTGTAACAAGTGCATGTCTTGCCTCTAGTGTAACAGGTGAATCCCTTGCCTGCAGTGTAACAACTGTAACAATTGCATGCCTTGCCTGCAGTGTAACAAGTTAATGCCTTGCCTGCCGTCTGCCAACTGTAACAACTGCATGCCTTGCCTGCAGTGTAACAACTGTAACAAGTGTATGTCTTGCCTGCAGTGTACCAACTGTAACATCTGCATGTCTTGCCTGCAGTGTACAAAATGTAACATTTGCATGTCTTGCCTGCAGTGTAACAACTGTAACAACTGCATGCCTTACCTACAGTGTAACAAGTGCATGCCTTGCCTGAAGTGTAACAACTGCAACAAGTGCATGCCTTGCCTGCAGTGTACCAACTGTAACAACTGCATGCTTTGCCTGCAGTGTAACAACTGTAACAAGTGCATGTCTTGCCTCTAGTGTAACAAGTGCATGTCTTGCCTGAAGTGCAATAAGTGCATGTCATGCCTGAAGTATACCAACTGTAACAAGTGCATGTTTTGCCTGCAGTGTAACAAGTGCATGCCTTGCCTGCGGTGTAACATCTGTAACACGTGAATGTCTTGTCTGCAGTGTACCAACTGTAACAAGTGAATGTCTTGCCTACAGTGTACCAACTGTAACAAGTGCATGCCTTGCCTGCAGTGTACCAACTGTGAGAAGTGCATGTCTTGCCTGCAGTGTCCCAACTGTAACAAGTGCATACATTGCCTGTAGTGTAACAACTGTAACAAGTGCATGTCTTGCCTGCAGAGAAACAAGTGCATGTCTTGCCTGCAGTCTAACAACTGTAACAAGTGCATGTCTTGCCTGCAGTGTAACAAGTGCATGCCTTGACTGCAGTGTAACAAGTGCATTCCTTGCTTGCAGTGTACTAACTGTAACACGTGCATGCCTTGCCTGCAGTGTATCAACTGTAACAACTGCATGCCTTGCCTGCAGTGTAACAACTGTTTCAAGTGCATGCCTTGCCTGCAGTGTACCAACTGTAACAACTGCATGCCTTGCCTACAGTGTCACAACTGTAACAATTGCATGCCTTGCCTGCAGTGTACCAAATTTAACAAGTGCATTCCTTGCTTGCAGTGTACTAACTGTAACACGTGCATGCCTTGCCAGCAGTGTATCAACTGTAACAAGTGCATGTCTTGACTGCTGTGTACCAAATGTAACACGTAAATGCCTTGCCTGTAGTGTAACAAGTGCATGCCTTGCCTGAAGTGTAACAACTGTAACAAGTGCATGTCTTGCCTGCAGTGTATCAACTGTATCACGTGCATGACTTGCCTGCAGTGTACCAACTGTATCAAGTGCATGACTTGCCTGCAGTATACCAACTGTAACAAGTGCATGACTTGCCTGCAGAGTAACAAGTGCATGCCTTGCCTGCAGTGTAACAACTGTAACAAGTGCATGTCTTGCCTGCAGTGTACCAACTGTAACACGTGCATGCCTTGCATGTTGTGTAACAAGTGCATGCCTTGCTTGCAGTGTAACAAGTGCATGCCTTCCCTGCAGAGTAACAAGTGCATGCCTTGCCTGCAGTGTAACAACTGTAACAAGTGCATGTATTGCCTGCAGTGTACCAACTGTAACAAGTGCATGACTTGCCTGCAGTGTACGAACTGTAACATGTGCATACCTGGCTTGCAGTATAACAAGTGCATGCCTTGCCTGCAGAGTAACAAGTGCATGCCTTGCCTGCAGAGTAACAAGTGCATGCCTTGCCTGCAGTGTAACAACTGTAACAAGTGCTTGTAATGGCTTCAGTGTACCAATTGTAACACGTGCATGTCTTGCTTACAGTGTAACAAGTGCATGTCTTGCTTGCAGTGTAACAAGAGCATGCCTTGCCTGCAGAGTAACAAGTGCATGCCTTGCCTGTAGTGTAACAAGTGCATGCCTTGCCTGTAGAGCAACAAGTGCATGCCTTGCCTGCAGTGTAACAACTGTAACAAGTGCATGTATTGCCTGCAGTGTACCAACTGTAACAAGTGCATGACTTGCCTGCAGTGTACGAACTGTAACATGTGCATACCTGGCTTGCAGTATAACAAGTGCATGCCTTGCCTGCAGAGTAACAAGTGCATGCCTTGCCTGCAGAGTAACAAGTGCATGCCTTGCCTGCAGTGTAACAACTGTAACAAGTGCTTGTAATGGCTTCAGTGTACCAATTGTAACACGTGCATGTCTTGCTTACAGTGTAACAAGTGCATTTCTTGCTTACAGTGTACTAACTGTAACACGTGCATGCCTTGCCTGCATTGTAACAACTGTAACAAGTTCATGCCTCGCCTGTAGTGTAACAAGTGCAGGTCTTGCCTGCAGTGTAACAACTGTAACAAGTGCATGCCTTTCCTGCAGTGTACCAACTGTAACAACTGCATGCCTTGCCTGCAGTGTAACAACTGTTTCAAGTGCATGCCTTGCCTGCAGTGTACCAACTGTAACAACTGCATGCCTTGCCTGCAGTGTAACAACTGTAACAAGTGCTTGTAATGGCTTCAGTGTACCAATTGTAACACGTGCATGTCTTGCTTACAGTGTAACAAGTGCATTTCTTGCTTACAGTGTACTAACTGTAACACGTGCATGCCTTGCCTGTATTGTAACAACTGTAACAAGTTCATGCCTCGCCTGTAGTGTAATAAGTGCAGGTCTTGCCTGCAGTGTAACAACTGTAACAAGTGCATGCCTTTCCTGCAGTGTACCAACTGTAACAACCGCATGCCTTGCCTGCAGTGTAACAACTGTTTCAAGTGCATGCCTTGCCTGCAGTGTACCAACTGTAACAACTGCATGCCTTGCCTGCAGTGTAACAACTGTAACAATTGCATGCCTTGCCTGCAGTGTACCAAATTTAACAAGTGCATGTCTTGCTTGCAGTGTAACAAGAGCATGCCTTGCCTGCAGAGTAACAAGTGCATGCCTTGCCTGCAGAGTAACAAGTGCATGCCTTGCCTGCAGAGTAACAAGTGCATGCCTTGCCTGAAATGTAACAACTGTAACAAGTGCATGTTTTGCCTGCAGTGTAATAACTGTAACAATTGCATGCCTTGCCTGTAGTGTAACAATTGCATGCCTTGCCTTTAATGTAACAAGTGCATGCCTTGCCTGTAGTGTAACAAGTGCATGCCTTGCCTGTAGAGCAACAAGTGCATGCCTTGCCTGTAGTGTAACAAGTGTATGCCTTGCCTGAAGTGTACCAACTGTAACAAGTGCATGACTTGCCTCTAGTGTAAGAAGTGCATGTCTTGCCTCTAGTGTAACAAGTGCATGCCTTGCCTGCAGTGTGACAACTGTAACAATTGCATGCCTTGCCTTCAGTGTAACAAGTGCATGCCTTGCCTGCAGTGTAACAACTGTAACAATTGCATGCCTTGTCTGCTGTGTAAAAAGTGAATGCCTTGCCTGCAGTGTACCAACTGTAACAGCTGCATGCCTTGCCTGCAGTGTAACAACTGTAACAAGACCATGCCTTGCTTGCAGTTAACCAACTGTAACAAGTGCATGCCTTGCCTGCAGTGTAACAACTGTAAGAAGTGTATGTCTTGCCTCTAGTGTAACAAATGCATGTCTTGCCTGCAGTGTACCACCTGTTTCAAGTGCATGTCTTGCCTGCAGTGTACCAACTGTAACAACTGCATGTCTTGCCTGCAGTGTAACAACTGTTACAACTGCATGCCTTGCCTGCAGTGTAACAACTGTAACAACTGCATGCCTTGCTTGCAGTGTAACACGTGCATGCTTTGCCTGAAGTGTAAGAACTGTAACAAGTGCATGCCTTGCCTGCAGTGTACCAATTGTAACAATTGCATGCCTTGCCTGCAGTGTAACAACTGTAACAACTGCATGCCTTGCCTGCAATGTAACACCTGTAACAAGTGCATGCCTTCCCTGCAGTGTAACAACTGTAACAAGTGCATGTCTTGCCTGCATTTTAACAACTTTAACAAGTGCATGTCTTGCTTGCAGTGTAACAAATGCATTCCTTGCTTGCAGTGTATTAACTGTAACACGTGCATGCAATGCCTGCAGTGTAACAACTGTAACACGTACTCACCTAGTTGTACTCACCTAGTTGTGCTTGCGGGGGTTGAGCTCTGGCTCTTTGGTCCCGCCTCTCAACCGTCAATCAACAGGTGTACAGTTTCCTGAGCCTAATGGGCTCTATCATATATACACTTGAAACTGTGTATGGAGTCAGCCTCCACCACACGCTTCCTAATGCATTCCATTTGTCAACCACTCTGACACTAAAAAAGTTCTTTCTAATATCTCTGTGGCTCATTTGGGCACTCAGCTTCCACCTGTGTCCCCTAGTGCGTGTGCCCCTTGTGTTAAACAGCCTGTCTTTATCAACCCTGTCGATTCCCCTGAGAATCTTGAATGTGGTGATCATGTCCCCCCTAACTCTTCTGTCTTCCAACGAAGTGAGGTTTAATTCCTGCAGTCGCTCCTCGTAGCTCATACCTCTCAGCTCGGGTACTAGTCTGGTGGCAAACCTTTGAACCTTTTCCAGTTTAGTCTTATGCTTGACTAGATAGGGACTCCATGCTGGAGCCGCATACTCCAGGATTGGTCTGACATATGTGGTATATAATGTTCTGAAAGATTCCTTACACAAGTTTCTAAAGGCCGTTCTTATGTTAGCCAACCTGGCATATGCTGCTGATGTTATCCTCTTGATATGAGCTTCAGGGGACAGGTCTGGCGTGATATCAACCCCCAGGTCTTTCTCTCTCTCTGACTCTTGAAGTATTTCATCTCCCAAATGATACCTTGTATCTGGTCTCCTGCTTCCTACCCCTATCTTCATTACATTACATTTGCTTGGGTTAAACTCTAACAGCCATTTGTTCGACCATTCCTGCAGCTTGTCCAGGTCTTCTTGAAGTCTCAAGCTGTCCTCCTCTGTCTTAATCCTTCTCATAATTTTGGCGTCGTCAGCAAACATTGAGAGGAATGAGTCTATACCCTCTGGGAGATCATTTACGTATATCAGAAACAGGATAGGTCCAAGTACAGAGCCCTGTGGGACTCCACTGGTGACTTCACGCCAGTCTGAGGTCTCACCCCTCACTGTAACTCTCTGCTTCCTATTGCTTAGGTACTCCCTTATCCACTGGAGCGCCCTACCTGTTACTCCTGCCTGTTTCTCCAGCTTATGCATCAACCTTTTATGGGGTACTGTGTCAAAGGCTTTCCGACAGTCCAAAAAATGCAGTCCGCCCACCCTTCTCTTTCTTGCTTAATTCTTGTCACCTGATCGTAGAATTCTATCAAGCCTGTAAGGCAAGATTTACCCTCCCTGAACCCATGTTGATGGGTTGTCACGAAGTCTCTTCTCTCCAGATGTGTTACTAGGTTTTTTCTCACAATCTTCTCCATCACCTTGCATGGTATACAAGTTAAGGACACTGGCCTGTAGTT
The DNA here is from genome assembly GCA_020271785.1 of Procambarus virginalis. Taxonomy (NCBI): domain Eukaryota; kingdom Metazoa; phylum Arthropoda; class Malacostraca; order Decapoda; family Cambaridae; genus Procambarus; species Procambarus virginalis. The sequence continues at coordinate 182,920 of WNGS01161108.1, forward strand.
CAGTGCCTCTTGTCTGTCACCCTTTTTGTATATTGGTACTACATTAGCAGTCTTCCATATTTCTGGTAGGTCCCCCGTTTCCAGTGACTTACTATACACTATGGAGAGTGGTAAGCAAAGTGCTCCTGCACACTCTTTCAATACCCATGGCGAGATTCCATCCGGCCCAACAGCTTTTCTCACATCCAGCTCCAATAGGTGCTTTTTGACCTCATCTCTTGTAATTTCGAACCTATCCAAGGTCACCTGGTTTGCTGCCACCTCTCCCAGCGCCGTGATATCTCCCTGTTCTATTGTAAAGACCTCCTGGAACCTTTTGTTGAGTTCTTCACACACCTCTTTGTCATTCTCTGTGTACCTGTCCTCGCCCACCCTAAGTTTAATCACCTGTTCCTTCACTGTTGTCTTCCTCCTGATGTGACTGTGTAGTAGCTTTGGTTCAGTCTTGGCTTTATTAGCTATATCATTTTCATACCTTTTCTCAGCTGCTCTTCTCACACTGACATACTCGTTCCTGGTTCTCTGGTATCTCTCTCTACTTTCTGGTGTTCTGTTATTACGGAAGTTCCTCCATGCCCTTTTGTTCAGCTCTTTTGCTTTCATACATTCCCTATTAAACCACGGATTCTTCCTTTGCTTCTCTGTTTTTTCCTGTTGGGCTGGGACAAACCTGCTTACAGCCTCCTGACATTTTTGGGTGACATAGTCCATCATGTCTTGTACGGACTTGGTTCCGAGTTCTGTGTCCCAATGTATATCCCATAGGAATTTATTCATCTCCTCATAGTTTCCCTTTCTGTACGCCAGCCCTTTGGTTCCCAGTTCTTTTTTGGGGGTGATAATTCCTAGCTCAACCAGGTACTCAAAGCTCAATACACTATGATCACTCATTCCCAAGGGGGCTTCCAACTTAACTTCCCTTATATCCGACTCATTTAGGGTAAATATCAAATCAAGCAAGGCTGGTTCATCCCCTCCTCTCATTCTTGTCGGTCCCTTGACGTGTTGACTTAGAAAGTTTCTTGTTGCCACATCCAGCAGCTTAGCTCTCCATGTGTCTGGGCCTCCGTGTGGGTCTCTGTTCCCCCAATCTATCTTCCCATGGTTGAAGTCTCCCATGATTAGAAGTCTGGATCCGTTCCTGCTAGCCACAGAAGCTGCTCTCTCTATTATATTGATGGTGGCCATGTTGTTTCTATCATATTCCTGTCTGGGTCTTCTGTCATTCGGTGGGGGGTTATATATGACTACTATTATAATTTTCTGTCCTCCAGTTGCAATGGTGCCTGATATGTAGTCCCTGAAACCTTCACAGTTCTGAATTACCATCTCTTCGAAACTCCAACCTTCTCTTAGTAGCAAGCCACACCACCTCCTCCTCTCCCTTCTCTCTCTTTCCTCACTACATAGTAGCCCTGTGGAAACACTGCATTTGTTATGATTTTCGTTAGCTTTGTTTCTGTGAGTGCTATTATGTCTGGGTTTTCTTCTAGTGCCCACTCTCCAAGTTCACTAGTTTTATTTGTAATCCCATCTATGTTAGTGTACATCGCCTTGAAGCTCACTTTCTTCTGTTCATTTACATATCCCTTTCTTGGCGAGTATTCTACTGGTGTGGAAGCTGTTCCGTGGTGAGAGGATCTGTGAGGTGGTTTGCAGGGTCGCAGAGGTTTTGGGGTGGGGGTGGGGTTTAAGGGAAGGGGGAACGGGTAGGGTGTGGGTTAAGGAGATAGGGGGGACATGGAGGATACGGGGTGAGGGGGAGGAGGAATAGGGAGGGTATGGGATGAAGGGGGAGGGGGACTGGGGGGAAAGGTGGGAGGGGGGACATGATGGGAATGGGGATGGGGTGTCGGGGTCAGAATGGGGTGGGGGGGAGGGAGGGGTGGTGGGGGCAGGTAGGGTGAGGAGAAGGAAGGGTTTCTATGCAGAGGGGGTTGGTGGTGTTGCCCCCCCCCTCTGGTGTTGCTGGGATGCTGGTTTGGGTTCCCCTCTTGTCTCTGGGACTGCTGTGTTGGGGGCTGTGATTTCCTGGTTTGCTCCTCTCTCCCTGCGCTTCCTCCTTGCCTCTGCTGCCCTGGCTCTCTCCTCCTTCGCCCTGTCCCTCTGCAGGAATACTTGTTTGTATCCCTCCACATGTTGGAGACGACTCTTCTTTTCTAGAATATCCTCCTTTGTGTTTCGTTTGCAAACACCACCTTTACAAGTCGGTTTCTGTCCCTGTTGTACCAGCCCAACCTGAAAACCTTCTCAATGTTGTGTGCAGCCTCTTCCATCTGTAACCCCTTCAGTAGCCCATGTACTGCCTCTCTATCCTTGCCATTCCATTCTTGCCTGTTGGATCCTTCCTGTTCTTTGATGCCTACAACTACCACTGATCTCTTTCTCTCCAGCAGTTGAGTGGTGCACCTTGCTGCTTCCTGTGAGGTAGCAGCTTGCATGGCTACCTCCCTCACTGTGGCCATTGCTTCTGAGCTCTTTTTCAATATGTCCGCAAATGTGTCAGGTACAGAGGCATTCCTTCCAATGTAACATTCCCACCTTCCCTTGGATGATAATCTGATGCTCGGTCTCTTTATTTTTCTGCGTGAGAGATTTGATCTCCTCCCTTGCTGATGTCAGCTCACTTTGCAGGTTGTTTAATTGTAATCCCATTTCATTCATCTCCCTCTAATTCCTCATGCTTGGTGTAGCAATTCTTGCGTTTGTTCGCCCTGGCTGCTTCCCATAACCCTGTTTCGGCCTCCTGCCATTTTGCCCCTGTCAAGAGAGGTAGCAAGGGAGAGAGAGAGAGAGCAAGGGGAGAGAGATCAAGANTGTATGCATTGCTTGAAGTGTACCACTGTAACAAGTGTAATGACTTCCCTGTAGTGTACAAGTGCATGTCTTGCCTCTAGTGTAACAAGTGCATGTCTTGCCTGTAGTGTACAAGTGCATGTCTTGCCTCTAGTGTAACAAGTGCATGCCTTGCCTGCAGTGTAACAACTCTAACAATTGCATGCCTTGCCTGCAGTGTACCAACGTTAAAAGTGCATGGCTTGATTGCAGTGTAACAACTGTAACAAGTGCATGCCTTGCTTGCAGTGTAGCAAGTGCATGCCTTGCCTGTAGTTTACCAACTGTAACAGTGCATGTCTTGCCTCTAGTGTAACAAGTGCATGTCTTGCCTTTAGTTTAACAAGTGCATGTCTTGCTGCAGTGTACCATCTGTACAAGTGCATGTCTTGCCTGCAGTGTACCAACTGTAACAACTGCATGCCTTGCCTGCAGTAAAAAAACTGTAACATATGCATGTCTTGCCTGCAGTGTACCAACTGTACCAAGTGCATTCTTTGCCTGCATTGTAACAACTGTAACAAGTGCATGCCTTGCCTGCAGTGTACCTACTGTAACAACTTCATGCCTTACCTGCAGTGTAACAACTGTAACAAATGCCTGCCTTGCCTGCAGTGTACCAACTGTAACAACTGCATGCCTTGCCTTCAGTGTAACAACTGCATGCCTTCCGGCAGTGTAACAACTGTACAAGTGCATGCCTTGCCTGCAGTGAACAAACTGTAACAACTGCATGCCTTGCCTGCAGTGTAACAACTGTACAAGTGAATGCCTTCCCTGCAGTGTAAACTGTACAAGTGTACGTCTTGCCTCTAGTGTAACAAATGCATGTCTTGCCTGCAGTGTATCACCTGCAACAATTGCATGTCTTGCCTGCAGTGTAACAACTGTAACAACTGCATGCCTTGCCTGCAGTGTAACAAGTGCATGCTTTGCCTGATGTGTAACAACTGTAACAAGTGCATGCCTTGCCTGCAGTGTACCAATGTAACAAGTGCATGCCTTGCCTGCAGTGTAACAACTGTAACAAGTGCATGCCTTGCCTTCAGTATACCAACTGTAACAACTGCATGCCTTGCCTGCAATGTAACAACTGTAACAGTGCTGCCTTGCCTGCAGTGTAACAACTGTAACAGTGCATGTCTTGCCTGCATTTTACAACTTTAACACGTGCATGCCATGTCTGCAGTGTAACAACTGTAACACGTGCATGCCTTGCCTGCAGTGCAACAAGTGCACGCCTTGACTGCTGTGTATCACTGTAACCAGTGCATGTCTTGCCTGCATGTACCAACTGTAACACGTGCATGCCTTGCATTTGTGTAACAAGTGCATGCCTTGCTTGCAGTGTACAAGTGCATGCCTTCCCTGCAGAGTAACAAGTGCATGCCTTGCCTGCATGTACCAACTGTAACCAGTGCATGACTTGGCTGCAGCGTACGAACTGTAACATGTGCATACCTGGCTTGCAGTATAACAAGTGCATGCCTTGCCTGCAGAGTAACAATGCATGCCTTGCCTGCAGAGTAACAAGTGCATGCCTTGCCTGCATGTAACAACTGTAACAAGTGTATGTAATGGCTTCAGTGTACCAATGTAACACGCGCATGTCTTGCTTCCAGTGTAACATGTGCTTTCTTGCTTGCAGTGTACTAACTGTAACACGTGCATGCCTTGCCTGCATTGTAACAACTGTAACAAGTTCATGCCTTGCCTGTAGTGTAACAAGTGCAGGTCTTGCCTGCAGTGTAACAACTGTAACAAGTGCATGCCTTTTCTGCAGTGTACCAACTGTAACAACTGCATGTCTTGCCTGCAGTGTAACAACTGTTTCAAGTGCATGCCTTGCCTGCAGTGTACCAACTGTAACAACTGCATGCCTTGCCTGTAGTGTCACAACTGTGACAACTGTATGCCTTGCCTGCAGTGTACCAAATTTAACAAGTGCATGTCTTGCTTGCAGTGTAACAAGAGCATGCCTTGCCTGCAGAGAAACAAGTGCATGCCTTGCATGAAATGTAACAACTGTAACAAGTGCATGTTTTGCCTGCAGTGTAACAACTGTAACAATTGCATGCCTTGTCTGCAGTGTAAAAAGTGAATGCCTTGCCTGCAGTGTACCAACTGTAACAGCTGCATGCCTTGCCTGCAGTGTAACAACTGTAACAAGACCATGCCTTGCTTGCAGTGAACCAACTGTAACAAGTGCATGCCTTGCCTGCAGTGTAACAACTGTAAGAAATGTATGTCTTGCCTCTAGTGTAACAAATGCATGTCTTGCCTGCAGTGTACCACCTGTTTCAAGCGCATGTCATGCCTGCAGTGTACCAACTGTAACAACTGCATGTCTTGCCTGCAGTGTAACAACTGTTACAACTGCATGCCTTGCCTGCAGTGTAACAACTGTAACAACTGCATGCCTTGCTTGCAGTGTAACAAGTGCATGCTTTGCCTGAAGTGTAACAACTGTAACAAGTGCATGCCTTGCCTGCAGTGTACCAATTGTAACAATTGCATGCCTTGCCTGCAGTGTAACAACTGTAACAAGTGCATGCCTTGACTGCAGTGTACCAACTGTAACAACTGCATGCCTTGCCTGCAATGTAACACCTGTAACAAGTGCATGCCTTGCCTGCAGTGTAACAACTGTAACAAGTGCATGTCTTGCCTGCATTTTAACAACTTTAACAAGTGCATGTCTTGCTTGCAGTGTAACAAATGCATTCCTTGATTGCAGTGTATTAACTGTAACACGTGCATGCAATGCCTGCAGTGTAACAACTGTAACACGTGTATGCCTTGCTTGCAGTGTAACAAGTGCATGCCTTTACTGCAGAGTAACAAGTGCATGCCTTGCCTGCAGTGTAACAACTATAACAAGTGCATGTATTGCCTGCAGTGTACCAACTGTAAAAAGTGCATGTCTTGCCTGCAGTGTACCAACTGTAACACGTGCATGCCCTGCCTGTAGTGTAACAAGTGCATGCCTTGCCTGCAGTGCAACAAGTGCATGCCTTGCCTGCTGTGTATCAACTGTAACAAGTGCATGTCTTGCCTGCAGTGTACCAACTGTAACACGTGCATGCCTTGCATGTAGTGTAACAAGTGCATGCCTTGCTTGCAGTATAACAAGTGCATGCCTTGCCTGCAGAGTAACAAGTGCATGCCTTGCCTGCAGTGTAACATCTGTAACAAGTGCATGTAATGCCTTCAGTGTACCAATTGTAGCACGTGCATGCCTTGCTTGCAGTGTAACAAGTGCATTTCTTGCTTGCAGTGTACTAACTGTAACACGTGTATGCCTTGCCTGCATTGTAACAACTGTAAAAAGTGCATGCCTAGCCTGTAGTGTAACAAGTGCATGCCATGCCTATAGTGTAACAAGTGCATGCCTTGCCTGTAGTTTACCAACCTTAACAAGTGCATGTCATGCCTCTAGTGTAACAGGTGCATGTCTTGCCTGTAGCGTAACAAGTGCATGTCTTGCATGCAGAGTACCACCTGTAACAAGGGCATGTCTTGCCTGCAGTGTACCAACTGTAACAACTTCATGCCTTGCTTGCAGTGTAAAAACTGTAAGAAGTGCATGTCTTTCCTGCAGTGTACCAAATGTAACAAGTGGTTGTCTTGCCTGCGGTGTAAAACTGTAACAAGTGCATGCCTTTCCTGCAGTGTACCAACTGCAACAACAGCATGCCTTGCCTGCAGTGTAACAACTGTAACAAGTGCATGCCTTGCCTGCAGTGTAACAACTGTAACAAGTGCATGCCTTGCCTGCAGTGTACCAACTTTAACAAGTGCATGCCTTGCTTGCAGTGTAACAAGAGCATGCCTTGCCTGCAGAGTAAGAAGTGCATGCCTTGCCTGAAGGGTAACAACTGTAACAAGTGCATGTCTTGCCTGCAATGTAACAACTGTAACAATTTCATGCCTTGCCTGCAGTGTACCAACTGTAACAAGTGCATGGCTTGCCTCTTGTGTAACAAGTGCATGTCTTGCCTCTAGTGTAACAAGTGCATGTCTTGCCTCTAGTATAACAAGTGCATGTCTTGCCTCCAGTATAACAAGTGCATGCCTTGCCTAAGTGTATCAACTGTAACAACTGCATGCCTTGCCTGCAGTGTAATAACTCTGACAATTGCATGCGTTGCCTGCAGTGTACCAACTGTAACAAGTGCATGGCTTGCCTGCAGTGTAAAAACTGTAACAAGTGCATGTCTTGCCTCTAGTGTAACAGGTGCATGCCTTGCCTGCAGTGTAACAATTGTAACAATTGCATGCTTTGCCTGCAGTGTAACAAGTGAATGCCTTGCCTGCAGTGTGACAACTGTAACAAGTGCATGCCTTGCCTTCAGTGTAACAACTGCATGCCTTGCCTGCAGTGTAACAACTGTAACAATTGCATGCCTTGCCTGCAGTGTAACAAGTTAATGCCTTGCCTGCCGTCTACCAACTGTAACAACTGCATGCCTTGCCTGCAGTGTAACAACTGTAACAAGTGTATGTCTTGCCTGCAGTGTACCAACTGTAACATCTGCATGTCTTGCCTGCAGTGTACCAAATGTAACATCTGCATGTCTTGCTGCAGTGTAACAACTGTAACAACTGCATGCTTTGCCTGCAGTGTAACAACTGTAACAAGTGCATGTCTTGCCTCTAGTGTAACAAGTGCATGTCTTGCCTGAAGTGCAATACGTGCATGTCTTGCATGAAGTATACCAACTGTAACAAGTGCATGTCTTGCCTGCAGTGTAACAAGTGCATGCCTTGCCTGCGGTGTAACATCTGTAACACGTGCATGTCTTGTCTGCAGTGTACCAACTGTAACAAGTGAATGTCTTGCCTACAGTGTACCAACTGTAACAAGTGCATGCCTTGCCTGCAGTGTACCAACTGTGAGAAGTGCGTGTATTGCCTGCAGTGTCCCAACTGTAACAAGTGCATACATTGCCTGTAGTGTAACAACTGTAACAAGTGCATGTCTTGCCTGCAGAGAAACAAGTGCATGTCTTGCCTGCAGTCTAACAACTGTAACAAGTGCATGCCTTGCCTGCGGAGTAACAAGTGCATGCCTTGCCTGCGGAGTAACAAGTGCATGCCTTGCCTGCAGTGTAACAACTGTAACAAGTGCATGTAATGCCTTCAGTGTACCAATTGTAGCACGTGCATGCCTTGCTTGCAGTGTAACAAGTGCATTCCTTGCTTGCAGTATACTAACTGTAACACGTGTATGCCTTGCCTGCATTGTAACAACTGTAAAAAGTGCATGCCTAGCCTGTAGTGTAACAAGTGCATGCCTTGCCTATATTGTAACAAGTGCATGCCTTGCCTGTAGTTTACCAACCTTAACAAGTGCATGTCATGCCTCTAGTGTAACAGGTGCATGTCTTGCCTCTAGCGTAACACGTGCATGTCTTGCATGCAGTGTACCACCTGTAACAAGTGCATGTCTTGCCTGCAGTGTACCAACTGTTACAACTGCATGCCTTGCTTGCAGTGTAAAAACTGTAACAAGTGCATGTCTTTCCTGCAGTGTACCAATTGTAACAAGTGGTTGTCTTGCCTGCAGTGTAAAACTGTAACAAGTGCATGCCTTGCCTGCAGTGTACCAACTGTAACAACTGCATGCCTTGCCTGCGGTGTAACAATTGTAACAAGTGCATGCCTTGCCTGCAGTGTACCAACTTTAACAAGTGCATGCCTTGCTTGCAGTGTAACAAGAGCATGCCTTGCCTGCAGAGTAACAAGTGCATGCCTTGCCTGCAGTGCAACAACTGTAACAAGTGCATGCCTTGCCTGCAGTGTAACAACTGTAACAACTGCATGCCTTGCCTGCAGTGTAACAACTGTAACAAGTGCACGCCTTGCCTGCAATTTACCTACTGTAAAAAGTGCATGCTTTGCTTGCAGTGTAACAAGAGCATGCCTTGCCTGCAGAGTAACAAGTGCATGCCTTGCCTGCAGTGTAACAACTGAAACAAGTGCATGTCTTGCCTGCAGTGTAACAACTGTAACAATTGCATGCCTTGCTTGTAGTGTAACAAGTGCATGCCTTGCCTGCAGTGTAACAAGTGCATGCTTTGCCTGTAGTGAAACAAGTGCATGCCTTGCCTCTAGTGTAACAAGTGTATGCCTTGCCTGTAGTGTACTAACTGTAACAAGTGCATGTCTTGCCTGTAGTGTAACAAGTGCACGACTTGCATGCAGTGTACCACCTGTATCAATTGCATGTCTTGGCTGCAGTGTAGCAACTGTAACAACTGCATGTCTTTCCTGCAGTGTAAAAACTGTAACAAGTGCATTTCTTTCCTGCAGTGTACCAACTGTAACAAGTGCATGTCTTGCCTGCAGTGTAACAACTGTAACAAGTGCATGCCTTTCCTGCAGTGTACCAACTGTAACAACTGCATGCCTTGCCTGCAGTGAAACAACTGTAACAAGTGCATGCCTTGCCTGCTGTGTACCAACTATAACAAGTGCATGCCTTGCCTGCAGTGTAACAACTGTAACAAGTACATGTCTTGCCTGCAGTGTAACAACTGTAACAATTGCATGCGTTGCCTGCAGTGTAACAACTGTAACAAGTGCATGCCTTGCCTGCAGTGTAACAAGTGCATGCCTTGCCTGTAGTGTAACAAGTGAATGCCTTGCCTGTAGTGTAACAACTGTAACAATTGCATGCCTTGCCTGTAGTTTAAAAATTGCATGCCTTTCCTGTAGTGTAAAAAGTGCATGCCTTGCCTGTAGTGCAACAAGTGCATACCTTGCCTGTAGTGTAACAAGTGTATGCCTTGCCTGTAGTGTACCAACTGTAACAAGTGCATGCCTTGCCTGCATTGTACCAACTGTAACAGCTGCATGCCTTGCCTTCAGTGTAACAACTGCATGCCTTGCCGGCAGTGTAACAACTGTAACAAGTGCATGCCTTGCCTGCAGTGAACAAACTGTAACAACTGCATGCCTTGCCTGCAGTGTAACAACTGTAACAAGTGAATGCCTTCCCTGCAGTGTAACAACTTAACAAGTGTACGTCTTGCCTCTAGTGTAACAAATGCATGTCTTGCCTGCAGTGTATCACCTGCAACAAGTGCATGTCTTGCCTGCAGTGTACCAACTGTAACAACTGCATGTCTTGCCTTCAGTGTAACAACTGTAACAACTGCATGCCTTGCCTACAGTGTAACAAGTGCATGCTTTGCCTGAAGTGTAACAACTGTAACAAGTGCATGCCTTGCCTTCAGTGTACAACTGTAACAACTGCATGCCTTGCCTGCAATGTAACAACTGTAACAAGTGCATGCCTTGCCTGCAGTGTAACAACTGTAAGAAGTGCATGTCTTGCCTGCATTTTAACAACTTTAACAAGTGCATGTCTTGCTTGCAGTGTATTAACTGTAACACGTGCATGCCATGTCTGCAGTGTATCAACTGTAACACGTGCATGCCTTGCCTGTAGTGTAACAAGTGCATGCCTTGCCTGCAGTGCAACAAGTGCATGCCTTGACTGCTGTGTATCAACTGTAACAAGTGCATGTCTTGCTTGCAGTGTACCAACTGTAACACGTGCATGCCTTGCATGTTGTGTAACAAGTGCATGCCTTGCTTGCAGTGTAACAAGTGCATGCCTTCCCTGCAGAGTAACAAGTGCATGCCTTGCCTGCAGTGTAACAACTGTAACAAGTGCATGTATTGCCTGCAGTGTACCAACTGTAACAAGTGCATGACTTGCCTGCAGTGTACGAACTGTAACATGTGCATACCTGGCTTGCAGTATAACAAGTGCATGCCTTGCCTGCAGAGTAACAAGTGCATGCCTTGCCTGCAGAGTAACAAGTGCATGCCTTGCCTGCAGTGTAACAACTGTAACAAGTGCATGTAATGGCTTCAGTGTACCAATTGTAACACGTGCATGTCTTGCTTGCAGTGTAACACGTGCATTTCTTGCTTGCAGTGTACTAACTGTAACACGTGCATGCCTTGCCTGCATTGTAACAACTGTAACAAGTTCATGCCTTGCCTGTAGTGTAACAAGTGCATGTCTTGCCTTCAGTGTAACAACTGTAACAAGTGCATGCCTTTCCTGCAGTGTACAAACTGTAACAACTGCATGCCTTGCCTGCAGTGTAACAACTGTTACAAGTGCATGCCTTGCCTGCAGTGTACCAACTGTAACAACTGCATGCCTTGCCTGCAGTGTCACAACTGTAACAATTGCATGCCTTGCCTTCAGTGTACCAAATTTAACAAGTGCATGTCTTGCTTGCAGTGTAACAAGAGCATGCCTTGCCTGCAGAGTAACAAGTGCATGCCTTGCCTGAAGTGTAACAACTGTAACAAGTGCATGTTTTGCCTGCAGTGTAATAACTGTAACAATTGCATGCCTTGCCTGTAGTGTAACAAGTGCATGCCTTGCCTGCAGTGCAACAAGTGCATGCCTTGCCTGCTGTGTATCAACTGTAACAAGTGCATGTCTTGCCTGAAGTGCACCAACTGTAACACGTGCATGTCTTGCCTCTAGTGTAACAAGTGCATGTCTTTCCTCTAGTGTAACAAGTGCATGTCTTGCCTCTAGTGTAACAAGTGTTTGTCTTGCCTCTAGTGTAACAAGTGCATGCCTTGTCTGAAGTGTAACAACTGTAACAAGTGTGTGTCTTGCCTGCAGTGTAACAATTGTAACAATTGCATGCCTTGTCTGCAGTGTAACAAGTGAATGCCTTGCCTGCAGTGTGACAACTGTAACAAGTGCATGTCTTGCCTTCAGTGTAACAAGTGCATGCCTTGCCTGCAGTGTAACAACTGTAACAAGTGCATGTCTTGCCTGCAGTGTGCCAACTGTAACACGTGCATGCCTTGCTTGCATTGTAACAAGTGCATTCCTTGCTTGCAGTGTACTAACTGTAACACGTGCATGCCTTGCCTGCAGTGAATCAACTGTAAGAAGTGCTTGTCTTGCCTGCAGTCTAACAACTGTAACAAGTGCATGCCTTGCTTGCAGTATAACACGAGCATGCTTTCCCTGCAGAGTAACAAGTGCATGCCTGGCTTGCAGTGTAACAAGTGCATGCCTTGCCCGCAGTGTAACAACTGTAACAAGTGCATGTCTTGCCTGCAGTGTACCAACTGTAACACGTGCATTCCTTGCTTGCAGTGTAACAAGTGCATTCCTTGCTTGAAGTGTACTAACTGTAACACGTGCATGCCTTGCCAGCAGTGTAACAACTGTAACACGTGAATGCCTTGCCTGTAGTGTAACAAGTGCATGCCTTGCCTGCTGTTATCAACTGTAAAAAGTGCATGTCTTGCCTGGAGTGAACCAACTGTAACACGTGCATGCCTTGCCTGTAGTGTAACAAGTGCATGCCTTGCTTGCAGTGTAACAAGTGTATGCCTTCCCTGCATTGTAACAAGTGCATGTCTTGCCTGCAGTGTAACAACTGTAACAAGTCCATGACTTGCCTGTAGTGTACCAACTGTAACAAGTGCATGCCTAGCTTGCAGTGTAACAAGTGCATTCCTTGCCAGCAGAGTAACAAGTGCATGCCTTGCCTGCAGTGTAACAGCTGTAAGAAGTGCATGTCTTGCCAGCAGTGTAACAACTGTAACAACTTCATGCCTTGCCTGCAGTGTAAAAACTGTAACAAGTGCATGCCTTGCCTGTAGTGTAACAAGTGCATGCCTTGCCTGTAGTTTACCAACTGTAACAAGTGCATGTCATGCATCTAGTGTAACAAGTGCATGTCTTGCCTTTAGTTTAACAAGTGCATGTCTTGCATGCAGAGTACCATCTTTAACAAGTGCATGTCTTGCCTGCAGTGTACCAACTGTAACAACTGCATGCCTTGCCTGCAGTATAAAAACTGTAACATGTGCATGTCTTGCCTGCAGTGTACCAACTGTAACAAGTGCATGCTTTGCCTGCAGTGTAACAACTGTAACAAGTGCATGCCTTGCCTGCAGTGTACCAACTGTAACAACTTCATGCCTTGCCTGCAGTGTAACAACTGTAACAAGTGCATGGCTTGCCTGCAGTGTACCAACTGTAACAAGTGCATGCCTTGCTTGCAGGGTAGCAACTGTAAGAAGAGCATGTCTTGCATGCAGTGTAACAACTGTAACAAGTGCATGCATTGCCTGTTGTGTAAAAAGTGCATGACTAGCCTGCAGTGTAACAACTCTAACAAGTGCATGTCTTGCCTGCAGTGTAACAACTGTAACAAGTGCATGCCTTGCCTGTAGTGTAACAAGTGCATGCCTTGCCTGTAGTGTAACAAGTGCATGCCTTGCCTGTTGTGTAACAAGTGCATGACTAGCCTGTAGTGTAACAAGTGTATGCCTTGCCTGTAGTGTACCAATTGTAAAAAGTGCATGTCTTGCCTGCAGTGTACCAACTGTAACAACTGCTTGCCTTGCCTGCAGTGTACCAACTGTAACAAGTGCATGCCTTGTCTGAAGTGAAACAACTGTAACAAGTGCATGTCTTGCCTGCAGTGTAACAACTGTAACAAGTGCATTCCTTGCCTGCAGTGTAACAATTGTAACAATAGCATGCCTTGCCTGCAGTGTAACAAGCGAATGCCTTTCCTGCAGTGTGACAACTGTAACAAGTGCATGCCTTGCCTTCAGTGTAACAAGTGCATGCCTTTCCTGCAGTGTACCAACTGTAACAACTGCATGCCTTGCCTGCAGTGTAACAACTGTTACAAGTGCATGCCTTGCCTGCAGTGTACCAACTGTATCAACTGCATGCCTTGCCTGCAGTGTAACAACTGTAACAAGTGCATGCCTTGCCTGCAGTGTACCAAATTTAACAAGTGCATGCCTTGCTTGCAGTGTAACAAGAGCATGCCTTGCCTGCAGAGTAACAAGTGTATGCCTTGCCTGAAGTGTAACAACTGTAACAAGTGCATGCCTTGCCTGAAGTGTACCAAATTTAACATGTGCATGCCTTGCTTGCAGTGTAACAATTGCATGCCTTGCCTGTAGTGTAACAAGTGCATGCCTTGCCTGTAGTGTAACAAATGCATGCCTTGCCTGTACTGCAACAAGTGCATGCGTTGCCTGTAGTGTAACAAGTGTATGCATTGCTTGAAGTGTACCAACTGTAACAAGTGTATGCATTGCTTGAAGTGTACCAACTGTAACAAGTGTATGACTTCCCTGTAGTGTAACAAGTGCATGTCTCGCCTCTAGTGTAACAAGTGCATGTCTTGCCTGTAGTGTAACAAGTGCATGTCTTGCCTCTAGTGTAACAAGTGCATGCCTTGCCTGCAGTGTAAAAACTCTACAATTGCATGCCTTGCCTGCAGTGTACCAACGTTAAAACTGCATGGCTTGCCTGCAGTGTAACAACTGTAACAAGTGCATGCCTTGCTTGCAGTGTAGCAAGTGCATGCCTTGCCTGTAGTTTACCAACTGTAGCAAGTGCATGTCTTGCCTCTAGTGTAACAAGTGCATGTCTTGCCTTTAGTTTAACAAGTGCATGTCTTGCATGCAGTGCACCATCTGTAACAAGTGCATGTCTTGCCTGCAGTGTACCAACTGTAACAACTGCATGCCTTGCCTGCAGTATAAAAACTGTAACATATGCATGTCTTGCCTGCAGTGTACCAACTGTAACAAGTGCATGTTTTGCCTGCATTGTAACAACTGTACACAGTGCATGCCTTGCCTGCAGTGTACCTACTGTAACAACTCAGGCCTTGCCTGCAGTGTAACAACTGTAACAAGTGCATGCCTTGCCTGCAGTGTACCAACTGTAACAACTGCATGCCTTGCCTTCAGTGTAACAACTGCATGCCTTGCCGGCAGTGTACAACTGTAACAAGTGCATGCCTTGCCTGCAGTGAACAAACTGTAACAAATGCATGCCTAGCCTGCAGTGTAACAACTGTAACAAGTGAATGCCTTCCCTGCAGTGTAACAACTGTATCAAGTGTACGTCTTGCCTCTAGTGTAACAATGCATGTCTTGCCTGCAGTGTATCACCTGCAACAAGTGCATGTCTTGCCTGCAGTGTAACAACTGTGACAACTGCAGGCCTTGCCTGCAGTGTAACAGTGCATGCTTTGCAGATGTGTAACAACTGTAACAAGTGCATGCCTTGCCTGCAGTGTACCAATTGTACAAGTGCATGCCTTGCCTGCAGTGTAACAACTGTAACAAGTGCATGCCTTGCCTTCAGTGTACCAACTGAACAACTGCATGCCTTGCCTGCAATGTAACAACTGTAACAAGTGCATTCCTTGCCTGCAGTGTAACAACTGTAACAAGTGCATGTCTTGACTGCATTTAAACAACTTTAACAAGTGCATGTCTTGCTTGCAGTGTAACAAGTGCATTCCTTGCTTGCAGTGTATTAACTCTAACACGTGCATGCCATGTCTGCAGTGTAACAACTGTAACACGTGCATGCCTTGCCCGTAGTGTAACAGTGCATGCCTTGCCTGCAGTGCCAACAAGTGCACGCCTTGACTTCTGTGTATCAACTGTAACAAGTGCATGTCTTGCCTGCTGTGTACCAACTGTAACACGTGCATGCCTTGCATGTTGTGTAACAAGTGCATGCCTTGCTTGCAGTGTAACAAGTGCATGCCTTCCCTGCAGAGTAACAAGTGCATGCCTTGCCTGCAGTGTAACAACTGTAACAAGTGCATGTATTGCCTGCAGTATACCAACTGTAACAAGTGCATGTCTTGCCTGCAGTGTACGAACTGTAACATGTGCATACCTGGCTTGCAGTATAACAAGTGCATGCCTTGCCTGCCGAGTAACAAGTGCATGCCTTGCCTGCAGAGTAACAATGCATGCCTTGCCTGCAGTGTAACAACTGTAACAAGTGTATGTAATGGCTTCAGTGTACCAATTGTAACACGTGCATGTCTTGCTTCCAGTGTAACATGTGCATTCTTGCTTGCAGTGTACTAACTGTAACACGTGCATGCCTTGCCAGCATTGTAACAACTGTAACAAGTTCATGCCTTGCCTGTAGTGTAACAAGTGCAGGTCTTGCCTGCACGTGTAACAACTGTAACAAGTGCATGCCTTTCCTGCAGTGTACCAACTGTAACAACTGCATGCCTTGCCTGCAGTGTACAACTGTTTCAAGTGCATGCCTTGCCTGCAGTGTACTAACTGTAACAACTGCATGCCTTGCCTGTAGTGTCACACTGTACAATTGCATGCCTTGCCTGCAGTGTACGAAATTTAACAAGTGCATGTCTTGCTTGCAGTGTAACAAGAGCAGCTTGCCTGCAGAGAAACAAGTGCATGCCTTGCATGAAATGTAACAGCTGTAACAAGTGCATGTTTGCCTGCAGTGTAATAACTGTAACAATTGCATGCCTTGCCTGTAGTGTAACAAGTGCATGCCTGCCTGTAGTGTAACAAGTGCATGCCTGCCTGTAGAGCAACAAGTGCATGCCTTGCCTGTAGTGTAACAAGTGTATGTCTTGCCTGAAGTGTACCAATGTAACAAGTGCATGACTTGCCTCTAGTGTAACAAGTGCATGTCTTGCCTCTAGTGTAACAAGTGCATGCCTTGCCTGCAGTGTGACAACTGTAACCAGGTGCGCCTTGCCTTCAGTGTAACAAGTGCATGTCTTGCCTGCAGTGTAACAACTGTAACAATTGCATGCCTTGTCTGCAGTGTAAAAAGTGAATGCCTTGCCTGCAGTGTACCAACTGTACAGCTGCATGCTTGCCTGCAGTGTAACAACTGTAACAAGACCATGCCTGCTTGCAGTGAACCAACTGTAACAAGTGCATGCCTTGCCTGCAGTGTAACAACTGTAAGAAGTGTATGTCTGCCTCTAGTGTAACAAATGCATGTCTTGCCTGCAGTGTACCACCTGTTTCAAGTGCATGTCATGCCTGCAGTGTACCACTGTAACACTGCATGTCTGCCTGCAGTGTAACAACTGTTACAACTGCATGCATTGCCTGCAGTGTAACAACTGTTACAAGTGCATGCCTTGCCTGCAGAGTACCAACTGTATCAACTGCTTGCCTTGCCTGCAGTGTAACAACTGTAAACAAGTGCATGCCTTGCCTGCAGTGTACCAAATTAACAAGTGCATGCCTGCTTGCAGTGAACAACAAGACATGCCTTGCCTGCAGAGTAACAATGTGATGCCTTGCCTGACAGTGTAACAACTGTAACAAGTGCATGCCTTGCCTGCAGTGTACCAAATTTAACATGTGCATGCCTTGCTTGCAGTGTAACAATTGCATGCCTTGCCTGTAGTGTAACGAGTGCATGCCTTGCCTGTAGTGTAACAAATGCATGCCTTGCCTGTACTGGAACAAGTGCATGCCTTGCCTGTAGTGTAACAAGTGTATGCATGCTTGAAGTGTACCAACTGTAACAAGTGTATGACTTCCCTGTAGTGTAACAATGCATGTCTTGCCTCTAGTGTAACAAGTGCATGTCTTGCCTGTAGTGTAACAAGTGCATGTCTTGCCTCTAGTGTAACAAGTGCATGCCTTGCCTGCAGTGTAACAACTCTAACAATTGCATGCCTTGCCTGCAGTGTACCAACGTTAAAAAGTGCATGGCTTGATTGCAGTGTAACAACTGTAACAAGTGCATGCCTTGCTTGCAGTGTAGCAAGTGCATGCCTTGCCTGTAGTTTACCAACTGTAACAAGTGCATGTCTTGCCTCTAGTGTAACAAGTGCATGTCTTGCCTTTAGTTTAACAAGTGCATGTCTTGCATGCAGTGTACCATCTGTAACAAGTGCATGTCTTGCCTGCAGTGTACCAACTGTAACAACTGCATGCCTTGACTGCAGTAAAAAAACTGTAACATATGCATGTCTTGCCTGCAGTGTACCAACTGTAACAAGTGCATGCTTTGCCTGCATTGTAACAACTGTAACAAGTGCATGCCTTGCCTGCAGTGTACCTACTGTAACAACTTCATGCCTTACCTGCAGTGTAACAACTGTAACAAGTGCATGCCTTGCCTGCAGTGTACCAACTGTAACAACTGCATGCCTTGCCTTCAGTGTAACAACTGCATGCCTTGCCGGCAGTGTAACAACTGTAACAAGTGCATGCCTTGCCTGCAGTGAACAAACTGTAACAACTGCATGCCTTGCCTGCAGTGTAACAACTGTAACAAGTGAATGCCTTCCCTGCAGTGTAACAACTGTAACAAGTGTACGTCTTGCCTCTAGTGTAACAAATGCATGTCTTGCCTGCAGTGTATCACCTGCAACAAGTGCATGTCTTGCCTGCAGTGTAACAACTGTAACAACTGCATGCCTTGCCTGCAGTGTAACAAGTGCATGCTTTGCCTGATGTGTAACAACTGTAACAAGTGCATGCCTTGCCTGCAGTGTACCCATTGTAACAAGTGCATGCCTTGCTGCAGTGTAACAACTGTAACAAGTGCATGCCTTGCTTCAGTATACCAACTGTAACAACTGCATGCCTTGCCTGCAATGTAACAACTGTAACAAGTGCATGTCTTGCCTGCATTTTAACAACTTTAACACGTGCAAGCCATGTCTGCAGTGTAACAACTGTAACACGTGCATGCCTTGCCTGCAGTGCAACAAGTGCACGCCTTGACTGCTGTGTATCAACTGTAACAAGTGCATGTCTTGCCTGCAGTGTACCAACTGTAACACGTGCATGCCTTGCATGTGTGTAACAAGTGCATGCCTTGCTTGCAGTGTAACAAGTGCATGCCTTCCCTGCAGAGTAACAAGTGCATGCCTTGCCTGCAGTGTACAACTGTAACAAGTGCATGACTTGCCTGCAGCGTACGAACTGTAACATGTGCATACCTGGCTTGCAGTATAACAGTGCATGCCTTGCCTGCAGAGTAACAAGTGCATGCCTTGCCTGCAGAGTAACAAGTGCATGCCTTGCCTGCAGTGTAACAACTGTAACAAGTGTATGTAATGGCTTCAGTGTACCAATTGTAACACGTGCATGTCTTGCTTCCAGTGTAACATGTGCATTTCTTGCTTGCAGTGTACTAACTGTAACACGTGCATGCCTTGCCTGCATTGTAACAACTGTAACAAGTTCATGCCTTGCCTGTAGTGTAACAAGTGCAGGTCTTGCCTGCAGTGTAACAACTGTAACAAGTGTATGCCTTTTCTGCAGTGTACCACTGTAACAACTGCATGCCTTGCCTGCAGTGTAACAACTGTTTCAAGTGCATGCCTTGCCTGCAGTGTACCAACTGTAACAACTGCATGCCTTGCCTGTAGTGTCACAACTGTAACAACTGTATGCCTTGCCTGCAGTGTACCAAATTTAACAAGTGCATGTCTTGCTTGCAGTGTAACAAGAGCATGCCTTGCCTGCAGAGAAACAAGTGCATGCCTTGCATGAAATGTAACAACTGTAACAAGTGCATGTTTTGCCTGCAGTGTAATAACTGTAACAATTGCATTCCGTGCCTGTAGTGTAACAAGTGCATGCCTTGCCTGTAGTGTAACAAGTGCATGCCTTGCCTGTAGAGCAACAAGTGCATGCCTTGCCTGTAGTGTAACAAGTGTATGCCTTGCCTGAAGTGTACCAAATGTAACAAGTGCATGACTTGCCTCTAGTGTAACAAGTGCATGTCTTGCCTCTAGTGTAACAAGTGCATGCCTTGCCTGCAGTGTGACAACTGTAACAAGTGCATGCCTTGCCTTCAGTGCAACAAGTGCATGCCTTGCCTGCAGTGTAACAACTGTAACAATTGCATGCCTTGTCTGCAGTGTAAAAAGTGAATGCCTTGCCTGCAGTGTACCAACTGTAACAGCTGCATGCCTTGCCTGCAGTGTAACAACTGTAACAAGACCATGCCTTGCTTGCAGTGAACCAACTGTAACAAGTGCATGCCTTGCCTGCAGTGTAACAACTGTAAGAAATGTATGTCTTGCCTCTAGTGTAACAAATGCATGTCTTGCCTGCAGTGTACCACCTGTTTCAAGCGCATGTCATGCCTGCAGTGTACCAACTGTAACAACTGCATGTCTTGCCTGCAGTGTAACAACTGTTACAACTGCATGCCTTGCCTGCAGTGTAACAACTGTAACAACTGCATGCCTTGCTTGCAGTGTAACAAGTGCATGCTTTGCCTGAAGTGTAACAACTGTANATGTCTTGCCTGCAGTGTACCAACTGTAACACGTGCATGCCTTGCCAGCAGTGTAACAACTGTAACACGTGAATGCCTTGCCTGTAGTGTAACATGTGCATGCCTTCCGCATTGAAACAAGTGCATGTCTTGCCTGCAGTGTTCCAACTGTAACAAGTGCATGACTTGCCTGTAGTGTACCAACTGTAACAAGTGCATGCCTGGCTTGCAGTGTAACTAGTGCATGCCTTGCCTGCAGTGTCACAGCTGTAAGAAGTGCATGTCTTGCCAGCAGTTGTAACAACTGTAACAACTGCATGCCTTGCCTGCAGTGTAAAAACTGTAGCAAGTGCATGCCTTGCCTGCAGTGTAACAAGTGCATGCCTTCCCTGTAGTTTACCACTGTAACAAGTGCATGTCTTGCCTCTAGTGTAACAAGTGCATGTCTTGCCTTTAGTTTAACAAGTTCATGTCTTGCATGCAGTGTACCATCTGTAACAAGTGCATGTCTTGCCTGCAGTGTTCCAACTGTAACAACTGCATGCCTTGCCTGCAGTATAAAAACTGTAACATGTGCATGTCTTGCCTGCAGTGTACCAACTGTAACAAATGCATGCTTGCCTGCAGTGTAACAACTGTAACAACTTATGCCTTGCCTGCAGTGTAACAACTGTAACAAGGCATGCCTTGCCTGCAGTGTACCAACTGTAACAAGTGCATGCCTTGCCTGCAGTGTACCAGCTGTAACAACTTCATGCCTTGCCTGCAGTTGTACAACTGTAAGAAGTGCATGTCTTGCCTGCAATGTAACAACTGTACCAAGTGCATGCCTTGCTTGCAGTGTAACAAGAGCATGCCTTGCCTGCAGAGTAACAAGTGCATGCCTTGCCTGAAGTTTAACAACTGTAACAAGTGCATGTCTTGCCTGCAATGTAACAACTGTAACAATTGCATGCCTTGCCTGTAGTGTAACAAGTGCATGCCTTGCCTGTAGTGTAACAAGTGTATGCCTTGCCTGTAGTGTACCAACTGTAACAAGTGCATGTCTTGCTTCTAGTGTAACAAGTGCATGTCTTGCCTCTAGTTTAACAAGTGCATGTCTTGCCTCTAGTGTAACAAGTGCATGTCTTGCCTCTAGTGTAACAAGTGCATGCCTTGCCTGCAGTGTATCAACTGTAACAATTGCATGCCTTGCCTGCAGTGTAACAAGTGAATGCCTTGCCTGCCGTCTACCAACTGTAACAACTGCATGCCTTGCCTGCAGTGTACCAACTGTAACAAGTGCATGCCTTGCCTGCAGTGTAACAACTGTAACAACTGCATGCCTTGCCTGCAGTGTACCAACTGTAACAACTGCATGCCTTGCCTGCTGTGTAACAACTGTAACAAGTGCATGCCTTGCCTGCAGTGTAACAAGTGAATGCCTTGCCTGCAGTGTACCAACTGTAACAACTGCATGCCTTGCCTGCTGTGTAACAACTGTAACAAGTGCATGCCTTGCCTGCAGTGTAACAAGTGAATGCCTTGCCTGCAGTGTGACAACTGTAACAAGTGCATGCCTTGCCTTCAGTGTAACAAGTGCATGCCTTGCCTGCAGTGTAACAACTGTAAGAATTGCTTGCCTTTCCTGCAGTGTAACAAGTGAATGCCTTGCCTGCAGTGTAACAACTGTAACAAGTGCATGCCTTGCTTGCAGTGAACCAACTGTAACAACTGCATGCCTTGCCTGCAGTGTAACAACTGTAACAAGTCATGCCATGCTTGCAGTGAACCAACTGTAACAAATGCATGTCTTGCCTGCAGTGTACCAACTGTAACATCTGCATGTCTTGCCTGCAGTGTAACAACTGTAACAACTGCATGCCTTGCCTACAGTGTAACATGTGCATGCCTTGCCTGAAGTGTAACAACTGTAACAAGTGCATGCCTTGTTTGCAGTGTACCAACTGTAACAACTGCATGCCTTGCCTGCAGTGTAACTACTGTAACAAGTGCATGCCTTGCCTGCAGTGTACCAACTGTAACAACTGCATGCTTTGCCTGCAGTGTAACAACTGTAACAAGTGCATGTCTTGCCTCTAGTGTAACAAGTGCATGTCTTGCCTGAAGTGTAATAAGTGCATGTCTTGCCTGAAGTATACCAACTGTAACAAGTGCATGTATTGCCTGCAGTGTAACAAGTGCATGCCTTGCCTGCGGTGTAACATCTGTAAAACGTGCATGCCTTGCCTGTAGAGTAGCAAATGCATGTCTTGTCTGCAGTGTACCAACTGTAACAAGTGAATGTCTTGCCTACAGTGTACCAACTGTAACAAGTGCATGCCTTGCCTGCAGTGTCCCAACTGTAACAAGTGCATACATTGCCTGTAGTGTAACAACTGTAACAAGTGCATGCCTTGCCTGTAATGTAACAAGTGCATGTCTTGCCTGCAGTGTAACAAGTGCATGTCTTGCCTGCAGTCTAACAACTGTAACAAGTGCATGTCTTGCCTGCAGTGTAACAAGTGCATGCCTTGACTGCAGTGTAACAAGTGCATTCCTTGCTTGCAGTGTACTAACTGTAACACGTGCATGCCTTGCCTGCAGTGTATCAACTGTAACAAGTGCATGTCTTGACTGCTGTGTACCAAATGTAACACGAAAATGCTTTACCTGTAGTGTAACAAGTGCATGCCTTGCTTGCAGTGTAACATGTGCATGCTTTCCCTGCAGAGTAACAAGTAGATGTCTTGCCTGCAGCGTAACAACTGTAACAAGTGCATGTCTTGCCTGCAGTGTACCAACTGTATCAAGTGCATGACTTGCCTGCAGTGTACCAACTGTAAAAAGTGCATGCCTGGTTGAAGTGTAACAAGTGCATTGCTTGCCTGCAGAATAACAAGTGCATGCTTTGCCTGCAGTGTAACAAATGTAACAAGTGCATGTCTTGCCTGCAGTGTACCAACTGTAACACGTGCATGCCTTGCTTGCCGTGTAACAAGTGCATTGCTTGCTTGAAGTGTACTAAGTGTAACACGTGCATGCCTTGCCTGCAGTGTAACACCTGTAACACGTGAATGCCTTGCCCGTAGTGTAACAAATGCATGCCTTGCATGCAGTATAACAAATGCATGCCTTTCCTGCTGTGTATCAACTGTAACAAGTGCATGTCTTGCCTGCAGTATACCAACTGTAACACGTGCATGCCTTGCCTGTAGTGTAACAAGTGCATGCCTTGCTTGCAGTGTAACAAGTGTATGAATTCCCTGCAGAGTAACAAGTGCATAGCTTGCCTGCAGTGTAACAGCTGTAAGAAGTGCATGTCTTGCCAGCAGTGTAACAACTGTAACAACTGCATGCCTTGCCTGCAGTGTAAAAACTGTAACAAGTGCATGCCTTGCCTGCAGTGTAATAAGTGCATGCCTTGCCTGTAGTTTACCATCTGTAACAAGTGCATGTCTTGCCTCTAGTGTAACAAGTGCGTGTCTTGCCTTTCGTTTAACAACTGCATGTCTTGCATGCAGTGTACCATCTGTAACAAGTGCATGTCTTGCCTGCAGTGTACCAACTGTAACAACTGCATGCCTTGCCTGCAGTGTACCAACTGTAACAACTGCATGCCTTGCCTGCAGTGAAAAAACTGTAACAAGTGCATGCCTTGCCTGCAGTGTAACAAGTGCATCCTTGCCTATAGTTTACCAACTGTAACAAGTGCATGTCTTGCCTCTAGTGTAACAAGTGCATGTCTTGTCTTTCGTTTAACAAGTGCATGTCTTGCCAGCAGTGGAACAACTGTAACAAGTGCATGCCTTGCCTGCAGTGTAAAAACTGTAACAAGTGCATGCCTTGCCTGCAGTGTAAAGACTGTAACAAGTGCATGTCTTGCATGCAGTGTACCATCTGTAACAAGTGCATGTCTTGCCAGCAGTGGACTATCTGTAACAACTGCATGCCTTGCCTGCAGTGTAAAAACTGTAACAAGTACATGCCTTGCCTGCAGTGTACCAACTGTAACAACTGCATGCCTTGCCTGCAGTGTAAAAACTTTAACAAGTGCATGTATTGCCTGCAGTGTACCAACTGTAACAACTGCATGCCTTGCCTGCAGTGTAAAACTGTAACAAGTGCATGTCTTGCCTGCAGTGTACCAACTGGAACAAGTGCATGTCTTGCCTGCAGTGTAAAAACTGTAACAAGCGCATGCTATGCCTTGCAGTGTATCAACTGTAACAACTTCATGCCTTGCCTGCAGTGTAACAACTGTAACAAGTGCATGCCTTGCCTGCAGTGTACCACCTGTAACAAGTGCATGTCTTGCCTGCAGTGTACCAACTGTAACAACTGCATGCACTGCCTGCAGTGTACCAACTGTAACAAGTGCATGTCTTGCCTGCAGTCTAACAAATGCAACAAGTGCATGCCTTGCCTGCAGTGTAACAAACTGTAACAATTGCATGCCTTGCTTGCAGTGGAACAAGTGAATGCCTTGCCTGCAGTGGGACAACTGTAACAAGTGCATGCCTTGCCTTCAGTGTAACAAGTGCATGCCTTGCCTGCAGTGTAACAACTGTAACAATTGCATGCCTTGCATGCAGTGTATCAAGTGAATGCCTTGCCTGAAGTGTACCAACTGTAACAACTGCATGCCTTGCCTGCAGTGTAACAACTGTAACAAGTGCATACCTTGCCTCCAGTGTACCAACTGTAAGAAGTGCATACCTTGCCTGCAGTGTACCAACTATAGCAAGTGCATGCATTGTCTGCATTGTAACAAGTGCATGCCTTGCGTGCAGTGTAACAATTGTATGCCTTGCCTGCAGTGTACCAACTGTAACAAGTACATGCCTTGCCTGAAGTGTAACAACTGTAACAAGTGTATGTCTTGCCTGCAGTGTAACAAGTGCATGTCTTGCCTGCAGTATAACAAGTGCATGTCTTGCCTGCAGTGTAACATGTGCATGTCTTTCCTGAAGTGTACCAACTGTAACAAGGTCATGTCTTGCCTGCATTGAAACAAGTGCATGCCATGCCTGCAGTGTAACAAGTGCATGTGTTTCTTGCAGTGTACCAACTGTAACACGTGCATGCCTTGCTTGCAGTGTAACAAGTACATGCCTTGCCTGCAGCGTAACAACTGTAACAAGTGCATGCCTTGCCTGTAGTGTAACAAGTGCATGCCTTGCCTGCAGTGTAACAAGTGCATTCCTTGCCTGCAGTGTACCAACTGTAACAACTGTATTCCTTGTCTGCAGTGTACCAACTGTAACAAGTGCATGCATTGCCTGCAGTGTAACAACTGTAACAAGTGCATGCCTTGCCTGTAGTGTAACAAGTGCATGCCTTGCCTGTAGTGTAACAAGTGCATGCCTTGCCTGCAGTGTAACAAGTGCATGTCTTGCATGCAGTGTACCATCTGTAACAAGTGCATGTCTTGCCTGCAGTGTACCAACTGTAACAACTGCATGCCTTGCCTGCAGTGTACCAACTGTAACAACTGCATGCCTTGCCTGCAGTGTAAAAACTGTAACAAGTGCATGCCTTGCCTGCAGTGTAACAAGTGCATCCTTGCCTGCAGTTTTCCAACTGCAACAAGTGCATGTCTTGCCTCTAGTGTAACAAGTGCATGTCTTGTATTTCGTTTAACAAGTGCATGTCTTGCCAGCAGTGGAACAACTGTAACAAGTGCATGCCTTGCCTGCAGTGTAAAAACTGTAACAAGTGCATGCCTTGCCTGCAGTGTACCAACTGTAACAACTGCATGTATTGCCTGCAGTGTACCAACTGTAACAACTGCATGCCTTGCCTGCAGTGTAAAAACTGTAACAAGTGCATGTCTTGCATGCAGTGTACCATCTGTAACAAGTGCATGTCTTGCCAGCAGTGGACTATCTGTAACAATTGCATGCCTTGCCTGCAGTGTAAAAACTGTAACAAGTGCATGCCTTGCCTGCAGTGTACCATCTGTAACAACTGCATGTATTGCCTGCAGTGTACCAACTGTAACAACTGCATGCCTTGCCTGCAGTGTAAAAACTTTAACAAGTGCATGTCTTGCATGCAGTGTACCATCTGTAACAAGTGCATGTATTGCCTGCAGTGTACCAACTGTAACAACTGTATTCCTTGTCTGCAGTGTAAAACTGTAACAAGTGCATGTCTTGCCTGCAGTGTACC
Source organism: Procambarus virginalis (assembly GCA_020271785.1). Classification (NCBI taxonomy): domain Eukaryota; kingdom Metazoa; phylum Arthropoda; class Malacostraca; order Decapoda; family Cambaridae; genus Procambarus; species Procambarus virginalis. The sequence goes on from WNGS01161108.1 coordinate 208,988, forward strand.
AACTGTAACAAGTGCATGTCTTGCCTGCAGTGTAAAAACTATAACAAGCGCATGCTATGCCTTGCAGTGTATCAACTGTAACAACTTCATGCCTTGCCTGCAGTGTAACAACTGTAACAAGTGCATGCCTTGCCTGCAGTGTAAAAACTGTAACAAGTGCATGCCTTGCTTGCAGTGTAAAGACTGTAACAAGTGCATGTCTTGCATGCAGTGTACCATCTGTAACAAGTGCATGTCTTGCCAGCAGTGGACTATCTGTAACAACTGCATGCCTTGCCTGCAGTGTAAAAACTGTAACAAGTGCATGCCTTGCCTTCAGTGTACCAACTGTAACAACTGCATGCCTTGCCTGCAGTGTAAAAACTTTAACAAGTGCATGTCTTGCATGCAGTGTACCATCTGTAACAAGTGCATGTATTGCCTGCAGTGTACCAACTGTAACAACTGCATGCCTTGCCTGCAGTGTAAAACTGTAACAAGTGCATGTCTTGCCTGCTGTGTACCAACTGGAACAAGTGCATGTCTTGCCTGCAGTGTAAAAACTGTAACAAGCGCATGCTATGCCTTGCAGTGTATCAACTGTAACAACTTCATGCCTTGCCTGCAGTGTAACAACTGTAACAAGTGCATGCCTTGTCTGCAGTGTACCACCTGTAACAAGTGCATGTCTTGCCTGCAGTGTACCAACTGTAACAACTGCATGCACTGCCTGCAGTGTACCAACTGTAACAAGTGCATGTCTTGCCTGCAGTCTAACAAATGCAACAAGTGCATGCCTTGCCTGCAGTGTAACAAATTGTAACAATTGCATGCCTTGCTTGCAGTGGAACAAGTGAACGCCTTGCCTGCAGTGGGACAACTGTAACAAGTGCATGCCTTGCCTTCAGTGTAACAAGTGCATGCCTTGCCTGCAGTGTAACAACTGTAACAATTGCATGCCTTGCATGCAGTGTATCAAGTGAATGCCTTGCCTGAAGTGTACCAACTGTAACAACTGCATGCCTTGCCTGCAGTGTAACAACTGTAACAAGTGCATACCTTGCCTCCAGTGTACCAACTGTAAGAAGTGCATACCTTGCCTGCAGTGTACCAACTATAGCAAGTGCATGCATTGTCTGCATTGTAACAAGTGCATGCCTTGCGTGCAGTGTAACAATTGTATGCCTTGCCTGCAGTGTACCAACTGTAACAAGTACATGCCTTGCCTGAAGTGTAACAACTGTAACAAGTGTATGTCTTGCCTGCAGTGTAACAAGTGCATGTCTTGCCTGCAGTGTAACAAGTGCATGTCTTGCCTGCAGTGTAACATGTGCATGTCTTTCCTGAAGTGTACCAACTGTAACAAGGTCATGTCTTGCCTGCATTGTAACAAGTGCATGCCATGCCTGCAGTGTAACAAGTGCATGCCTTGCCTGCAGTGTAACAACTGTAACACGTGCATGCCTTGCTAGCAGTGTAACAAGTGCATGTGTTTCTTGCAGTGTACCAACTGTAACACGTGCATGCCTTGCTTGCAGTGTAACAAGTACATGCCTTGCCTGCAGTGTAACAACTGTAACAAGTGCATGCCTTGCCTGTAGTGTAACAAGTGCATGCCTTGCCTGCAGTGTAACAAGTGCATTCCTTGCCTGCAGTGTACCAACTGTAACAACTGTATTCCTTGTCTGCAGTGTACCAACTGTAACAAGTGCATGCATTGCCTGCAGTGTAACAACTGTAACAAGTGCATGCCTTGCCTGTAGTGTAACAAGTGCATGCCTTGCCTGTAGTGTAACAAGTGCATGCCTTGCCTGCAGTGTAACAAGTGCATGTCTTGCATGCAGTGTACCATCTGTAACAAGTGCATGTCTTGCCTGCAGTGTACCAACTGTAACAACTGCATGCCTTGCCTGCAGTGTACCAACTGTAACAACTACATGCCTTGCCTGCAGTGTAAAAACTGTAACAAGTGCATGCCTTGCCTGCAGTGTAACAAGTGCATCCTTGCCTGTAGTTTTCCAACTGCAACAAGTGCATGTCTTGCCTCTAGTGTAACAAGTGCATGTCTTGTCTTTCGTTTAACAAGTGCATGTCTTGCCAGCAGTGGAACAACTGTAACAAGTGCATGCCTTGCCTGCAGTGTAAAAACTGTAACAAGTGCATGCCTTGCCTGCAGTGTACCAACTGTAACAACTGCATGTATTGCCTGCAGTGTACCAACTGTAACAACTGCATGCCTTGCCTGCAGTGTAAAAACTGTAACAAGTGCATGTCTTGCATGCAGTGTACCATCTGTAACAAGTGCATGTCTTGCCAGCAGTGGACTATCTGTAACAATTGCATGCCTTGCCTGCAGTGTAAAAACTGTAACAAGTGCATGCCTTGCCTGCAGTGTACCATCTGTAACAACTGCATGTATTGCCTGCAGTGTACCAACTGTAACAACTGCATGCCTTGCCTGCAGTGTAAAAACTTTAACAAGTGCATGTCTTGCATGCAGTGTACCATCTGTAACAAGTGCTTGTATTGCCTGCAGTGTACCAACTGTAACAACTGCATGCCTTGCCTGCAGTGTAAAACTGTATCAAGTGCATGTCTTGCCTGCAGTGTACCAACTGGAGCAAGTGCATGTCTTGCCTGCAGTGTAACAACTGTAACAAGTGCATGCTGTGCCTGCAGTGTATCAACTGTAACAACTGCATGCCTTTCCTGCAGTGTAACAACTGTAACAAGTGCATGCCTTGCCTGCAGTGTACCACCTGTAACAAGTGCATGTCTTGCCTGCAGTGTCCCAACTGTAACAACTGCATGCACTGCCTGCAGTGTACCAACTGTAACAAGTGCATGTCTTGCCTGCAGTCTAACAAATGCAACAAGTGCATGCCTTGTCTGAAGTGTAACAACTGTAACAAGTGCATGCCTTGCCTGCAGTGTAACAAATTATAACAATTGCATGCCTTGCTTGCAGTGGAACAAGTAAATGCCTTGCCTGCAGTGT
>WNGS01161108.1:213103-233476 GCA_020271785.1 Procambarus virginalis
ATAACAACTGCATTCTTTGCCTGCAGTGTAACCACTGTAACAAGTGCATGTCTTGCCTGCAGTGTACCACTGTAACATAACACGTGCATGCCTTGCTTGCATGTACAAGTGCATTCCTTGCCCTAAGTGTACTAACTGTACACGTGCATGCCTTGCCAGCAGTGTAACATTTGTAACACGTGAATGCCTTGCCTGTAGTGTAACCAGTGCATGCCTTGCCTGTTGTGTATCAACTGTAACAAGTGCATGTCTTGCCTGCAGTGAACCAACTGTAACACGTGCATGCCTTGCCTGTAGTGTAACAAGTGCATGCCTTGCTTGCAGTGTAACAAGTGTATGCCTTCCCTGCATTGTAACAAGTGCATGTCTTGCCTGCAGTGTACCAACTGTAACAAGTGCATGACTTGCCTGTAGTGTACCAACTGTAACAAGTGCATGCCTAGCTTGCAGTGTATCAAGTGCATGCCTTGCCAGCAGAGTAACAAGTGCATGCCTTGCCTGCAGTGTAACAGCTGTAAGAAGTGCATGTCTTGCCAGCAGTGTAACAACTGTAACAACTGCATGCCTTGCCTGCAGTGTAAAAACTGTAACAAGTGCATGCCTTGCCTGCAGTGTAACAAGTGCATGCCTTGCCTGTAGTTTACCAACTGTAACAAGTGCATGTCTTGCCTATAGTGTAACAAGTGCATGTCCTGCCTTTAGTTTAACAAGTGCATGTCTTGCATGCAGTGTAACAACTGTAACAAGTGCATGCCTTGCCTGCAGTGTACCAACTGTAACAACTTCATGCCTTGCCTGCAGTGTAACAACTGTAACAAGTGCATGCCTTGATTGCAGTGTACCAACTGTAACAAGTGCATGCCTTGCTTGCAGTGTAACAACTGTAAGAAGTGCATGTCTTGCCTGCAGTGTAACAACTGTAACAAGTGCATGCCTTGCCTGCAGTGTAACAATTGTAACAATTGCATGCCTTGCCTGCAGTGTAACAAGTGAATGCCTTGCCTGCAGTGTGACAACTGTAACAAGTGTATGCCTTGCCGGTAGTGTACCAACTGTAACAAGTGCATGTCTTGCCTGTAGTGTAACAACTGTAACAAGTGCATGCTTTGCCTGCTGTGTACCAACTATAACGAGTGCATGCCTTGCCTGCAGTGTAACAACTGTAACAAGTGCATGTCTTGACTGCAGTGTAACAACTGTAACAATTGCATGCCTAGCCTGCAGTGTAACAACTGTAACAAGTGCATGTCTTGCCTCTAGTGTAACAAGTGCATGTCTTGCCTCTAGTGTAACAAGTGCTTGTCTTGCCTCTAGTGTAATAAGTGCATGCCTTGTCTGAAGTGTAACAACTGTAACAAGTGTGTGTCTTGCCTGCAGTGTAACAGTTGTAACAATTGCATGCCTTGCCTGCAGTGTAACAAGTGAATGCCTTGCCTGCAGTGTGACAACTGAAACAAGTGCATGCCTTGCCTTCAGTGTAACAAGTGCATGCCTTGCCTGCAGTGTAACAACTGTAACAAGTGCATGTCTTGCCTGCAGTGTGCCAACTGTAACACGTGCATGCCTTGCTTGCATTGTAACAAGTGCATTCCTTGCTTGCAGTGTACTAACTGTAACACGTGCATGCCTTGCCTGCAGTGAATCAACTGTAAGAAGTGCTTGTCTTTCCTGCAGTCTAACAACTGTAACAAGTGCATGTCTTGCCTGTAGTGTAACAAGTGCATGCCTTGTTTGCAGTATTACATGTGCATGCTTTCCCTGCAGAGTAACAAGTGCATGTCTTGCCTGCAGTGTACCAGCTGTAACAAGTGCATGACTTGCCTGCAGTGTACCAACTGTAACAAGTGCATGCCTGGCTTGCAGTGTAACAAGTGCATGCCTTGCCTGCAGAATAACAACTGCATTCTTTGCCTGCAGTGTAACAACTGTAACAAGTGCATGTCTTGCCTGCAGTGTACCAACTGTAACACGTGCATGCCTTGCTTGCAGTGTAACAAGTGCATTCCTTGCTTAAAGTGTACTAACTGTAACACGTGCATGCCTTGCCAGCAGTGTAACATTTGTAACACGTGAATGCCTTGCCTGTAGTGTAACAAGTGCATGCCTTGCCTGCTGTGTATCAACTGTAACAAGTGCATGTCTTGCCTGCAGTGAACCAACTGTAACACGTGCATGCCTTGCCTGTAGTGTAACAAGTGCATGCCTTGCTTGCAGTGTAACAAGTGTATGCCTTCCCTGCATTGTAACAAGTGCATGTCTTGCCTGCAGTGTACCAACTGTAACAAGTGCATGACTTGCCTGTAGTGTACCAACTGTAACAAGTGCATGCCTAGCTGGCAGTGTATCAAGTGCATGCCTTGCCAGCAGAGTAACAAGTGCATGCCTTGCCTGCAGTGTAACAGCTGTAAGAAGTGCATGTCTTGCCAGCAGTGTAACAACTGTAACAACTGCATGCCTTGCCTGCAGTGTAAAAACTGTAACAAGTGCATGCCTTGCCTGCAGTGTAACAAGTGCATGCCTTGCCTGTAGTTTACCAACTGTAACAAGTGCATGTCTTGCCTCTAGTGTAACAAGTGCATGTCCTACCTTTAGTTTAACAAGTGCATTTCTTGCATGCAGTGTAACAACTGTAACAAGTGCATGCCTTGCCTGAAGTGTACCAACTGTAACAACTTCATGCCTTGCCTGCAGTGTAACAACTGTAACAAGTGCATGCCTTGCCTGCAGTGTACCAACTGTAACAAGTGCATGCCTTGCTTGCAGTGTAACAACTGTAAGAAGTGCATGCCTTGCCTGCAGAATAAAAACTGCATTCTTTGCCTGCAGTGTAACAACTGTAACAAGTGCATGTCTTGCCTGCAGTGTACCAACTGTAACACGTGCATGCCTTGCTTGCAGTGTAACAAGTGCATTCCTTGCTTAAAGTGTACTAACTGTAACACGTGCATGCCTTGCCAGCAGTGTAACATTTGTAACACGTGAATGCCTTGCCTGTAGTGTAACAAGTGAATGCCTTGCCTGCTGTGTATCAACTGTAACAAGTGCATGTCTTGCCTGCAGTGAACCAACTGTAACACGTGCATGCCTTGCCTGTAGTGTAACAAGTGCATGCCTTGCTTGCAGTGTAACAAGTGTATGCCTTCCCTGCATTGTAACAAGTGCATGTCTTGCCTGCAGTGTACCAACTGTAACAAGTGCATGACTTGCCTGTAGTGTACCAACTGTAACAAGTGCATGCCTAGCTTGCAGTGTATCAAGTGCATGCCTTGCCAGCAGAGTAACAAGTGCATGCCTTGCCTGCAGTGTAACATCTGTAAGAAGTGCATGTCTTGCCAGCAGTGTAACAACTGTAACAACTGCATGCCTTGCCTGCAGTGTAAAAACTGTAACAAGTGCATGCCTTGCCTGCAGTGTAACAAGTGCATGCCTTGCCTGTAGTTTACCAACTGTAACAAGTGCATGTCTTGCATCTAGTGTAACATGTGCATGTCCTGCCTTTAGTTTAACAAGTGCATTTCTTGCATGCAGTGTAACAACTGTAACAAGTGCATGCCTTGCCTGCAGTGTACCAACTGTAACAACTTCATGCCTTGCCTGCAGTGTAACAACTGTAACAAGTGCATGCCTTGCCTGCAGTGTACCAACTGTAACAAGTGCATGCCTTGCTTGCAGTGTAACAACTGTAAGAAGTGCATGTCTTGCCTGCAGTGTAACAACTGTAACAAGTGCATGCCTTGCCTGCAGTGTAACAATTGTAACAATTGCATGCCTTGCCTGCAGTGTAACAAGTGAATGCCTTGCCTGCAGTGTGACAACTGTAACAAGTGCATGCCTTGCCTGTTGTGTAACAAGTGCATGAGTAGCCTGTAGTGTAACAAGTGTATGCCTTGCCTGTAGTGTACCAATTGTAAAAAGTGCATGTCTTGCCAGCAGTGTACCAACTGTAACAACTGCTTGCCTTGCCTGCAGTGTACCAACTGTAACAAGTGCATGTCTTGCCTGCAGTCTATCAACTGTAACAAGTGCATGCCTTGTCTGAAGTGTAACAACTGTAAGAAGTGCATGCCTTGCCTGCAGTGTAACAATTGTAACAATTGCTTGCCTTGCCTTCAGTGTAACAAGTGCTTGCCTTACCTGCAGTGTAACAACTGTAACAATTGCATGATTTGCCTGCAGTGTATCAAGTGAATGGCTTGCCTGCAGTGTACCAACTGTAATAACTGCATGCCTTGCCTGCAGTGTAACAACTGTTACAAGTGCATGCCTTGCCTGCAGTGTACCAACTGTATCAACTGCATGCCTTGCATGCAGTGTAAGAACTGTAACAAGTGCATGCCTTGCCTGCAGTGTACCAAATTTAACAAGTGCACGCCTTGCTTGCAGTGTAACAAGAGCATTCCTTGCCTGCAGAGTAACAAGTGTATGCCTTGCCTGAAGTGTAACAACTGTAACAAGTGCATTCCTTGCCTGCAGTGTACCAAATTTAACATGTGCATGCCTTGCTTGCAGTGTAACAATTGCATGCCTTGCCTGTAGTGTAATAAGTGCATGCCTTGCCTGTAGTGTAACAAGTGCATGCCTTGCCTGTAGCGCAACAAATGCAAGCCTTGCCTGTAGTGTAACAAGTGTTTGCCCTGCCTGAAGTGTACCAACTGTAACAAGTGTATGACTTGCCTCTAGTGTAACAAGTGCATGTCTTGCCTCTAGTGTAAAAAGTGCATGTCTTGCCTGTAGTGTAACAAGTGCATGTCTTGCCTCTAGTGTAACAAGTGCATGCCTTGCCTGCAGTGTAACAACTCTAACAATTGCATGCCTTGCCTGCAGTGTACCAACGTTAACAAGTGCATGGCTTGCCTGCAGTGTAACAACTGTAACAAGTGCATGCCTTGCTTGCAGTGTAACAAGTGCATGCCTTGCCTGTAGTTTACCAACTGTAACAAGTGCATGTCTTGCCTCTAGTGTAACAAGTGCATGTCTTGCCTTTAGTTTAACAAGTGCATGTCTTGCATGCAGTGTACCATCTGTAACAAGTGCATGTCTTGCCTGCAGTGTACCAACTGTAACAAGTGCATGCTTTGCCTGCAGTGTAACAACTGTAACAAGTGCATGCCTTGCCTGCAGTGTACCAACTGTAACAACTTCATGCCTTGCCTGCAGTGTAACAACTGTAACAAGTGCATGCCTTGCCTGCAGTGTAACAATTGTAATAATTGCATGCCTTGCCTGAAGTGTAACAAGTGAATGCCTTGCCTGCAGTGTGACAACTGTAACAAGTGCATGCCTTGCCTTCAGTGTAACAAGTGCATGCCTTGCCTGCAGTGTAACAACTGTAACAATTGCATGCTTTGCCTCCAGTGTATCAAGTGAATGTCTTGCCTGCAGTGTACCAACTGTAACAACTGCATGCCTTGCCTTCAGTGTAACAACAGCCTGCCTTGCCGGCAGTGTAACAACTGTAACAAGTGCATGCCTTGCCTGCAGTGAACAAACTGTAACAACTGCATGCCTTGCCTGCAGTGTAACAACTGTAACAAGTGAATGCTATCCCTGCAGTGTAACAACTTTAACAAGTGTACGTCTTGCCTCTAGTGTAACAAATGCATGTCTTGCCTGCAGTGTATCACCTGCAACAAGTGCATGTCTTGCCTGCAGTGTACCAACTGTAACAACTGCATGTCTTGCCTGCAGTGTAACAACTGTAACAACTGCATGCCTTGCCTGCAGTGAAACAAGTGCATGCTTTGCCTGAAGTGTAACAACTGTAACAAGTGCATGCCTTGCCTGCAGTGTAACAACTGTAACAAGTGCATGTCTTGCCTGCATTTTAACAACTTTAACAAGTGCATGTCTTGCTTGCAGTGTACCAACTTTAACACGTGCATGTCATGTCTGCAGTGTATCAACTGTAACACGTGCATGCCTTGCCTGTAGTGTAACAAGTGCATGCCTTGCCTGCAGTGCAACAAGTGCATGCCTTGACTGCTGTGTATCAACTGTAACAAGTGCATGTCTTGCCTGCAGTGTACCAACTGTAACACGTGCATGCCTTGCATGTTGTGTAACAAGTGCATGCCTTGCTTGCAGTGTAACAAGTGCATGCCTTCCCTGCAGAGTAACAAGTGCATGCCTTGCCTGCAGTGTAACAACTGTAACAAGTGCATGTATTGCCTGCAGTGTACCAACTGTAACAAGTGCATGACTTGCCTGCAGTGTACGAACTGTAACATGTGCATACCTGGCTTGCAGTATAACAAGTGCATGCCTTGCCTGCAGAGTAACAAGTGCATGCCTTGCCTGCAGAGTAACAAATGCATGCCTTGCCTGCAGTGTAACAACTGTAACAAGTGCATGTAATGGCTTCAGTGTACCAATTGTAACACGTGCATGTCTTGCTTGCAGTGTAACAAGTGCATTTCTTGCTTGCAGTGTACTAACTGTAACACGTGCATGCCTTGCCTGCATTGTAACAACTGTAACAAGTTCATGCCTTGCCTGTAGTGTAACAAGTGCATGTCTTGCCTGCAGTGTAACAACTGTAACAAGTGCATGCCTTTCCTGCAGTGTACAAACTGTAACAACTGCATGCCTTGCCTGCAGTGTAACAACTGTTACAAGTGCAAGCCTTGCCTGCAGTGTACCAACTGTAACAACTGCATGCCTTGCCTGCAGTGTCACAACTGTAACAATTGCATGCCTTGCCTGCAGTGTACCAAATTTAACAAGTGCATGTCTTGCTTGCAGTGTAACAAGAGCATGCCTTGCCTGCAGAGTAACAAGTGCATGCCTTGCCTGAAGTGTAACAACTGTAACAAGTGCATGTTTTGCCTGCAGTGTAATAACTGTAACAATTGCATGCCTTGCCTGTAGTGAAACAAGTGCATGCCTTGCCTGTAGTGTAACAAGTGCATGCCTTGCCTGTAGTGTAACAAGTGTATGCCTTGCCTGAAGTGTACCAACTGTAACAAGTGCATGACTTGCCTCTAGTGTAACAAGTGCATGCCTTGCCTGCAGTGTGACAACTGTAACAAGTGCATGCCTTGCCTTCAGTGTAACAAGTGCATGCCTTGCCTGCAGTGTAACAACTGTAACAATTGCATGCCTTGTCTGCAGTGTAAAAAGTGAATGCCTTGCCTGCAGTGTACCAACTGTAACAGCTGCATGCCTTGCCTGCAGTGTAACAACTGTAACAAGACCATGCCTTGCTTGCAGTTAACCAACTGTAACAAGTGCATGCCTTGCCTGCAGTGTAACAACTGTAAGAAGTGTATGTCTTGCCTCTAGTGTAACAAATGCATGTCTTGCCTGCAGTGTACCACCTGTTTCAAGTGCATGTCTTGCCTGCAGTGTACCAACTGTAACAACTGCATGTCTTGCCTGCAGTGTAACAACTGTTACAACTGCATGCCTTGCGGTGCAGTGTAACAACTGTAACAACTGTATGCCTTGCCTGCAGTGTAACAAGTGCATGCTTTGCCTGAAGTGTAACAACTGTAACAAGTGCATGCCTTGCATGCAGTGTACCAATTGTAACAATTGCATGCCTTGCCTGCAGTGTAACAACTGTAACAAGTGCATGCCTTGACTGCAGTGTACCAACTGTAAGAACTGCATGCCTTGCCGGCAATGTAACACCTGTAACAAGTGCATGCCTTGCCTGCAGTGTAACAACTGTAACAAGTGCATGTCTTGCCTGCATTTTAACAACTTTAACAAGTGCATGTCTTGCTTGCAGTGTAACAAGTGCATTCCTTGTTTGCAGTGTATTAACTGTAACACGTGCATGCAATGCCTGCAGTGTAACAACTGTAACACGTGTATGCCTTGCCTGTAGTGTAACAAGTGCATGCCTTGCCTGCAGTGCAACAAGTGCATGCCTTGCCTGCTGTGTATCAACTGTAACAAGTGCATGTCTTGCCTGAAGTGCACCAACTGTAACACGTGCATGCCTTGCACGTAGTGTAACAAGTGCATGCCTTGCTTGCAGTGTAACAAGTGCATGCCTTTACTGCAGAGTAACAAGTGCATGCCTTGCCTGCAGTGTAACAACTGTAACAAGTGCATGTATTGCCTGCAGTGTACCAACTGTAACACGTGCATGCCTTGCCTGTAGTGTAACAAGTGCATGCCTTGCCTGCAGTGCAACAAGTGCATGCCTTGCCTGCTGTGTATCAACTGTAACAAGTGCATGTCTTGCCTGCAGTGTACCAACTGTAACACGTGCATGCCTTGCATGTAGTGTAACAAGTGCATGCCTTGCTTGCAGAGTAACAAGTGCATGCCTTGCCTGCAGTGTAACAACTGTAACAATTGCATGTAATGCCTTCAGTGTACCAATTGTAGCACGTGCATGCCTTGCTTGCAGTGTAACAAGTGCATTCCTTGCTTGCAGTGTACTAACTGTAACACGTGTATGCCTTGCCTGCATTGTAACAACTGTAAAATGTGCATGCCTAGCCTGTAGTGTAACAAGTGCATGCCTTGCCTGTAGTGTAACAAGTGCATGCCTTGCCTGTAGTTTACCAATTGTAACAAGTGCATGTCATGCCTCTAGTGTAACAGGTGAATGTCTTGCCTCTAGCGTAACAAGTGCTTGTCTTGCATGCAGTGTACCACCTGTAACAAGTGCATGTCTTGCCTGCAGTGTACCAACTTTAACAGGTGCATGCCATGTCTGCAGTGTATCAACTGTAACACGTGTATGCCTTGCCTGTAGTGTAACAAGTGCATGCCTTGCCTGCAGTGCAACAAGTGCATGCCTTGACTGCTGTGTATCAACTGTAACAAGTGCATGTCTTGCCTGCAGTGTACCAACTGTAACACGTGCATGCCTTGCATGTTGTGTAACAAGTGCATGCCTTGCTTGCAGTGTAACAAGTGCATGCCTTCCCTGCAGAGTAACAAGTGCATGCCTTGCCTGCAGTGTAACAACTGTAACAAGTGCATGTATTGCCTGCAGTGTACCAACTGTAACAAGTGCATGACTTGCCTGCAGTGTACGAACTGTAACATGTGCATACCTGGCTTGCAGTATAACAAGTGCATGCCTTGCCTGCAGAGTAACAAGTGCATGCCTTGCCTGCAGAGTAACAAGTGCATGCCTTGCCTGCAGTGTACCAACTGTAACAACTGCATGCCTTGCCTGCAGTGTCACAACTGTAACAATTGCATGCCTTGCCTGCAGTGTACCAAATTTAACAAGTGCATGTCTTGCTTGCAGTGTAACAAGAGCATGCCTTGCCTGCAGAGTAACAAGTGCATGCCTTGCCTGAAGTGTAACAACTGTAACAAGTGTGTGTCTTGCCTGCAGTGTAACAATTGTAACAATTGCATGCCTTGTCTGCAGTGTAACAAGTGAATGCCTTGCCTGCAGTGTGACAACTGTAACAAGTGCATGTCTTGCCTTCAGTGCAACAAGTGCATGCCTTGCCTGCAGTGTAACAACTGTAACAAGTGCATGTCTTGCCTGCAGTGTGCCAACTGTAACACGTGCATGCCTTGCTTGCATTGTAACAAGTGCATTCCTTGCTTGCATTGTACTAACTGTAACACGTGCATGCCTTGCCTGCAGTGAATCAACTGTAAGAAGTGCTTGTCTTGCCTGCAGTCTAACAACTGTAACAAGTGCATGCCTTGCTTGCAGTATAACACGAGCATGCTTTCCCTGCAGAGTAACAAGTGCATGCCTGGCTTGCAGTGTAACAAGTGCATGCCTTGCCCGCAGTGTAACAACTGTAACAAGTGCATGTCTTGCCTGCAGTGTACCAACTGTAACACGTGCATTCCTTGCTTGCAGTGTAACAAGTGCATTCCTTGCTTGAAGTGTACTAACTGTAACACGTGCATGCCTTGCCAGCAGTGTAACAACTGTAACACGTGAATGCCTTGCCTGTAGTGTAACAAGTGCATGCCTTGCCTGCTGTTTATCAACTGTAAAAAGTGCATGTCTTGCCTGCAGTGAACCAACTGTAACACGTGCATGCCTTGCCTGTAGTGTAACAAGTGCATGCCTTGCTTGCAGTGTAACAAGTGTATGCCTTCCCTGCATTGTAACAAGTGCATGTCTTGCCTGCAGTGTAACAACTGTAACAAGTCCATGACTTGCCTGTAGTGTACCAACTGTAACAAGTGCATGCCTAGCTTGCAGTGTAACAAGTGCATTCCTTGCCAGCAGAGTAACAAGTGCATGTCTTGCCTGCAGTGTAACAGCTGTAAGAAGTGCATGTCTTGCCAGCAGTGTAACAACTGTAACAACTTCATGCCTTGCCTGCAGTGTAAAAACTGTAACAAGTGCATGCCTTGCCTGTAGTGTAACAAGTGCATGCCTTGCCTGTAGTTTACCAACTGTAACAAGTGCATGTCATGCATCTAGTGTAACAAGTGCATGTCCTGCCTTTAGTTTAACAAGTGCATGTCTTGCATGCAGTGTACCATCTTTAACAAGTGCATGTCTTGCCTGCAGTGTACCAACTGTAACAACTGCATGCCTTGCCTGCAGTATAAAAACTGTAACATGTGCATGTCTTGCCTGCAGTGTACCAACTGTAACAAGTGCATGCTTTGCCTGCAGTGTAACAACTGTAACAAGTGCATGCCTTGCCTGCAGTGTACCAACTGTAACAACTTCATGCCTTGCCTGCAGTGTAACAACTGTAACAAGTGCATGGCTTGCCTGCAGTGTACCAACTGTAACAAGTGCATGCCTTGCTTGCAGGGTAGCAACTGTAAGAAGAGCATGTCTTGCATGCAGTGTAACAACTGTAACAAGTGCATGCATTGCCTGTTGTGTAACAAGTGCATGACTAGCCTGCAGTGTAACAACTCTAACAAGTGCATGTCTTGCCTGCAGTGTAACAACTGTAACAAGTGCATGCCTTGCCTGTAGTGTAACAAGTGCATGCCTTGCCTGTAGTGTAACAAGTGCATGCCTTGCCTGTTGTGTAACAAGTGCATGACTAGCCTGTAGTGTAACAAGTGTATGCCTTGCCTGTAGTGTACCAATTGTAAAAAGTGCATGTCTTGCCTGCAGTGTACCAACTGTAACAACTGCTTGCCTTGCCTGCAGTGTACCAACTGTAACAAGTGCATGCCTTGTCTGAAGTGTAACAACTGTAACAAGTGCATGTCATGCCTGCAGTGTAACAACTGTAACAAGTGCATTCCTTGCCTGCAGTGTAACAATTGTAACAATAGCATGCCTTGCCTTCAGTGTAACAAGTGCATGCCTTTCCTGCAGTGTAACAACTGTAACAATTGCATGATTTGCCTGCAGTGTATCAAGTGAATGCCTTGCCTGCAATGTACCAACTGTAACAACTGCATGCCTTGCCTGCAGTGTAACAACTGTTACAAGTGCATGCCTTGCCTGCAGTGTACCAACTGTATCAACTGCATGCCTTGCCTGCAGTGTAACAACTGTAACAAGTGCATGCCTTGCCTGCAGTGTACCAAATTTAACAAGTGCATGCCTTGCTTGCAGTGTAACAAGAGCATGCCTTGCCTGCAGAGTAACAAGTGTATGCCTTGCCTGAAGTGTAACAACTGTAACAAGTGCATGCCTTGCCTGAAGTGTACCAAATTTAACATGTGCATGCCTTGCTTGCAGTGTAACAATTGCATGCCTTGCCTGTAGTGTAACAAGTGCATGCCTTGCCTGTAGTGTAACAAATGCATGCCTTGCCTGTACTGCAACAAGTGCATGCGTTGCCTGTAGTGTAACAAGTGTATGCATTGCTTGAAGTGTACCAACTGTAACAAGTGTATGACTTCCCTGTAGTGTAACAAGTGCATGTCTTGCCTCTAGTGTAACAAGTGCATGTCTTGCCTGTAGTGTAACAAGTGCATGTCTTGCCTCTAGTGTAACAAGTGCATGCCTTGCCTGCAGTGTAACATCTCTAACAATTGCATGCCTTGCCTGCAGTGTACCAACGTTAAAAAGTGCATGGCTTGCCTGCAGTGTAACAACTGTAACAAGTGCATGCCTTGCTTGCAGTGTAGCAAGTGCATGCCTTGCCTGTAGTTTACCAACTGTAGCAAGTGCATGTCTTGCCTCTAGTGTAACAAGTGCATGTCTTGCCTTTAGTTTAACAAGTGCATGTCTTGCATGCAGTGTACCATCTGTAACAAGTGCATGTCTTGCCTGCAGTGTACCAACTGTAACAACTGCATGCCTTGCCTGCAGTATAAAAACTGTAACATATGCATGTCTTGCCTGCAGTGTACCAACTGTAACAAGTGCATGTTTTGCCTGCATTGTAACAAATGTAACAAGTGCATGCCTTGCCTGCAGTGTACCTACTGTAACAACTTCAGGCCTTGCCTGCAGTGTAACAACTGTAACAAGTGCATGCCTTGCCTGCAGTGAACAAACTGTAACAACTGCATGCCTTGCCTGCAGTGTAACAACTGTAACAAGTGAATGCCTTCCCTGCAGTGTAACAACTGTATCAAGTGTACGTCTTGCCTCTAGTGTAACAAATGCATGTCTTGCCTGCAGTGTATCACCTGCAACAAGTGCATGTCTTGCCTGCAGTGTAACAACTGTGACAACTGCATGCCTTGCCTGCAGTGTAACAAGTGCATGCTTTGCCTGATGTGTAACAACTGTAACAAGTGCATGCCTTGCCTGCAGTGTACCAATTGTAACAAGTGCATGCCTTGCCTGCAGTGTAACAACTGTAACAAGTGCATGCCTTGCCTTCAGTGTACCAACTGAAACAACTGCATGCCTTGCCTGCAATGTAACAACTGTAACAAGTGCATTCCTTGCCTGCAGTGTAACAACTGTAACAAGTGCATGTCTTGCCTGCATTTTAACAACTTTAACAAGTGCATGTCTTGCTTGCAGTGTAACAAGTGCATTCCTTGCTTGCAGTGTATTAACTCTAACACGTGCATGCCATGTCTGCAGTGTAACAACTGTAACACGTGCATGCCTTGCCTGTAGTGTAACAAGTGCATGCCTTGCCTGCAGTGCAACAAGTGCACGCCTTGACTTCTGTGTATCAACTGTAACAAGTGCATGTCTTGCCTGCTGTGTACCAACTGTAACACGTGCATGCCTTGCATGTTGTGTAACAAGTGCATGCCTTGCTTGCAGTGTAACAAGTGCATGCCTTCCCTGCAGAGTAACAAGTGCATGCCTTGCCTGCAGTGTAACAACTGTAACAAGTGCATGTATTTCCTGCAGTGTACCAACTGTAACAAGTGCATATCTTGCCTGCAGTGTACGAACTGTAACATGTGCATACCTGGCTTGCAGTATAACAAGTGCATGCCTTGCCTGCAGAGTAACAAGTGCATGCCTTGCCTGCAGAGTAACAAGTGCATGCCTTGCCTGCAGTGCAACAAGTGCATGCCTTGCCTGCTGTGTATCAACTGTAACAAGTGCATGTCTTGCCTGAAGTGCACCAACTGTAACACGTGCATGCCTTGCATGTAGTGTAACAAGTGCATGCCTTGCTTGCAGTGTAACAAGTGCATGCCTTTACTGCAGAGTAACAAGTGCATGCCTTGCCTGCAGTGTAACAACTATAACAAGTGCATGTATTGCCTGCAGTGTACCAACTGTAAAAAGTGCATGTCTTGCCTGCAGTGTACCAACTGTAACACGTGCATGCCCTGCCTGTAGTGTAACAAGTGCATGCCTTGCCTGCAGTGCAACAAGTGCATGCCTTGCCTGCTGTGTATCAACTGTAACAAGTGCATGTCTTGCCTGCAGTGTACCAACTGTAACACGTGCATGCCTTGCATGTAGTGTAACAAGTGCATGCCTTGCTTGCAGTATAACAAGTGCATGCCTTGCCTGCAGAGTAACAAGTGCATGCCTTGCCTGCAGTGTAACATCTGTAACAAGTGCATGTAATGCCTTCAGCGTACCAATTGTAGCACGTGCATGCCTTGCTTGCAGTGTAACAAGTGCATTTCTTGCTTGCAGTGTACTAACTGTAACACGTGTATGCCTTGCCTGCATTGTAACAACTGTAAAAAGTGCATGCCTAGCCTGTAGTGTAACAAGTGCATGCCATGCCTATAGTGTAACAAGTGCATGCCTTGCCTGTAGTTTATCAACCTTAACAAGTGCATGTCATGCCTCTAGTGTAACAGGTGCATGTCTTGCCTGTAGCGTAACAAGTGCATGTCTTGCATGCAGAGTACCACCTGTAACAAGTCCATGTCTTGCCTGCAGTGTACCAACTGTAACAACTGCATGCCTTGCTTGCAGTGTAAAACTGTAAGAAGTGCATGTCTTTCCTGCAGTGTACCAAATGTAACAAGTGGTTGTCTTGCCTGCGGTGTAAAACTGTAACAAGTGCATGCCTTTCCTGCAGTGTACCAACTGCAACAACTGCATGCCTTGCCTGCAGTGTAACAACTGTAACAAGTGCATGCCTTGCCTGCAGTGTAACAACTGTAACAAGTGCATGCCTTGCCTGCAGTGTACCAACTTTAACAAGTGCATGCCTTGCTTGCAGTGTAACAAGAGCATGCCTTGCCTGCAGAGTAAGAAGTGCATGCCTTGCCTGAAGGGTAACAACTGTAACAAGTGCATGTATTGCCTGCAATGTAACAACTGTAACAATTTCATGCCTTGCCTGAAGTGTAACAAGTGTATGCCTAGCCTGTAGTGTACCAACTGTAACAAGTGCATGTCTTGCCTCTTGTGTAACAAGTGCATGTCTTGCCTCTAGTGTAACAAGTGCATGTCTTGTCTCTAGTATAACAAGTGCATGTCTTGCCTCCAGTATAACAAGTGCATGCCTTGCCTAAGTGTATCAACTGTAACAACTGCATGCCTTGCCTGCAGTGTAATAACTCTAACAATTGCATGCGTTGCCTGCAGTGTACCAACTGTAACAAGTGCATGGCTTGCCTGCAGTGTAAAAACTGTAACAAGTGCATGTCTTGCCTCTAGTGTAACAGGTGCATGCCTTGCCTGCAGTGTAACAATTGTAACAATTGCATGCTTTGCCTGCAGTGTAACAAGTGAATGCCTTGCCTGCAGTGTGACAACTGTAACAAGTGCATGCCTTGCCTTCAGTGTAACAACTGCATGCCTTGCCTGCAGTGTAACAACTGTAACAATTGCATGCCTTGCCTGCAGTGTAACAAGTTAATGCCTTGCCTGCCGTCTACCAACTGTAACAACTGTATGCCTTGCCTGCAGTGTAACAACTGTAACAAGTGTATGTCTTGCCTGCAGTGTACCAACTGTAACATCTGCATGTCTTGCCTGCAGTGTACCAAATGTAACATCTGCATGTCTTGCTGCAGTGTAACAACTGTAACAACTGCATGCTTGCCTGCAGTGTAACAACTGTAACAAGTGCATGTCTTGCCTCTAGTGTAACAAGTGCATGTCTTGCCTGAAGTGCAATACGTGCATGTCTTGCATGAAGTATACCAACTGTAACAAGTGCATGTCTTGCCTGCAGTGTAACAAGTGCATGCCTTGCCTGCGGTGTAAAATCTGTAACACGTGCATGTCTTGTCTGCAGTGTACCAACTGTAACAAGTGAATGTCTTGCCTACAGTGTACCAACTGTAACAAGTGCATGCCTTGCCTGCAGTGTACCAACTGTGAGAAGTGCGTGTATTGCCTGCAGTGTCCCAACTGTAACAAGTGCATACATTGCCTGTAGTGTAACAACTGTAACAAGTGCATGTCTTGCCTGCAGAGAAACAAGTGCATGTCTTGCCTGCAGTCTAACAACTGTAACAAGTGCATGCCTTGCCTGCGGAGTAACAAGTGCATGCCTTGCCTGCGGAGTAACAAGTGCATGCCTTGCCTGCAGTGTAACAACTGTAACAANAATCATATCTACACTTGAAACTGTGTATGGAGTCAGCCTCCACCACATCACTGCCTAATGCATTCCATTTATTAACTACTCTGACACTGAAAAAATTCTTTCTAACGTCTCTGTGGCTCATCTGGGTACTAAGTTTCCACCTGTGTCCCTTGTTCGTGTCCCACCCGTGGTGAAGAGTTTCTCTTTGTCCGCCCTGTCAATTCCCCTGAGAATTTTGTAGGTGGTTATCATGTCTCCCCTTACTCTTCTGTTTTCCAGGGATGTGAGGTTCAGCTCCTTTAGCCTTTCCTCGTAGCTCAATCCTCTCAGTTCCGGGACGAGCCTGGTGGCATACCGCTGAATCTTCTCTAACTTTGTCTTGTGTTTAACTAGGTATGGACTCCAGGCTGGAGCTGCATACTCCAGGATTTGTCTTACATAAGTGGTGTACAGGGTTCTGAAAGATTCCTTACACAAATTTCTAAAGGCAGTTCTTATGTTGGCCAGTCTAGCATATGCCGCTGATGATATTCTTTTGATGTGGGCTTCTGGGGACAGGTTCGGTGTGATATCAACCCCCAGATCTTTCTCTCTATTTGACTCTTGTAGGATTTCCCCTCCCAAATGATACCTTGTGTTCAGCCTCCTGCTCCCTTCTCCTAATTTCATCACCTTACACTTTCCCGAGTTGAACTTTAGCAGCCATTTGTCTTGCCTGCAGTGTACCAACTGTAACAAGTGCATGCTTTGCCTGCAGTGTAACAACTGTAACAAGTGCATGCCTTGCCTGCAGTGTACCAACTGTAACAACTTCATGCCTTGCCTGCAGTGTAACAACTGTAACAAGTGCATGCCTTGCCTGCAGTGTACCAACTGTAACAAGTGCATGCCTTGCTTGCAGTGTAACAACTGTAAGAAGTTCATGTCTTGCCTGCAGTGTAACAACTGTAACAAGTGCATGCCTTGCCTGTTGTGTAACAAGTGCATGACTAGCCTGCAGTGTAACAACTGTAACAAGTGCATGTCTTGCCTGCAGTGTAACAACTGTAACTAGTGCATGCCTTGCCTGTAGTGTAACAAGTGCATGCCTTGCCTGTTGTGTAACAGGTGCATGACTTGCCTGTAATGTAACAAGTGTATGCCTTGCCTGTAGTGTACCAACTGTAAAAAGTGCATGTCTGTCCTGCAGTGTACCAACTGTAACAACTGCATGCCTTGCCTGCAGTGTACCAACTGTAACAACTGCATGCCTTGCCTGTAGTGTAACAAGTGCATGTCTTGCCTGCAGTCTAACAACTGTAACAAGTGCATGCCTTGTCTGAAGTGTAACAACTGTAACAAGTGCATGCCTTGCCTGCAGTGTAACAATTGTAACAATTGCATGCCTTGCCTGCAGTGTAACAAGTGAATGCCTTGCCTGCAGTGTGACAACTGTAACAAGTGCATGCCTTGCCTGCATTGTTCCAACTGTAACAACTGCATGCCTTGCCTGCAGTGTAACAACTGTAACAAGTGCATGCCTTGCCTACTGTGTACCAACTATAACAAGTGCATGCCTTGCCTGCAGTGTAACAACTGTAACAAGTGCATGTCTTGCATGCAGTGTAACAACTGTAACAATTGCATGTCTTGCCTGTAGTGTAACAAGTGCATGCCTTGCCTGTAGTGTAAAAAGTGCATGCCTTGCCTGTAGTGCAACAAGTGCATGCCTTGCCTGTAGTGTAACAAGTGTATGCCTTGCCTGTAGTGTACCAACTGTAACAAGTGCATGTCTTGCCTGCAGTGTAAGAACTGTAACAAGTGCATGCCTTACCTGCATTGTACCAACTGTAACAACTGCATGCCTTGCCTGCAGTGTAACAACTGTAACAACTGCATGCCTTGCCTGCAGTGTAACAACTGTAACAAGTGCATGCCTTGCCTGCATTGTACCAACTGTAACAACTGCATGCCTTGCCTGCAGTGTAACAACTGTAACAAGTGCATGCCTTGCTTGCTGTGTACCAACTGTAACAAGTGCATGCCTTGCCTGCAGTGTAAAAACTGTAACAAGTGCATGCCTTGCCTGCAGTGTAACAACTGTAACAAGTGCATGCCTTGCCTGCAGTGTAACAACTGTAACAAGTGCATGCCTTGCCTGTAGTGTAACAACTGTAACAATTGCATGCCTTGCCTGTAGTGTTACAAGTGCATGCCTTGCCTGTAGTGCAACAAGTGCATGCCTTGCCTGCAGTGTAACAAGTGAATGCCTTGCCTGCACTGTGACAACAGTAACAAATGCATGTCTTGCCTGCAGTGTACCAACTGTAACAAGTGCATGTCTTGCCAGCAGTGTACCAACTGTAACAAGTGCATGACTTGCCTGTAGTGTACCAACTGTAACAAGTGCATGCCTGGCTTGCAGTGTAACAAGTGCATGCCTTGCCAGCAGAGTAACACGTGCATGCCTTGCGTGCAGTGTAACAGCTGTAAGAAGTGCATGTCTTGCCAGCAGTTTAACAACTTTAACAACTGCATGCCTTGCCTGCAGTGTAAAACTGTAACAAGTGCATGCCTAGCCTGCAGTGTAACAAGTGCATGCCTTGCCTGCAGAATAACAAGTGCATGCCTAGCCTGCAGTGTAACAACTGTAACAAGTGCATGCCTTGTCTGCAGTGTAACAACTGTAACTAGTTCATGTCTTGCCTGCAGTGTAACAACTGTAACAAGTGCATGCCTTGCCTGTTGTGTAACAGGTGCATGACTTGCCTGTAATGTAACAAGTGTATGCCTTGCCTGTAGTGTACCAACTGTAAAAAGTGCATGTCTGTCCTGCAGTGTACCAACTGTAACAACTGCATGCCTTGCCTGCAGTGTACCAACTGTAACAACTGCATGCCTGCCTGTAGTGTAACAAGTGCATGTCTTGCCTGCAGTCTAACAACTGTAACAAGTGCATGCCTTGTCTGAAGTGTAACAACTGTAACAAGTGCATGCCTTGCCTGCAGTGTAACAATTGTAACAATTGCATGCTTGCCTGCAGTGTAACAAGTGAATGCCTTGCCTGCAGTGTGACAACTGTAACAAGTGCATGCCTTGCCTGCATTGTTCCAACTGTAACAACTGCATGCCTTGCCTGCAGTGTAACACTGTAACAAGTGCATGCCTTGCCTACTGTGTACCACTATAACAAGTGCATGCCTTGCCTGCAGTGTAACAACTGTAACAAGTGCATGTCTTGCATGCAGTGTAACAACTGTAACAATTGCATGTCTTGCCTGTAGTGTACAAGTGCATGCCTTGCCTGTAGTGTAAAAAGTGCATGCCTTGCCTGTAGTGCAACAAGTGCATGCCTTGCCTGTAGTGTAACAAGTGTATGCCTTGCCTGTAGTGTACCAACTGTAACAAGTGCATGTCTTGCCTGCAGTGTAGAACTGTAACAAGTGCATGCCTTACCTGCATTGTACCAACTGTAACAACTGCATGCCTTGCCTGCAGTGTAACAACTGTAACAACTGCATGCCTTGCCTGCAGTGTAACACTGTAACAAGTGCATGCCTTGCCTGCATTGTACCAACTGTAACAACTGCATGCCTTGCCTGCAGTGTAACAACTGTAACAAGTGCATGCCTTGCTTGCTGTGTACCACTGTAACAAGTGCATGCCTTGCCTGCAGTGTAAAACTGTAAACAAGTGCATGCCTTGCCTGTATTGCAACAAGTGCATGCCTTGCCTGTAGTGTAACAAGTGTATGCTTTGCCTGTAGTGTACCAACTGTAACAAGTGCATGTCTTGCCTGCAGTGTAACAACTGTAACAAGTGCATGCCTTGCCTGCATTGTACCAACTGTAACAACTGCATGCCTTTCCTGCAGTGTAACAACTGCATGCCTTGCCTGCAGTATAACAACTGTAACAAGTGCATGCCTTGCCTGCATTGTACCAACTGTAACAACTGCATGCCTTGCCTGCTGTGTAACAACTGTAACAAGTGTATGCCTTGCCTGCTGTGTACCAACTATAAGAAGTGCATGCCTTGCTTGCAGTGTAACAACTGTAACAAGTGCATGTCTTGCCTGTAGTGTAACAACTGTGACAAGTGCATGCCTTGCCTGCAGTGTACCAACTGTAACATCTGCATGCCATGCCTGCAGTGTAACAACTGTAACAAGTGCATGCCTTGCCTGCAGTGTAACAACTGTAACAAGTGCATGTCTTGCCTGCAGTGTAACAACTGTAACAATTGCATGCCTTGCCTGTAGTGTAACATGTGCATACCTTGCCTGTAGTGTAACAAGTGCATGCCTTGCCTTTAGTGCAACAAGAGCATGCCTTGTCTGTAGTGTAACAAGTGTATGCCTTGCCTGTAGTGTACCAACTGTAACAAGTGCATGTCTTGCATGCAGTGTAACAACTGTAACAAGTGCATGCCTTGCCTGCATTGTACCAACTGTAACAACTGCATGCCTTGCCTGCAGTGTAACAACTGTAACAAGTGCATGCCTTGCCTGCAATGTACCAACTGTAAAAAGTGCATGCTTTGCTTGCATTGTAACAAGAGCATGCCTTGCCTGCAGAGTAACAAGTGCATGCCTTGCCCTGCAGTG
>WNGS01161108.1:237026-260489 GCA_020271785.1 Procambarus virginalis
TGCATGCCTTGCCTGCAGTGTAACAACTGTAACAAGTGCATGTCTTGCCTATATTGTAACAAATGTAACAAGTGCATGTCTTGCCTGCAGTGTAACACCTGTAACAATTGCATGCCTTGCCTGTTGTGTAACAAGTGCATGCCTTGCCTGTAGTGCAACAAGTGCGTGCCTTGCCTGAAATGCAACAAGTGCATGCCTTGCCTGTAGTGTAACAAGTGTATGTCTTGCCTGCAGTGTACCAACTGTAACAATTGCATGTCTTGCCTCTAGTGTAACAAGTGCATGTCTTGTTCTCTGTAACAAGTGCATGTCTTGCCTCTAGTGTAACAAGTGCATGCCTTGCCTGCAGTGTATCAACTGTAACAACTGCATGCCTTTCCTGCAGTGTACCAACTGTAACAACTGCATGCCTGCCTGCAGTGTAACAACTGTAACAAGTGCATGACTTGCCTTCATGTACCAACTGTAACAGTGCATGGCTTGCTTGCAGTGTAACAAGAGCATGCCTTGCCTGCAGTGTACAACTGTAACAAGTGCATGTTTTGCCTGCAGTGTAACATCTGTAACAATTGCATGCCTTGCCTGTAGTGTAACAAGTGCATGCCTTGCCTGTAGTGTAACAAGTGCATGCCTTGCCTGTAGTGTAACAAGTGCATGCCTTGCCTGAAGTGCAACAAGTGCATGCCTTGCCTGTAGTGTAACAAGTGTATGCCTTGCCTGTAGTTTACCAACTGTAACAAGTGCATGTCTTGCCTCTAGTGTAACAAGTGCATGTCTTGCTTCTAGTGTAACAGTGCATGTCTTGCCTCTAGTGTAACAAGTGCATGCCTTTCCTGCAGTGTAGCAACTGTAACAACTGCATGCCTTGCCTGCAGTGTAACAACGGTAACATTGCATGCCTTGCCTGCAGTGTACCAACTGTAACAAGTGCATGGCTTGCCTGCAGTGTAACACTGTACAACTGCATGCCTTGCGTGCAGTGTAAAAACTGTAACAAGTGCATGTATTTCCTGCAGTGTACCAACTGTAACAAGTTCATGTCTTGCGTGCAGTGTAACAAGAGCATGCCTTGCCTGCGGTGTAACATCTGTAACAAGTGCATGTCTTGTCTGCAGTGTACCAACTGTAACAAGTGCATGACTTGCCTGCAGTGTACCATCTGTAAGAAGTGCATGCCTTGTTGCAGTGTAACAAGGCATGCCTTGCCTGCAGAGGAGCAAGTGCATGCCTTGCCTGCAGTGTAACAACTGTAACAAGGCATGTCTTGCCTATATTGTAACAAATGTAACAAGTGCATGTCTTGCCTGCAGTGTAACACCTGTAACAATTGCATGCCTTGCCTGTTGTGTAACAAGTGCATGCCTTGCCTGTAGTGCAACAAGTGCGTGCCTTGCCTGAAATGCAACAAGTGCATGCCTTGCCTGTAGTGTAACAAGTGTATGCCTTGCCTGTAGTGTACCAACTGTAACAATTGCATGTCTTGCCTCTAGTGTAACAAGTGCATGTCTTGCTTCTAGTGTAACAAGTGCATGTCTTGCTCTAGTGTAACAAGTGCATGCCTTGCCTGCAGTGTAGCAACTGTAACAACTGCATGCCTTGCCTGCAGTGTAACAACTGTAACAATTGCATGCCTTGCCTGCAGTGTACCAACTGTAACAAGTGCATGGCTTGCCTGCAGTGTAACAACTGTAACAACTGCATGCCTTGCGTGCAGTGTAAAAACTGTAAGAAGTGCATGTATTTCCTGCAGTGTACCAACTGTAACAAGTGCATGTCTTGCGTGCAGTGTAACAAGAGCATGCCTTGCCTGCGGTGTAACATCTGTAACAAGTGCATGTCTTGTCTGCAGTGTACCAACTGTAACAAGTGCTTGACTTGCCTGCAGTGTACCAACTGTAAGAAGTGCATGCGTTGCCTGCAGTGTCCCAACTGTAACAAGTGCATACCTTGCCTGTAGTGTAACAACTGTAACAAGTGCATGCCTTGCCTGTAATGTAACAAGTGAATATCTTGCCTGCAGTGCAACAAGTGCATGTCTTGCCTGCAGTCTAACAACTGTAACACAGTGCATACCTTGCCTGTAGTGCAACAACTGTAACAAGTGCATGCCTTTCCTGCAGTGTACCAACTGTAACAACTGTATGCCTTGCCTGCAGTGTACCAACTGTAACAACTGCATGCCTTGCCTGCAGTGTAACAACTGTAACAACTGCATGCCTTTCCTGCAGTGTACCAACTGTAACAAGTGCATGCCTTGCTTCCAGTGTAACAAGAGCATGCCTTGCCTGCAGAGGAGCAAGTGCATGCCTTGCCTGCAGTGTAACAACTGTAACAGATGCATGTCTTGCCTGCAGTGTAAAATCTGTAACAAGTGCATGTCTTTCCTGCAGTGTATCAACTGTAACAAGTGCATGTCTTGCCTGCAGTGTAACAACTGTAACAAGTGCATGCCTTTCCTGCAGTGTACCAACTGTAACAACTGTATGCCTTGCCTGCAGTGTACCAACTGTAACAACTGCATGCCTTGCCTGCAGTGTAACAACTGTAACAACTGCATGCCTTTCCTGCAGTGTACCAACTGTAACAAGTGCATGCCTTGCTTCCAGTGTAACAAGAGCATGCCTTGCCTGCAGAGGAGCAAGTGCATGCCTTGCCTGCAGTGTAACAACTGTAACAAGTGCATGTCTTGCCTATATTGTAACAAATGTAACAAGTGCATGTCTTGCCTGCAGTGTAACACCTGTAACAATTGCATGCCTTGCCTGTTGTGTAACAAGTGCATGCCTTGCCTGTAGTGCAACAAGTGCGTGCCTTGCCTGAAATGCAACAAGTGCATGCCTTGCCTGTAGTGTAACAAGTGTATGTCTTGCCTGCAGTGTACCAACTGTAACAATTGCATGTCTTGCCTCTAGTGTAACAAATGCATGTCTTGATTCTAGTGTAACAAGTGCATGTCTTGCCTCTAGTGTAACAAGTGCATGCCTTGCCTGCAGTGTATCAACTGTAACAACTGCATGCCTTTCCTGCAGTGTACCAACTGTAACAACTGCATGCCTTGCCTGCAGTGTAACAACTGTAACAAGTGCATGACTTGCCTTCAGTGTACCAACTGTAACAAGTGCATGGCTTGCTTGCAGTGTAACAAGAGCATGCCTTGCCTGCAGTGTAACAACTGTAACAAGTGCATGTTTTGCCTGCAGTGTAACATCTGTAACAATTGCATGCCTTGCCTGTAGTGTAACAAGTGCATGCCTTGCCTGTAGTGTAACAAGTGCATGCCTTGCTTGTAGTGTAACAAGTGCATGCCTTGCCTGAAGTGCAACAAGTGCATGCCTTGCCTGTAGTGTAACAAGTGTATGCCTTGCCTGTAGTTTACCAACTGTAACAAGTGCATGTCTTGCCTCTAGTGTAACAAGTGCATGTCTTGCTTCTAGTGTAGCAAGTGCATGTCTTGCCTCTAGTGTAACAAGTGGATGCCTTGCCTGCAGTGTAGCAACTGTAACAACTGCATGCCTTGCCTGCAGTGTAACAACGGTAACAATTGCATGCCTTGCCTGCAGTGTACCAACTGTAACAAGTGCATGGCTTGCCTGCAGTGTAACAACTGTAACAACTGCATGCCTTGCGTGCAGTGTAAAAACTGTAACAAGTGCATGTATTTCCTGCAGTGTACCAACTGTAACAAGTGCATGTCTTGCGTGCAGTGTAACAAGAGCATGCCTTGCCTGCGGTGTAACATCTGTAACAAGTGCATGTCTTGTCTGCAGTGTACCAACTGTAACAAGTGCATGACTTGCCTGCAGTGTACCAACTGTAAGAAGTGCATGCCTTGCTTGCAGTGTAACAAGAGCATGCCTTGCCTGCAGAGGAGCAAGTGCATGCCTTGCCTGCAGTGTAACAACTGTAACAAGTGCATGTCTTGCCCATATTGTAACAAATGTAACAAGTGCATGTCTTGCCTGCAGTGTAACACCTGTAACAATTGCATGCCTTGCCTGTTGTGTAACAAGTGCATGCCTTGCCTGTAGTGCAACAAGTGCGTGCCTTGCCTGAAATGCAACAAGTGCATGCCTTGCCTGTAGTGTAACAAGTGTATGCCTTGCCTGTAGTGTACCAACTGTAACAATTGCATGTCTTGCCTCTAGTGTAACAAGTGCATGTCTTGATTCTAGAGTAACAAGTGCATGTCTTGCCTCTAGTGTAACAAGTGCATGCCTTGCCTGCAGTGTATCAACTGTAACAACTGCATGCCTTTCCTGCAGTGGACCAACTGTAACAAGTGCATGTCTTGCCTGCAGTGTAACAACTGTAACAAGTGCATGGCTTTCCTGCAGTGTACCAACTGTAACAACTGCATTTCTTGCCTGCAGTGTAACAAATGTAACAAGTGCATGTCTTGGCTGCAGTGTAACAACTGTAACAAGTGCATGCCTTGCTTGCAGTGTACCAACTGTAACAACTGCATGCCTTGCCTGCAGTGTAACAACTGTAACAAGTGCATGCCTTGCCTGCAGTGTACCAACTGTAACAAGTGCATGCCTGCTTGCAGTGTAACAAGAGCATGCCTTGCCTGCAGAGGAGCAAGTGCATGCCTTGCCTGCAGTGTAACAACTGTAACAAGTGCATGTCTTGCCTGCAGTGTAACATCTGTAACAATTGCTGCCTTGCCTGTAGTGTAACAAGTGCATGCCTTGCCTGTAGTGTAACAAGTGCATGCCTTGCCTGAAGTGCAACAAGTGCATGCCTTGCCTGTAGTGTAACAAGTGTATGCCTTGCCTGCAGTGTAACAACTGTAACAAGTGCATGTCTTGCCTGCAGTGTAACATCTGTAACAATTGCATGCCTTGCCTGTAGTGTAACAAGTGCATGCCTTGCCTGTAGTGTAACAAGTGCATGCCTTGCCTGAAGTGCAACAAGTGCATGCCTTGTCTGTAGTGTAACAAGTGTATGCCTTGCCTGCAGTGTACCAACTGTAACAATTGCATGTCTTGCCTCTAGTGTAACAAGTGCATGTCTTGATTCTAGTGTAACAAGTGCATGTCTTGCCTCTTGTGTAACAAGTGCATGCCTTGCCTTCAGTGTATCAACTGTAACAACTGCATGCCTTTCCTGCAGTGTACCAACTGTAACAAGTGCATGTCTTGCCTGCAGTGTAACAACTGTAACAAGTGCATGGCTTTCCTGCAGTGTACCAACTGTAACAACTGCATTTCTTGCCTGCAGTGTAACAAATGTAACAAGTGCATGTCTTGGCTGCAGTGTAACAACTGTAACAAGTGCATGCCTTGCCTGCAGTGTACCAACTGTAACAACTGCATGCCTTGCCTGCAGTGTAACAACTGTAACAAGTGCATGCCTTGCCTGCAGTGTACCAACTGTAACAAGTGCATGCCTTGCTTGCAGTGTAACAAGAGCATGCCTTGCCTGCAGAGGAGCAAGTGCATGCCTTGCCTGCAGTGTAACAACTGTAACAAGTGCATGTCTTGCCTGCAGTGTAACATCTGTAACAATTGCATGCCTTGCCTGCAGTGTACCAACTGTAACAACTGCATGCCTTGCCTGCAGTGTAACAACTGTAACAAGTGCATGACTTGCCTTCAGTGTACCAACTGTAACAAGTGCATGGCTTGCTTGCAGTGTAACAAGAGCATGCCTTGCCTGCAGTGTAACAACTGTAACAAGTGCATGTTTTGCCTGCAGTGTAACATCTGTAACAATTGCATGCCTTGCCTGTAGTGTAACAAGTGCATGCCTTGCCTGTAGTGTAACAAGTGCATGCCTTGCCTGTAGTGTAACAAGTGCATGCCTTGCCTGAAGTGCATCAAGTGCATGCCTTGCCTTTAGTGTAACAAGTGTATGCCTTGCCTGTAGCTTACCAACTGTAACAAGTGCATGTCTTGCCTCTAGTGTAACAAGTGCATGTCTTGCTTCTAGTGTAACAAGTGCATGTCTTGCCTCTAGTGTAACAAGTGCATGCCTTGCCTGCAGTGTAACAAGTGAATGCCTTGCCTGCAGTGTAACAACTGTAACAAGTGCATGCCTTGCCTGCAGTGTAACAAGTGAATGCCTTGCCTGCAGTGTAACAACTGTAACATGTGCATGCCTTGCCTGCAGTGTACCAACTGTAACATGTGCATGTCTTACTTCTAGTGTAACAAGTGCATGTCTTGCCTGCATTGTAACAACTTTAACAAGTGCATGTCTTGCCTGAAGTGTGCCAACTGTAACAAGTGCATGTCTTGCCTGCAGTGTAACAAGTGCATGCCTTGCCTGCAGTGTAGCATCTGTAACACGTGCATGCCTTGCCTGTATTGTAGCAAGTGCATGTCTTGTCTGCAGTGTATCAAATTTAACAAGTGAATGTCTTGCCTGCAGTGTAACAACTGTAAGAAGTGCATGCCTTGCCATGCAGTGTAAAAAGTGCATGCCTTGCCTGCAGTGTAACAACTGTAACACTTGCATGCCTCGCCTGTAATGTAACAAGTGCATGCCTTGCCTGCAGTGTAACAAGCGCATGCCTTGCCAGCAGTGTACCAACTGTAACACGTGTATGCCCTGCTTGCAGTGTACTAACTGTAACACGTGCATGCCATGCTTGCAGTGTAACAACTGTAACACGTGCATGCCTTGCCTGTAGTGTAACAAGTGCATGCCTTGTCTGCAGTGCAACAGGTACATGTCTTGCCTGCTGTGTATCAACTGTAACAAGTGCATGTTTTGCCTGCAGTGTACCAAATGTAACACGTGCATGCCTTGCCTGTAGTGTAACAAGTGCATGCCTTGCTTGCAGTGTAACAAGTGCATGCCTTCCCGGCAGAGTAACAAGTGCATGCATGGCCTGTAGTGTAACAACTGTAACAAGTGCATGTCTTGCCTGCAGTGTACTAACTGTAACAAGTGAATTACTTGCCTGCAGTGTACCAACTGTAACCTGGTTAACCTGGTTGATACCTGGTTGATGGGTTCTGGGAGTTATTCTACTCCCCAAGCCCGGCCCGAGGCCAGGCTTGACTTGTGAGAGTTTGGTCCACTAGGCTGTTGCTTGGAGCGGCCCGCAGGCCCCACCCCACCACAGCCCGGCTGGTCCGGAACTCCTTGGAGGAATAAATCTAGTTTCCTCTTGAGATGTCCACGGTTGTTCCGGCAATATTTCTTATGCTTGCTGGGAGGACGTTGAACAACCGCGGACCTCTGATTGTTTATACAGTGTTCTCTGATTGTGCCTATGGCACCCCTGCTCTTCACTGGTTCTATTCTGCATTTTCTTCCATATCGTTCACTCCAGTACGTTGTTATTTTACTGTGTAGATTTGGGACCTGGCCCTCCAGTATCTTCCAGGTGTATATTATTTGATATCTCTCTCGTCTTCTTTCTAGTGAGTACATTTGGAGAGCTTTGAGACGATCTCAATAATTTAGGTGCTTTATCGCGTCTATGCGTGCCGTATATGTTCTCTGTATTCCCTCTATTTCAGCAATCTCTCCTGCTCTAAAGGGGGAAGTGAGTACTGAACAGTACTCAAGACGGGACAGCACAAGTGACTTGAAGAGTACAAGCATTGTGATGGGATCCCTGGATTTGAAAGTTGATGTTGATTTGAAAGTAACATGTGCATGCCTGGCTTGCAGTATAACAAGTGCATGCCTTGCCTGCAGAGTAACAAGTGCATGCCTTGCCTGCAGTGTAACAACTGTAACACGTGCATGTAATGCCTGTAGTGTACCAATTGTAACACGTGCATGCATTGCTAGCAATGTAACAAGTGCATTCCTTGCATGCAGTGTACTAACTGTTACACGTGCATTCCTTGCCTGCAGTGTAGCAACTGTAACAAGTGCATGCCTAGCCTGTAGTGTGACAAGTGCATGCCTTTCCTGCCATGTACCAACTGTAACAACTGCATGCCTTGCCTGCAGTGTAACAACTGTAACAAGTGCATGCCTTGCCTGCAGTGTACCAACTGTAACAAGTGCATGCCTTGCTTGCAGTGTAACAAGAGCATGCCTTGCCTGCAGAGTAACAAGTGCATGCCTTGCCTGCAGTGTAACAACTGTAACAAGTGCATGTCTTGCCTGCAGTGTAACAACTGTAACAATTGCATGCCTTGCCTGTAGTGTAACAAGTGCATGCCTTGACTGTAGTGTAACAAGTGCATGCCTTGCCTGTAGTGTAACAAGTGCATGCCTTGCCTGAAGTGCAACAAGTGCATGCCTTGCCTGTAGTGTAACAAGTGTATGCCTTGCCTGTAGTGTACTAACTGTAACAAGTGGATTTCTTGCCTCTAGTGTAACAAGTGCATGTCTTGCCTCTAGTGTAACAAGTACATGCCCTGCCTGCAGTGTATCAACTGTAACAACTGCATGACTTGCCTCCAGTGTAACAACTCTAACAATTGCATGCCTTGCCTGCAGTGTACCAACTGTAACAAATGCATGGCGTGCCTGCAGAGTAACAACTGCAACAAGTGCATGCCTTCCTTGCAGTGTAAAAACTGTAACAAGTGCATGTAATGCCTGCAGTGTACCAATTGTAACACGTGCATGCCTTGCTTGCAGTGTAACAAGTGCATTCCTTGCTTGCAGTGTGCTAACTGTAACACGTGCATGTCTTGCCTGCAGTGTAACAACTGTAACAAGTCCATGCGTAGCCTGTAGTGTAACAAGTGCATGCCCTGCCTGTAGTTTACCAACTGTAACAAGTGCATGTCTTGCCTCTAGTGTAACAAGTGCATGTCTTGCCTCTAGTGTAACAAGTGCATGTCTTGCCTCTAGTGTAACAAGTGCACGTTTGCATGCAGTGTACCACCTGTAACAATTGCATGCCTTGCCTGCAGTGTACCAACTGTAACAAGTGCATGGCTTGCCTGCAGTGTAACAACTGTAACAACTGCATGCCTTGCGTGCAGTGTAAAAACTGTAAGAAGTGCATGTATTTCCTGCAGTGTACCAACTGTAACAAGTGCATGTCTTGCGTGCAGTGTAACAAGAGCATGCCTTGCCTGCGGTGTAACATCTGTAACAAGTGCATGTCTTGTCTGCAGTGTACCAACTGTAACAAGTGCTTGACTTGCCTGCAGTGTACCAACTGTAAGAAGTGCATGCGTTGCCTGCAGTGTCCCAACTATAACAAGTGCATACCTTGCCTGTAGTGTAACAACTGTAACAAGTGCATGCCTTGCCTGTAATGTAACAAGTGAATATCTTGCCTGCAGTGCAACAAGTGCATGTCTTGCCTGCAGTCTAACAACTGTAACAAGTGCATACCTTGCCTGTAGTGCAACAACTGTAACAAGTGCATGCCTTTCCTGCAGTGTACCAACTGTAACAACTGTATGCCTTGCCTGCAGTGTACCAACTGTAACAACTGCATGCCTTGCCTGCAGTGTAACAACTGTAACAACTGCATGCCTTTCCTGCAGTGTACCAACTGTAACAAGTGCATGCCTTGCTTCCAGTGTAACAAGAGCATGCCTTGCCTGCAGAGGAGCAAGTGCATGCCTTGCCTGCAGTGTAACAACTGTAACAGATGCATGTCTTGCCTGCAGTGTAAAATCTGTAACAAGTGCATGTCTTTCCTGCAGTGTACCAACTGTAACAAGTGCATGTCTTGCCTGCAGTGTAACAACTGTAACAAGTGCATGCCTTTCCTGCAGCGTACCAACTGTAACAACTGTATGCCTTGCCTGCAGTGTACCAACTGTAACAACTGCATGCCTTGCCTGCAGTGTAACAACTGTAACAACTGCATGCCTTTCCTGCAGTGTACCAACTGTAACAAGTGGATGCCTTGCTTCCAGTGTAACAAGAGCATGCCTTGCCTGCAGAGGAGCAAGTGCATGCCTTGCCTGCAGTGTAACAACTGTAACAAGTGCATGTCTTGCCTATATTGTAACAAATGTAACAAGTGCATGTCTTGCCTGCAGTGTAACACCTGTAACAATTGCATGCCTTGCCTGTTGTGTAACAAGTGCATGCCTTGCCTGTAGTGCAACAAGTGCGTGCCTTGCCTGAAATGCAACAAGTGCATGCCTTGCCTGTAGTGTAACAAGTGTATGTCTTGCCTGCAGTGTACCAACTGTAACAATTGCATGTCTTGCCTCTAGTGTAACAAGTGCATGTCTTGATTCTAGTGTAACAAGTGCATGTCTTGCCTCTAGTGTAACAAGTGCATGCCTTGCCTGCAGTGTATCAACTGTAACAACTGCATGCCTTTCCTGCAGTGTACCAACTGTAANTGCCTGCAGTGTAACAACTGTAACAAGTGCATGCCTTGCTTGAAGTGAACCAACTTTAACAACTGCATGCCTGGCCTGCAGTGTAACAACTGTATCAAGTGCATGCCTGGCTGCAGTGTACCAACTGTAACAACTGCATGCCTTGCCGGCAGTGTAACAACTGTAACAAGTGCATGTCTTGCCTCTAGTGTAACAAGTGCATGTCTTGCCTACAATGTACCACCTGTAACAAGTGCTGTCTTGCCTGCAGTGTACCAACCGTAACAACTGCATGTCGTGCCTGCAGTGTAACAACTGTAACTTCTGCATGCCTTGCCTGCAGTGTAACAAGTGCATGTCTGCCTGCAGTGTACCAACTGTAACAAGTGCATGCCTTGCCTGCAGTGTACCACTGTAACAACTGCATGCCTTGCCCGCACTGTAAACACTGTAACAAGTGTATGTCCTGCCTCTAGTGTAACAAGTGCATGCCTTGCCTGCAGTTTACCACCTGTAACAAGTGCAGTCTTGCCTGCAGTGTACCAACCGTAACAACTGCATGTCTTGCCTGCAGTGTAACAACTGTAACTACTGCATGCCTTGCCTGCAGTGTAACAACTGTAACAAGTGCATGCCTTGCCTGCAGTGTACCAACCTTAACAATTGCATGCCTTGCCTGCAGTGTAACAACTGTAACAAGTGCATGTTTTGCCTCTAGTGAAACAACTGTATGTCTTGCCTGCAATGTAACAACTGTAACTACTGCATGCCTTTCCAGCAGTGTAACAAGTGCATGCCTTGCTGCAGTGTACCAACTGTAACAAGTGCATGTCTTGCCTGCAGTGTCCAACTGTAACAAGTGCATGCCTTGCCTGCAGTGTAACAAATGTAAGAAGTGTATGCTTGCCTGCAGTGTGCCAACTGCAGGCAAGACATGCACTTGTTACACTTCATACAAGACATGCAATTTACACTTCAAGCAAGACATGCACTTGTTACACTTCAGACAAGACATGCACTTGATACAGTTGATACACTGCAGGCAAGGCATTCCTTGCCTGCAGTGTAACAACTGTAACACGTGCATGCCTTGCCTGTAGTGCAACAAGTACATGTCTTGCCTGCAGTGTACCAACTGTAACAAGTGCATGCCTTGCCTGCAGTGTAACAACTGTAACAAATGCATGCCTTGCCTGTAGTGTAACAAGTGCTGTGTTGCCTGCAGTGTAACAAGTGCATGTCTTGCCTGCAGTCTAACAACTGTAAGACGTGATTTCTTGACTGCAGTGTAACAAGTGCATGCCTTGCCTGCAGTGAAACAGTGCCTGTCTAGCCTGCAGTGTAACATGTGCATGTCTTGCCTGCAGTGTAACAAGTGCATGTCTTGCCTGCAGTGTAGCAAGTGCATATCTTGCCCGAAGTGTAACAAGTGCATGTCTTTCCAGCAGTGTAACAACTGTAAAAAGTGCATGTCTTGCCTCTAGTGTAACAGTGCATGTCTTGCCTCTAGTGTAACAAGTGCATGTCTTGCCTCTAGTGTAACAAGTGCATGTCTTGCATGCAGTGTACAACTTGTAACAAGGCATGTCATGCCTGCAGTGTACCAACTGTAACACTGCATGCCTTGCCTGCAGTGTACAACTGTCAAAAGTGCATGTCTTGCCTGCAGTGTAACAACTGTAACAAGTGCATGTCTTGCCTGCAGTGTAACAACTGTATCAAGTGCTGCCTTGGCTGCAGTGTACCAACTGTAACAACTGCTTGCCTTGCCCGCAGTGTAACAACTGTAACAAGTACATGTCTTGCCTCTAGTGTAACAATGCATGTCTTGCCTACAATGTACCACCTGTAACAAGTGCATGTCTTGCCTGCAGTGTACCAACTGTAACAACTGCATGTCGTGCCTGCAGTGTAACAACTGTAACTTCTGCATGCCTTGCTTGCAGTCTAACAACTGTAACAAGTGCATGTCTTGCCTGCAGTGTACCAACTGTAACAAGTGCATGCCTTGCCTGCAGTGTACCAACTGTAACAACTGCATGCCTTGCCCGCACTGTAACAACTGTAACAAGTGTATGTCCTGCCTCTAGTGTAACAAGTGCATGCCATGCCTGCAGTGTACCAACTGTAACAAGTGCATGTCTTGCCTGCAGTGTACCAACCGTAACGACTGCATGTCTTGCCTGCAGTGTAACAACTGTAACTACTGCATGCCTTGCCCGCAGTGTACAACTGTAACAAGTGTAGTCGCCTCTAGTGTAACAAGTGCATGCCTTGCCCGCAGTGTAACAACTGTAACAAGTGTATGTCCTGCCTCTAGTGTAACAAGTGCTGCCTTGCCTGCAGTGTACCAACTGTAACAACTGCATGCCTTGCCCGCAGTGTAACAACTGTAACAAGTGTATGTCCTGCCTCTAGTGTAACAAGTGCATGCCTTGCCTGCAGTGTACAACTGTAACAAGTGCATGTCTTGCCTGCAGTGTACCAACCGTAACAACTGCATGTCGTGCCTGCAGTGTAACAACTATAACTACTGCATGCCTTGCCTGCAGTGTAACAAGGGAATGCATTGCCTGCAGTGTAACATCTGTAACAAATGCATGTCTTGCCTGCAGTGTAACAAGTGCATGCCTTGCCTGAAGTGTGACAACTGTAACAAGTACATGCCTAGCCTGCAGTGTAACACTGTACCAATTGCATGCCTTGCCTCCAGTGTAACTAGTGAATGCATTACCTGCAGTGTAACAACTGTAACAAGTGCATGTCTTGCCTGCAGTGTAACAAGTGCATGCCTTGCCTGAAATGAAACAACTGTAACAAGTGAGTGCATTGCCTGCAGTGTAGTAACGGTAACAAGTGCATGCCTTGCCTGCAGTGTAACAAGTGAATGCATTGCCTGGAGTGCAACAACTGTAACAAGTGCATGTCTTGCCGCAGTGTACCAACTGTAACAACTGCATGTCTTGCCTGAAGTGTACCAATTGTAACAAGTGCATGTCTTGTCTGCAGTGTACCAACTGTAACAAGTGCATGCCTTGCCTTCAGTGTACCAATTGTAACAAGTGCATGTCTTGCCTGCAGTGTACCACTGTAACAAGTGCATGTCTTGCCTGAAGTATTATAAGTGCATGTCTTGCCTGAAGTGTAACAAGTGCATGCCTTGCCTGCAGTGAGCAACTGTAACACGTGCATGTCTTGCCTGCAGTGTAACAACTGTAACAGTGCATGTCTTGCCTGCAGGGTAACAAGTGCATGCCTTGCCTGCAGTGTACCAACTGTAACAAGTGAATGTCTTGCCTGCAGTGTACCAACTGTAACAAGTACATGCCTTGCCTGCAGTGTACAAGTCCATTCCTTGCCTGCAGTGTACCAACTGTACAAGTGCATGTCTTGCCTGCAGTGTTCCAACTGTAACAAGTACATGCCTTGCCTGCAGTGTAACAAGAGCATGCCTTGCCTGTAGTTTACCAACTGAAACAAGTGCATGTCTTGCCTCTAGTGTAACAAGTGCATGTCTTGCCTCTAGTGTACAAGTGCACGTCTTGCATGCAGTGTACCACCTGTAACAAGTGCATGTCTGCCTGCTGTGTACCACCTGTAACAAGTGCATGTCTCGCCTGCAGTGTAAAAACTGTAACAAGTGCATGTCTTTCCTGCAGTGTACCAACTGTAACAATTGCTTGTCTTGCCTGCAGTGTAACAACTGTACAAGTGCATGCTTTCCTGCAGTGTACCAACTGTAACACTGCATGCCTTGCCTGCAGTGTACCAACTGTAACAAGTGAATGTCTTGCCTGCAGTGTAACAACTGTAACAAGTGCATGGCTTTCCTGCAGTGTACCAACTGTAACAACTGCATGCCTTGCCTGCAGTGTAACAACTGTAACAAGTGCATGCCTTGCTGCAGTGACCAACTGTAACAAGTGCATGCCTTGCTTGCAGTGTAACAAGAGCATGCCTTGCCTGCAGAGGAGCAAGTGCATGCCTTGGCTGCAGTGTAACAACTGTAACAAGAGCATGTCTTGCCTCTAGTGTAACAAGTGCATATCTTGACTCTAGTGTAACAAGTGCTGTCTTGCCTCTAGTGTAACAAGTGCACGTCTTGCATGCAGTGTACCACCTGTAACAAGTGCATGTCTTGCCTGCAGTGTACCAACTGTAACAACTGCATGCCTTGCCTGCAGTTTAAAAACTGTAACAAGTGCATGTCTTTCCTGCAGTGTACCAACTGTAACAAGTGCATGTCTTGCCTGCAGTGTAACAACTGTAACAATGCATGCTTTTCCTGCAGTGTACCAACTGTAACAACTGCATGCCTTGAAAGGAGCGTAACAAATGTAACAAGTACATGTTTGCCTGCAGTGTAACAACTGTAACAAGTGCAAGCCTTGCCTGCAGCGTACCAACTGTAACAACTGCATGCCTTGCCTGCAGTGTAACAACTGTAACAGTGCATGCCTTGCATGCAGTGTACCAACTGTAACAAGTGCATGCCTTGCTTGCAGTGTAAAAAGAGCATGCCTTGCCTGCAGAGGAACAAGTGCATGCCTTGCCTGCAGTGTAACAACTGTAACAAGTGCATGTCTTGCCTGCAGTGTAACAACTGTAACAATTGCATGCCTTGCCTGTAGTGTAACAAGTGCATGCCTTGCCTGTAGTGTAACAAGCGCATGCCTTGCCTGAAGTGCAACAAGTGCATGCCTTGCCTGTAGTGTACCAACTGTAACAAGTGCATGTCTTGCCTCTAGTGTACAAGTGCATGTCTTGCTTCTAGTGTAACAAGTGCAGTCTTGCCTCTAGTGTACAAGTGCATGTCTTGCTTCTAGTGTAACAAGTGCATGTCTTGCCTCTAGTAAAACAAGTGCATGCCTTGCCTGCAGTGTATCAACTGTAACATCTGCATGCCTTGCCTGCAGTGTAACAACTGTAACATTGCATGACTTGCCTGCAGTGTACCAACTGTAACAAGTGCATGGCTTGCAAGCAGTGTAACAACTGTAGCAAGTGCATGTAATGCCTGCAGTGTAACAATTGTAACACGTGCATGCCTTGCTTGCAGTGTAACAAGTGCATTCCTTGCTTGCAGTGTAATAACTGTAACACGTGCATGCCTTGCCTGCAGTGTAACAATGTACCAAGTGCATGCTAGCCTGTAGTATAACAAGTGCTGCCTTGCCTGTAGTTTACCAACTGTAACAAATTCATTTCTTGCCTCAAGTGTAACAAGTGCATGTCTTGCCTCTAGTGTAAAGTGCACTTCTTGCATGCAGTGTACCACCTGTACAATGCATGTCTGCCTGCAGTGTACCACCTGTAACAACTGCATGCCTTTCCTGCAGTGTAAAAACTGTAAAAAATGCATGTCTTTCCTGCAGTGTACCAACTGTATCAAGTGCATGTCTTGCCTGCAGTGTAACAACTGTAACAAGTGCATGCCTTTCCTGCAGTGTACCAACTGTATCAAGTGCATGTCTTGCCTGCAGTGTAACAACTGTAACAAGTGCATGCCTTGTCTGCAGTGTACCAACTGTAACAACTGCATGCCTTGCCGCAGTGTAACAACTGTAACAAGTGCATGCCTTGCCTGCAGTGTACCAACTGTAACAAGTGCATGCCTTGCCTGCAGTGTAACAACTCTAACAATTGCATGCCTTTCCTGCAGTGTACCACTGTAACAAGTGCATGGCTTGTCTGCAGTGTAACAACTGTAACAAGTGCATTTCTTGCTTGCACTATAAAAACTGTAACAAGTGCATGTCTTGCCTCAAATGTAACAAGTGCATGCCTTGTCTGAAGTTTAACAACTGTAACAAGTGTATGCCTTGCCTGCAGTGTAACAATTGTAACAATTGCATGCCTTGCCTGCAGTGTAACAAGTGAATGCCTTGCCTGCACTGTGACAACTGTAACAAATGCATGCCTTGCCTTCAGTGTAACAGTGCATGCCTTGCCTGCAGTGTAACAACTGTAACAATTGCATGCATTGCCTGCAGTGTAACAACTGTAACAATTGCATGCCTTGCCTTCAGTGTAACAAGTGAATGCCTTGCCTGCAGTGTACCAACTGTAACAAGTGCATGCCTTGCCTGCAGTGTAACAACTGTAACAAGTGCATGCCTTGCCTGCGGTGAACCAACTGTAACAACTGAATGCCTTGCCTGCAGTGTAACAACTGTAACAAGTGCATGCCTTGCCTGCAGTGTAACAACTGTAACAAGTGTATGTCTTGCCTCTAGTGCACAAATGCATGTCTTGCTTGCAGTGTACCACCTGTAACAAGTGCATGTCTTGCCTGCAGTGTAACAACTGTAACAACTGCATGCCTTGCCTACAGTGTAACAAGTGTATGCCTTGCCTGAAGTGTAACAACTGTAATAAGTGCATGCCTGCCTGCAGTGTACCAACTGTAACAACTGCATGCCATGCCTGCAGTGTACCAACTGTAACAACTGCATGCCTTGCCTGCAGTGTACCAACTGTAACAACTGCATGCCTTGCCTGCAGTGTAACAATGCATGTCTTGCCTCCAGCAAGCAAGTGCATGTCTTGCCTGAAGTGTAATAAGTGCTTGTCTTGCCTGAAGTGTACCAACTGTAACAAGTGCATGTCTTGCCTGCAGTGTAACAAGTGCATGCCTTGCCTGCAGTGCACAAACTGTAACAACTGCATGCCTTGCCTGCAGTGTATCAACTGTAACAAGTGCATGTCTTGCCTGGAGTGTAAGAACGGTACCTACTGCAGACCTTGCCTGCAGGGTACCAACTGTAACAAGTGCATGTCTTGCCTGCAGTGTACCAACTGTAACAAGTGCATGCTTTGCCTGCAGTGTATCAACTGTAACAAGTGCATGTCTTGCATGCAGTGTAACAACTGTAACAAATGCATGCCTTGCCTGCAGTGTACCAACTGCAACAACTGCATGCCTTGCCTGCAGTGTAACAACTGTAACAAGTGCATGCCTTGCCTGCAGTGTACCAACTGTAATAATTGCATGTCTTGCCTGCAGTGTAACATCTGTAACAAGTGCATGTTTTGCCTCAGGTGTAACAAGTGCATGTCTTGCCTGCAGTTTACTACCTGTAACAAGTGAATGTCGTGCCTGCAGTGTACCAACCGTAACAATTGTATGTCTTGCCTGCAGTGTACCAACCGTAACAACTGTATGTCGTGCCTGCAGTGTAACAACTGTAACTACTGCATGGCTTGCCTGAAGTGTAACTAGTGCATGCCTTGCCTGCTGTGTACCAACTGTAACAACTGCATGCCTTGCCTGCAGTGTAACAACTGTAACAAGTGCATGCCTTGCCTGCAGTGTAACAACTGTAACAAGTGTATGTCTTGCCTCTAGTGTAACAAATGCATGTCTTGCCTGCAGTGTACCACCTGTAACAAGTGCATGTCTTGCCTGCAGTGTAACAATTGTAACAACTGCATGCCTTGCCTACAGTGTAACAAGTGCATGCCTTGCCTGAAGTGTAACAACCGTAATAAGTGCATGCCTTGCCTGCAGTGTACCGACTGTAACAACTGCATGCCTTGCCTGCAGTGGACCAACTGTAACAACTGCATGCCTTGCCTGCAGTGTAACAAGTGCATGTCTTGCCTCCAGCAAGCAAGTGCATGTCTTGCCTGAAGTGTAATAAGTGCTTGTCTTGCCTGGAGTGTACCAACTGTAACAAGTGCATGTCTTGCCTGCAGTGTAACAAGGGCATGCCTTGCCTGCAGTGCACAAACTGTAACAACTGCATGCCTTGCCTGCAGTGTATCAACTGTAACAAGTGCATGTCTTGCCTGGAGTGTAACAACGGTACCTACTGCAGACCTTGCCTGCAGGGAACAACTGTAACAAGTGCATGTCTTGCCTGCAGTGTACCAACTGTAACAAGTGCATGCTTTGCCTGCAGTGTATCAACTGTAACAAGTGCATGTCTTGCATGCAGTGTAACAACTGTAACAAATGCATGCCACGCCTGCAGTGTAGCAACTGTAACAACTGCATGCCTTGCCTGCAGTGTACCAACTGTAAAAATTGCATGCCTTGCCTGCAGTGTAACAATTGTAACAAGTGCATGTTTTGGCACAGGTGTAACAAGTGCATGTCTTGCCTGCAGTTTACCACCTGTAACAAGTGAATGTCGTGCCTGCAGTGTACCAACCGGAACAACTGTATGTCGTGCCTGCAGTGTAACAACTGTAACTACTGCATGGCTTGCCTGAAGTGTAACAAGTGCATGCCTTGCCTGCAGTGTACCAACTGTAACAAGTGCATGACTTGCCTGCAGTGTAACAATTGTAAGAAGTGTATGCCTTGCCTGCAGTGTAACAACTGTAACAAGTGCATGTCTTGCCTGCAGTGTAACAACTGTAACAAGTGCATGTCTTGCCTGCAGTGTAACAACTGTAACAAAGCATACCTCGCCTGCAGTGTACCAACTTTAACAAGTGCATGCCCTGCATGCAGTGTACCAACTATAACAAGTGCATGATGTCTTGCCTGCAGAGTAACAACTGTAACCAGTGCATGCCTTGCCTGCAGTGTAACAACTGTAACAAGTGCATGCCTTTCCTGCCGTTTAACAAGTGCATGCCTTGCCTGAAGTGTAACAACTGTAACAAGTGCATGCATTGCCTACAGTGTAACAAGTGATTTCCTTGCCTGAAGTGTAACAACTGCAACAAGTGCATGCCTTGCCTCCAGTGTAACAACTGTAACAAGTGCATGCTTTTCCTCCATTGTAACAAGTGAATGCATTGCCTGCAGTGTAACAACTGTAATAAGTGCATGTGTTGCCTGCAGTGTAACAAGTGCATGCCTTGCTTGAAGTGTAACAACTGTAACAAGTGCATGCCTTGCCTGCAGTGTACAACTGTAACAAGTGCATGTCTTGTCTGCAGTGTACCAACTGTAACAAGTGCATGCCTTGCCTGCAGTGTACCAATTGTAACAAGTGCATGTCTTGCCTGCAGTGTAACAAGTGCATGTCTTGCCTGAAGTGTAATAAGTGCTTGTCATGCCTGAAGTGTACCAACTGTAACAAGTGCATGTCTTGCCTTCAGTGTAACAAGTGCATGCCTTGCCTGCAGTGTACCAACTGTAACAAGTGCATGCCTTGCCTGCAGTGTAACAACTCTAACAATTGCATGCCTTTCCTGCAGTGTACCAACTGTAACAAGTGCATGGCTTGTCTGCAGTGTAACAACTGTAACAAGTGCATTTCTTGCTTGCACTATAAAAACTGTAACAAGTGCATGTCTTGCCTCAAGTGTAACAAGTGCATGCCTTGTCTGAAGTTTAACAACTGTAACAAGTGTATGCCTTGCCTGCAGTGTAACAATTGTAACAATTGCATGCCTTCCTGCAGTGTAACAAGTGAATGCCTTGCCTGCAGTGTGACAACTGTAACAAATGCATGCCTTGCCTTCAGTGTAACAAGTGCATGCCTTGCCTGCAGTGTAACAACTGTAACAATTGCATGCATTGCCTGCAGTGTAACAACTGTAACAATTGCATGCCTTGCCTTCAGTGTAACAAGTGAATGCCTTGCCTGCAGTGTACCAACTGTAACAAGTGCATGCCTTGCCTGCAGTGTAACAACTGTAACAAGTGCATGCCTTGCCTGCGGTGAACCAACTGTAACAACTGAATGCCTTGCCTGCAGTGTACAACTGTAACAAGTGCATGCCTTGCCTGCAGTGTAACAACTGTAACAAGTGTATGTCTTGCCTCTAGTGTAACAAATGCATGTCTTGCTTGCAGTGTACCACCTATAACAAGTGCATGTCTTGCCTGCAGTGTAACAACTGTAACAACTGCATGCCTTGCCTACAGTGTAACAAGTGCATGCCTGCCTGAAGTGTAACAACTGTAATAAAGTGCATGCCTTGCCTGCAGTGTACCAACTGTAACAACTGCATGCCTGCCTGCAGTGTACCAACTGTAACAACTGCATGCCTTGCCTGCACTGTACCAACTGTAACAACTGCATGCCATGCTGCAGTGTACCAACTGTAACAACTGCATGCCATGCCTGCAGTGTACCAACTGTAACAACTGCATGCCTTGCCTGCAGTGTACCAACTGTAACAACTGCATGCCTTGCCTGCAGTGTAACAAGTGCATGCCTTGCCTGAAGTGTAACAACCGTAATAAGTGCATGCCTTGCCTGCAGTGTACCGACTGTAACAACTGCATGCCTTGCCTGCAGTGGACCAACTGTAAC
This sequence comes from Procambarus virginalis, assembly GCA_020271785.1. Taxonomy (NCBI): domain Eukaryota; kingdom Metazoa; phylum Arthropoda; class Malacostraca; order Decapoda; family Cambaridae; genus Procambarus; species Procambarus virginalis. The sequence continues at coordinate 257,461 of WNGS01161108.1, forward strand.
AACTGCATGCCTTGCCTGCAGTGTAACAAGTGCATGTCTTGCCTCCTCCAGCAAGCAAGTGCATGTCTTGCCTGAAGTGTAATAAGTGCTTGTCTTGCTTGGAGTGTACCAACTGTAACAAGTGCATGTCTTGCCTGCAGTGTAACAAGGGCATGCCTTGCCTGCAGTGCACAAACTGTAACAACTGCATGCCTTGCCTGCAGTGTATCAACTGTAACAAGTGCATGTCTTGCCTGGAGTGTAACAACGGTACCTACTGCAGACCTTGCCTGCAGGGTACAACTGTAACAAGTGCATGTCTTGCCTGCAGTGTACAACTGTAACAAGTGCATGCTTGCCTGCAGTGTATCAACTGTAACAAGTGCATGTCTTGCATGCAGTGTAACAACTGTAACAAATGCATGCCACGCCTGCAGTGTAGCAACTGTAACAACTGCATGCCTTGCCTGCAGTGTACCAACTGTAAAAATTGCATGCCTTGCCTGCAGTGTAACAATTGTAACTAGTGCATGTTTTGCCACAGGTGTAACAAGTGCATGTCTTGCCTGCAGTTTACCACCTGTAACAAGTGAATGTCGTGCCTGCAGTGTACCAACCGTAACAACTGTATGTCTTGCCTGCAGTGTACCAACCGTAACAACTGTATGTCTGCCTGCAGTGTAACAACTGTAACTACTGCATGGCTTGCCTGAAGTGTAACAAGTGCATGCCTTGCCTGCAGTGTACCAACTGTAACAAGTGCATGACTTGCCTGCAGTGTAACAATTGTAAGAAGTGTATGCCTTGCCTGCAGTGTAACAACTGTAACAAGTGCATGTCTTGCCTGCAGTGTAACAACTGTAACAAGTGCATGTCTTGCCTGCAGTGTAACAACTGTAACAAAGCATACCTCGCCTGCAGGTACCAACTTTAACAAGTGCATGCCCTGCATGCAGTGTACCAACTATAACAAGTGCATGATGTCTTGCCTGCAGAGTAACAACTGTAACCAGTGCATGCCTTGCCTGCAGTGTAACAACTGTAACAAGTGCATGCCTTTCCTGCCGTGTAACAAGTGCATGCCTTGCCTGAGTGTAACAACTGTAACAAGTGCATGCATTGCCTACAGTGTAACAAGTGAATTCCTTGCCTGAAGTGTAACAACTGCAACAAGTGCATGCCTTGCCTCCAGTGTAACAACTGTAACAAGTGCATGCTTTTCCTCCATTGTAACAAGTGAATGCATTGCCTGCAGTGTAACAACTGTAATAAGTGCATGTGTTGTCTGCAGTGTAACAAGTGCATGCCTTGCTTGAAGTGTAACAACTGTAACAAGTGCATGCCTTGCCTGCAGTGTACCAACTGTAACAAGTGCATGTCTTGTCTGCAGTGTACCAACTGTAACAAGTGCATGCCTTGCCTGCAGTGTACGAATTGTAACAAGTGCATGTCTTGCCTGCAGTGTAACAAGTGCATGTCTTGCCTGAAGTGTAATAAGTTCTTGTCTTGCTGAAGTGTACCAACTGTAACAAGTGCATGTCTTGCCTGCAGTGTAACAAGTGCATGCCTTGCCTGCAGTGTACCACTGTAACAAGTGCATGCCTTGCCTGCAGTGTAACAACTCTAACAATTGCATGCCTTTCCTGCAGTGTACCAACTGTAACAAGTGCATGGCTTGTCTGCAGTGTAACAACTGTAACAAGTGCATTTCTTGCTTGCACTATAAAAACTGTAACAAGTGCATGTCTTGCCTCAAGTGTAACAAGTGTATGCCTTGTCTGAAGTTTAACAACTGTAACAAGTGTATGCCTTGCCTGCAGTGTAACAATTGTAACAATTGCATGCCTTGCCTGCAGTGTAACAAGTGAATGCCTTGCCTGCAGTGTGACAACTGTAACAAATGCATGCCTTGCCTTCAGTGTAACAAGTGCATGCCTTGCCTGCAGTGTAACAACTGTAACAATTGCATGCATTGCCTGCAGTGTAACAACTGTAACAATTGCATGCCTTGCCTTCAGTGTAACAAGTGAATGCCTTGCCTGCAGTGTACCATCTGTAACAAGTGCATGCCTTGCCTGCAGTGTAACAACTGTAACAAGTGCATGCCTTGCCTGAGGTGAACCAACTGTAACAAACTGAATGCCTTGCCTGCAGTGTAACAACTGTAACAAGTGCATGCCTTGCCTGCAGTGTAACAACTGTAACAAGGTATGTCTTGCCTCTAGTGTAACAAATGCATGTCTTGCTTGCAGTGTACCACCTGTAACAAGTGCATGTCTTGCCTGCAGTGTAACAACTGTAACAAATGCATGCCTTGCCTACAGTGTAACAGTGCATGCCTTGCCTGAAGTGTAACAACTGTAATAAGTGCATGCCTTGCCTGCAGTGTACCAACTGTAACAACTGCATGCCATGCCTGCAGTGTACCAACTGTAACAACTGCATGCCATGCCTGCAGTGTACCAACTGTAACAACTGCATGCCATGCCTGCAGTGTACCAACTGTAACAACTGCATGCCTTGCCTGCAAGTGTACCAACTGTACCAACTGCATGCTTGCCTGCAGTGTAAGAAGTGCATGCCTTGCCTGAAGTGTAACAACCGTAATAAGTGCATGCCTTGCCTGCAGTGTACCGACTGTAACAACTGCATGCCTTGCCTGCAGTGGACCAACTGTAACAACTGCATCCTGCATGCAGTGTAACAAGTGCATGTCTTGCCCTCCAGCAAGCAAGTGCATGTCTTGCCTGAAGTGTAATAAGTGCTTGTCTTGCCTGGAGTGTACCAACTGTAACAAGTGCATGTCTTGCCTGCAGTGTAACAAGGGCATGCCTTGCCTGCAGTGCACAAACTGTAACAACTGCATGCCTTGCCTGCAGTGATCAACTGTAACAAGTACATGTCTTGCTGGAGTGTAACAACGGTACCTACTGCAGACCTTGCCTGCAGGGTACAACTGTAACAAGTGCATGTCTTGCCTGCAGTGTACCAACTGTAACAAGTGCATGCTTTGCCTGCAGTGTATCAACTGTAACAAGTGCATGTCTTGC
>WNGS01161108.1:261807-286173 GCA_020271785.1 Procambarus virginalis
CTTGAATGCAGTGTAACAAGTGCATGCCTTGCCAGCAGTCTAACAACTGTAACAAGTGCATATCTTGCCTGCAGTGTAACAAGCGCATGCCTTGAATGCAGTGTAACAAGTGCATGCCTTGCCTGCAGTGTAACAAGTGCATGCCTTGCCTGCAGGTAACAACTGTAACACTTGCATGCCTTGACTGTAATGTAACAAGTGCATGCCTTGCCTGCAGTGTAACAAGCGCATGCCTTGTCTGCAGTGTAACAACTGTAACAAGTGCATGTCTTGCCAGCAGTGTACCAACTGAACACGTGCAATGCCCTGCTTGCAGGCACTAACTGTAACACGTGCATGCCATGCCTGCAGTGTACCAACTGTAACACGTGCATGCCTTGCCTGTAGTGAAAACAAGTGCATGCCTTCCCTGCAGAGTAACAAGTGCATGCATGGCCTGTAGTGTAACAACTGTAACAAATGCATGTCTTGCCTGCAGTGTACCAACTGTAATAAGTGCATTACTTGCTGAAGTGTACCAACTATAACATGTGCATGCCTGGCTTGCAGTATAACAAGTGCATGCCTTGCCTGCAGAGTAACAAGTGCATGCCTTGCCTGCAGTGTAACACTGTAACACATGCATGTAATGCCTGTAGTGTACCAATTGTAACACGTGAATGCCTTGCTTGCAGTGTAACAAGTGCATTCCTTGCTTGCAGTGTACTAACTGTAACACGTGCATGCCTTGCCTGCAGTGTAACAACTGTAACAAGTGCATGCCTAGCCTGTAGTGTAACAAGTGCATGCCTTGCCTGTAGTTTACCAACTGTAACAAGTGCATGTCTTTCCTCTAGTGTAAAATGCATGTCTTGCGTCTAGTGTAACAAGTGCATGTCTTGCCTCTAGTGTAACAGTACATGCCTTGCCTGCAGTGTATCAACTGTAACACTGCATGCCTTGCCTGCAGTGTGACAACTCTAACAATTGCATGCCTTGCCTGCAGTGTACAACTGTAACAAGTGAATGTCTTGCCTGTAGTGTAACAACTGTAACAAGTGCATGCCTTGCCTCCAGTGAAACAACTGTAAGAAGTGTATGCCTTGCCTGCAGTGGGCCAACTGTAACAGTGCATACCTGCCTGCTGTGTACCAACTGTAATAAGTGCATGCCTTGCCTGCAGTGTACCAACTGTAACAAGTGCATGTCTTGCATGCAGTGAAACAACTGTAACAATTGCATGCCTTGCCTGCAGTGTACCAACTGTAACAATTTCATGCCTTGCCTGCAGTGTTACAACTTGTTACAACTGTAACAAGTGCATGTCTTGCCTCTATGTAACAAGTGCATGTCTTGCCTGCAGTTTACCACCTGTAACAAGTGGTAACAACTGTAACAAGTGCATGTCTTGCCTAGATTGTAACAAGTGCATGTCTTGCCTGCAGGGTAACAACTGTAATAAGTGCATGACGTGCCTGCATTGTTACAAGTGAATGCCTTGCCTGCGGTGTACCAACTGTAGAACTGCATGCCTTGCCTGCAGTGTAACAACTGTAACAAGTGAATGCCTTGCCTGCAGTGTTACAACTGCAAGAAGCGCATGTCTTGCCTCTAGTGTAACAAGTGCATGTCTTGCCTGCAGTGTACCACTTGTAACAAGTGCATTTCTTGCCTGCAGTGTACCAACTGTAAGAACTGCATGCCTTGCCTGCAGTGTAACAAGTGCATGCCTTGCCTGCAGTGTAACAAGTGCATGCCTTGCCTGCAGTGTAACAAGTGCATGCCTTGCCTGCAGTGTACCAACTGTTACAAGTGCATGTCTTTCCTGCAGTGTACCAACTGTAACAACTGCATGCCTTGCCTGCAGTGTACCAACTGTAAGAAGTGCATGTCTTGCCTGCAGTGTAACAACTGTAACAAGTGCATATCTTGCCTGCAGTGTAACAAGTGCATGCTTTGTCTGCAGTGTAACAACTGTAACAAGTGCATGCCTTGCCTGCAGTGTAACAAGTTAATGCCTTGCCTGCAGTGTAACAACTGTAACAAGTGAATGCCTTGCCTGCAGTGTTACAACTGCAAGAAGTGCATGTCTTGCCTCTAGTGTAACAAGTGCATGTCTTGCCTGCAGTGTACCACCTGTAACAAGTGCATTTCTTGCCTGTAGTGTACCAACTGTAACAACTGCATGCCTTGCCTGCAGTGTAACAAGTGCATGCCTTGCCTGCAGTGTAACAAGTGCATGCCTTGCCTGCAGTGTACCAACTGTTACAAGTGCATGTCTTTCCTGCAGTGTACCAACTGTAACAACTGCATGCCTTGCCTGCAGTGTACCAACTGTAAGAAGTGCATGTCTTGCCTGCAGTGTAACAACTGTAACAAGTGCATATCGTGCCTGCAGTGTAACAAGTGCATGCTTTGTCTGCAGTGTAACAACTGTAACAAGTGCATGCCTTGCCTGCAGTGTAACAAGTTAATGCCTTGCCTGCAGTGTAACAACTGTAAAAAGTGCATGCCTTGCCTGCAGTGTAACAACTGTAACAAGTGCATGTCTTGCATGCAGTGTAACAACTGTAACATGTGCATGCCTTGCCTGCAGTGTACCAACTGTAACAAGGGCATGTCTTACTTCTAGCGTAACAAGTGCATGTCTTGCCTGCATTGTAACAACTTTAACAAGTGCATGTCTTGCCTGAAGTGTACCAACTGTAACAAGTGCATGTTTTGCCTGCAGTGTAACAAGTGCATGCCTTGCCTGCAGTGTAACATCTGTAACACGTGCATGCCTTGCCTGTAGTGTAGCAAGTGCATGTCTTGTCTGCAGTGTATCAAATGTAACAAGTGAATCTCTTGCCTGCAGTGTAACAACTGTAACAAGTGCATATCTTGCCTGCAGTGTAACAAGCGCATGCCTTGAATGCAGTGTAACAAGTGCATGCCTTGCCAGCAGTCTAACAACTGTAACAAGTGCATATCTTGCCTGCAGTGTAACAAGCGCATGCCTTGAATGCAGTGTAACAAGTGCATGCCTTGCCTGCAGTGTAACAAGTGCATGCCTTGCCTGCAGTGTAACAACTGTAACACTTGCATGCCTTGCCTGTAATGTAACAAGTGCATGCCTTGCCTGCAGTGTAACAAGCGCATGCCTTGTCTGCAGTGTAACAACTGTAACAAGTGCATGTCTTGCCAGCAGTGTACCAACTGTAACACGTGCATGCCCTGCTTGCAGTGCACTAACTGTAACACGTGCATGCCATGCCTGCAGTGTACCAACTGTAACACGTGCATGCCTTGCCTGTAGTGAAACAAGTGCATGCCTTGCTTGCAGTGTAACAAGTGCATGCCTTCCCTGCAGAGTAACAAGTGCATGCATGGCCTGTAGTGTAACAACTGTAACAATGCATGTCTTGCCTGCAGTGTACCAACTGTAATAAGTGCATTACTTGCCTGAAGTGTACCAACTATAACATGTGCATGCCTGCTTGCAGTATAACAAGTGCATGCCTGCCTGCAGAGTAACAAGTGCATGCCTTGCCTGCAGTGTAACAACTGTAACACATGCATGTAATGCCTGTAGTGTACCAATTGTAACACGTGAATGCCTTGCTTGCAGTGTAACAAGTGCATTCCTTGCTTGCAGTGTACTAACTGTAACACGTGCATGCCTTGCCTGCAGTGTAACAACTGTAACAAGTGCATGCCTAGCCTGTAGTGTAACAAGTGCATGCCTTGCCTGTAGTTTACCAACTGTAACAAGTGCATGTCTTTCCTCTAGTGTAACAAATGCATGTCTTGCGTCTAGTGTAACAAGTGCATGTCTTGCCTCTAGTGTAACAAGTACATGCCTTGCCTGCAGTGTATCAACTGTAACAACTGCATGCCTTGCCTGCAGTGTGACAACTCTAACAATTGCATGCCTTGCCTGCAGTGTACCAACTGTAACAAGTGAATGTCTTGCCTGTAGTGTAACAACTGTAACAAGTGCATGCCTTGCCTCCAGTGAAACAACTGTAAGAAGTGTATGCCTTGCCTGCAGTGGGCCAACTGTAACAAGTGCATACCTTGCCTGCTGTGTACCAACTGTAATAAGTGCATGCCTTGCCTGCAGTGTACCAACTGTAACAAGTGCATGTCTTGCATGCAGTGAAACAACTGTAACAATTGCATGCCTTGCCTGCAGGGTACCAACTGTAACAATTTCATGCCTTGCCTGCAGTGTTACAACTTGTTACAACTGTAACAAGTGCATGTCTTGCCTCTAGTGTAACAAGTGCATGTCTTGCCTGCAGTTTACCACCTGTAACAAGTGGTAACAACTGTAACAAGTGCATGTCTTGCCTAGATTGTAACAAGTGCATGTCTTGCCTGCAGGGTAACACTGTAATAAGTGCATGACGTGCCTGCATTGTTACAAGTGAATGCCTTGCCTGCAGTGTACCAACTGTAAGAACTGCATGCCTTGCCTGCAGTGTAACAACTGTAACAAGTGAATGCCTTGCCTGCAGTGTTACAACTGCAAGAAGCGCATGTCTTGTCTCTAGTGTAACAAGTGCATGTCTTGCCTGCAGTGTACCACTTGTAACAAGTGCATTTCTTGCCTGCAGTGTACCAACTGTAAGAACTGCATGCCTTGCCTGCAGTGTAACAAGTGCATGCCTTGCCTGCAGTGTAACAAGTGCATGCCTTGCCTGCAGTGTAACAAGTGCATGCCTTGCCTGCAGTGTAACAAGTGCATGCCTTGCCTGCAGTGTACCAACTGTTACAAGTGCATGTCTTTCCTGCAGTGTACCAACTGTAACAACTGCATGCCTTGCCTGCAGTGTACCAACTGTAAGAAGTGCATGTCTTGCCTTCAGTGTAACAACTGTAACAAGTGCATATCTTGCCTGCAGTGTAACAAGTGCATGCTTTGTCTGCAGTGTAACAACTGTAACAAGTGCATGCCTTGCCTGCAGTGTAACAAGTTAATGCCTTGCCTGCAGTGTAACAAGTTAATGCCTTGCCTGCAGTGTAACAACTGTAAAAAGTGCATGCCTTGCCTGCAGTGTAACAAGTGAATGCCTTGCCTGCAGTGTAACAACTGTAACAAGTGCATGTCTTGCATGCAGTGTAACAACTGTTACATGTGCATGCCTTGCCTGCAGTGTACCAACTGTAACAAGGGCATGTCTTACTTCTAGCGTAACAAGTGCATGTCTTGCCTGCATTGTAACAACTTTAACAAGTGCATGTCTTGCCTGAAGTGTACCAACTGTAACAAGTGCATGTCTTGCCTGCAGTGTAACAAGTGCATGCCTTGCCTGCAGTGTAACATCTGTAACACGTGCATGCCTTGCCTGTAGTGTAGCAAGTGCATGTCTTGTCTGCAGAGTATCAAATGTAACAAGTGAATCTCTTGTCTGCAGTGTAACAACTGTAACAAGCGCATGCCTTGCCTGCAGTGTAACAACTGTAACAAGTGCATTCCTTGCCTGTAATGTAACAAGTGCATGTCTTGCCAGCAGTCTAACAACTGTAACAAGTGCATATCTTGCCTGCAGTGTAACAAGCGCATGCCTTGAATGCAGTGTAACAAGTGCATGCCTTGCCTGCAGTGTAACAAGTGCATGCCTTGCATGCAGTGTAACAACTGTAACACTTGCATGCCTTGCCTGTAATGTAACAAGTGCATGCCTTGCCTGCAGTGTAACAAGCGCATGCCTTGTCTGCAGTGTAACAACTGTAACAAGTGCATGTCTTGCCAGCAGTGTACCAACTGTAACACGTGCATGCCCTGCTTGCAGTGCACTAACTGTAACACGTGCATGCCATGCCTGCAGTGTACCAACTGTAACACGTGCATGCCTTGCCTGTAGTGAAACAAGTGCATGCCTTGCTTGCAGTGTAACAAGTGCATGCCTTCCCTGCAGAGTAACAAGTGCATGCATGGCCTGTAGTGTAACAACTGTAACAAATGCATGTCTTGCCTGCAGTGTACCAACTGTAATAAGTGCATTACTTGCCTGAAGTGTACCAACTATAACATGTGCATGCCTGGCTTGCAGTATAACAAGTGCATGCCTTTCCTGCAGAGTAACAAGTGCATGCCTTGCCTGCAGTGTAACAACTGTAACACATGCATGTAATGCCTGTAGTGTACCAATTGTAACACGTGAATGCCTTGCTTGCAGTGTAACAAGTGCATTCCTTGCTTGCAGTGTACTAACTGTAACACGTGCATGCCTTGCCTGCAGTGTAACAACTGTAACAAGTGCATGCCTAGCCTGTAGTGTAACAAGTGCATGCCTTGCCTGTAGTTTACCAACTGTAACAAGTGCATGTCTTTCCTCTAGTGTAACAAATGCATGTCTTGCGTCTAGTGTAACAAGTGCATGTCTTGCCTCTAGTGTAACAAGTACATGCCTTGCCTGCAGTGTATCAACTGCAACAACTGCATGCCTTGCCTGCAGTGTGACAACTCTAACAATTGCATGCCTTGCCTGCAGTGTACCAACTGTAACAAGTGCATGTCTTGCCTCTAGTGTAACAAGTGCATCTCTTGCCTCTAGTGTAACAAGTGCTTGTCTTGCCTCTAGTGTAACAAGTGCATGTCTTGCATGCATTGTACCACCTGTAACAAGTGCATATCTTGCCTCCAGTGTACCATCTGTAACAACTGCATGCCTTTCCTGCAGTGTAACAACTGTAACAAGTGCATATCTTGCCTGCAGTGTAACAAGTGCATGCTTTGTCTGCAGTGTAACAACTGTAACAAGTGCATGCCTTGCCTGCAGTGTAACAAGTGAATGCTTTGCCTGTAGTGTAACAACTGTAAAAAGTGCATGCCTTGCCTGCAGTGTGACAAGTGAATGCCTTGCCTGCAGTGTAACAACTGTAACAAGTGCATGTCTTGCTTGCAGTGTAACAACTGTAATATGTGCATGCCTTGCCTGCAGTGTACCAACTGTAACAAGTGCATGTCTTACTTCTAGTGTAACAAGTGCATGTCTTGCCTGCATTGTAACAACTTTAACAAGTGCATGTCTTGCCTGAAGTGTACCAACTGTAACAAGTGCATGTCTTGCCTGTAGTGTAGCAAGTGCATGTCTTGTCTGCAGTGTATCAAATGTAACAAGTGAATGTCTTGCCTGCAGTGTAATAACTGTAACAAGTGCATGCCTTGCCTGCAGTGTAACAACTGTAACAAGTGCATTCCTTTCCTGTAATGTAACAAGTGCATGTCTTGCCAGCAGTCTAACAACTGTAACAAGTGCATATCTTGCCTGCAGTGTAACAAGTGCATGCCTTGCCTGCAGTGTAACAAGTGCATGTCTTGCCTGCAGTGTAAAAAGTGCATGCCTTGCCTGCAGTGTAACAACTGTAACACTTGCATGCCTTGCCTGTAATGTAACAAGTGCATGCCTTGCCTGTAATGTAACAAGCGCATGCCTTGTCTGCAGTGTAACAACTGTAACAAGTGCATGTCTTGCCAGAAGTGTACCAACTGTAACACGTGCATGCCCTGCTTGCAGTGAACCAACTATAACACGTGCATGCCTTGCCTGTAGTGAAACAAGTGCATGCCTTGCTTGCAGAGTAACAAGTGCATGCCTTGCCTGCAGAGTAACAAGTGCATGCCTTGCCTGCAGTGTAACAACTGTAACACGTGCATGTAATGCCTGTAGTGTACCAATTGTAACACGTGCATGCTTTGCTTGCAGTGTAACAAGTACATTCCTTGCATGCAGTGTACTAACTGTAACACGTGCATGCCTTGCCTGCAGTGTAACAACTGTAGCAAGTGCATGCCTAGCCTGTAGTGTACCAACAGTAACAAGTGCATGGCTTGCCTGCAGTGTAACAACTGTAACAAGTGCATGCCTTCCTTGCAGTGGAAAAACTGTAACAAGTGCATGTAATGCTTGCAGTGTACCAATTGTAACACGTGCATGCCTTGCTTGCAGTGTAACAAGTGCATTCCTTGCAGTGTACTAACTGTAACACGTGCATGCCTTGCCTGCAGTGTAACAACTCTAACAATTGCATGCCTTGCCTGCAGTGTACCAACTGTAACAAGTGCATGGCTTGCCTGCAGTGTAACAACTGTAACAAGTGCATGCCTTCCTTGCAGTGTAAAAACTGTAACAAGTGCATGTAATGCTTGCAGTGTACCAATTGTAACACGTGCATGCCTTGCTTGCAGTGTAACAAGTGCATTCCTTGCTTGCAGTGTACTAACTGTAACACGTGCATGCCTTGCCTGCAGTGTAACAACTGTAACAAGTCCATGCCTAGCCTGTAGTGTAACAAGTGCATGCCTTGCCTGTGATTTACCAACTGTAACAAGTGCATGTCTTGCCTCTAGTGTAACAAGTGCATGTCTTGCCTCTAGTGTAACAAGTGCTTGTTTTGCCTCTAGTGTAACAAGTGCATGTCTTGCATGCATTGTACCACCTGTAACAAGTGCATGTCTTGCCTCCAGTGTACCAACTGTAACAACTGCATGCCTTTCCTGCAGTGTAAAAACTGTAACAAGTGCATGTCTTTCCTGCAGTGTACCAACTGTAACAAGTGCATATCTTGCCTATAGTGTAACAACTGTAACAAGTGCATGCCTTTCCTGCAGTGTACCAATTGTAACAACTGCATGCATTGCCTGCAGTTTAACAACTGTAACATGTGCATGCCTTGCCTGCAGTGTACCAACTGTAACAACTGCATGCCTGGCCTGCAGTGTAACAGCTGTAACTAGTGCATGCCTTGCCTGCAGTGTACCAACTGTAACTAGTGCATGCCTTGCTTGCAGTGTAACAACTGTAACAGGTGCATGTATTGCCTGCAGTGTATTAACTGTAACAATTGCATACCTTGCCTGTAGTATAACAAGTGCATGCCTTGCCTGTAGTGTAACAAGTGCATGCCTTGCCTGTAGAGCAACAAGTGCATGCCTTGCCTGTAGTGTAACAAGTGTATGCCTTGCCTGTAGTGTACCAACCTCTAACAAGTGCATGTCTTGCCTCTAGTGTAACAAGTGCATGTCTTGCCTCTAGTGTAACAAGTGCATGTCTTGCCTCTAGTGTAACAAGTGCATGCCTTGCCTACAGTGTATCAACTGTAACAACTGCATGCATTGCCTGCAGTGTAACAACTCTAACAATTGCATGCCTTGCATGCAGTGTACCAACTGTAACAAGTGCATTTCTTGCGTGCAGTGTAACAACTGTAACAAGTGCATGCCTTGCTTGCAGTGTAAAAACTGTTACAAGTGCATGTCTTGCCTGCAGTGTAACAACTATAACAACTGCATGTCTTGCCTACAGTGTAACAAATGCATGCCTTGCCTGCGGTGTAACATCTGTAACAAGTGCATGTCTTGTCTGCAGTGCACCAACTGTAAGAAGCGCATGTCTTGCCTGCAGTGTCCCAACTGTAACAAGTGCATGTCTTGCCTGCAGTGTAACAAGTGCATGTCTTGCCTGCAGTGTAACAAGTGCAAACCTTGTCTGTAGTGTAACAACTGTAACAAGTGCATGCCTTGCCTGTAATGTAACAAGTAAATCTCTTGCCTGCAGTGTAACAAGTGCATGTCTTGCCTGCAGTCTAACAACAGTAACAAGTGCATATCTTGCCTGCAGTGTAACAAGTGCATGCCTTGTCTGCAGTGTAACAACTGTAACAAGTGCATGCCTTGCCTGCAGTGTAACAAGTGCATGCCTTGTCTGCAGTGTAACAACTGTAACAAGTGCATGCCTTGTCTGCAGTGTAACAACCGTAACAAGTGCATGTCTTGCCTTCAGTGTAACAACTGTAACATGTGCATGTCTTGCCTGCAGTGTAACAACTGAAACAAGTGCATGCCTTGCTTGCAGTGTAAAAACTGTAACAAGTGCATGTCTTGCCTCTAGTGTAACAAGTGCATGCCTTGTCTGAAGTGTAACAATTGTAACAATTGCATGCCTTGCCTGCAGTGTAACAAGTGAATGCCTTGCCTGCAGTGTGACAACTCTAACAAGTGCATGCCTTGCCTCTAGTGTAACAAATGCATGTCTTGCCTGCAGTGTACCACCTGTAACAAGTGCATGTCTTGCCTACAGTGTAACAAGTGCATGCCTTGCCTGAAGTGTAACAAGTGCATGCCTTGCCTGCAGTGTACCAACTGTAACAACTGCATGCCTTGCCTGCAGTGTAACAACTGTAACAAGTGCATGCCTTGCCTGCAGTGTAACAACTGTAACAATTGCATGCCTTGCCTACAGTGTAACAAATGCATGCCTTGCCTGAAGTGTAACAAGTGCATGCCTTGCCTGCAGTGTACCAACTGTAACAACTGCATGCCTTGCCTGCAGTGTAACAACTGTAACAAGTGCATGCCTTGCCTGCGGTGTACCAACTGTAACAACTGCATGCCTTGCCTGCACTGTAACGACTGTAACAAGTACATGTCTTGCCTCCAGTGTAACAAGTGCATGTCTTTCCTGAAGTGTAATAAGTGCTTGTCTTGCCTAAAGTGTACCAACTGTAACAAGTGCATGTCTTGCGTGCAGTGTAACAAGTGCATGCCTTGCCTGCGGTGTAACATCTGTAACAAGTGCATGTCATGTCTGCAGTGTACCAACTGTAACACGTGCATGTCTTGCCTACAGTGTACCAACTGTAACAAGTGCATGCCTTGCCTGCAGTGTACCAACTGTAAGAAGTGCATGTCTTGCCTGCAGTGTCCCAACTGTAACAAGTGCATGAATTGCCTGTAATGTAACAAGTGAATATCTTGCCTGCAGTGTAACAAGTGCATGTCTTGCCTGCAGTCTAACAACTGTTACAAGTTCATATCTTGCCTGCAGTGTAACAAGTGCATGCCTTTTTTGCAGTGTAACAACTGTAACAAGTGCATGCCTTGCTTGCAGTGTAACAAGTGAATGCCTTGCCTGCAGTGTAACAACTGTAACAAGTGCATGTCTTGCCTGCAGTGTAACAACTGTAACAAGTGCATGTCTTGCCTGCAGTGTAACAACTGTAACATGTGCATGCCTTTCCTGCAGTGTAACAACTGTAACAAGTGCATGTCTTACCTCTAGTGTAACAAGTGCATGTCTTGCCTGCATTGTAACAACTTTAACAAGTGCATGTCTTGCCTGAAGTGTACCAACTGTAACAAGTGCATGTCTTGCCTGCAGTGTAACAAGTGCATGCCTTGCCTGCTGTGTATCAACTGTAACAAGTGCATGTCTTGCCTGCAGTGTACCAACTGTAACACGTGCATGCCTTGCCTGTAGTGTAACAAGTGCATGCCTTGCTTGCAGTGTAACAAGTGCATGCCTTCCCTGCAGAGTAACAAGTGCATGCATTGCCTGTATTGTAACAACTGTAACAAGTGCATGTCTTGCCTGCAGTATACCAACTGTAACAAGTGCATGATTTGCCTGCAGTGTACAAACTGTAACACATGCATGCCTTGCCTGCAGAGTAACAAGTACATGCCTTGCCTGCAGTGTAACAACTGTAACAAGTGCATGTAATGTCTGCAGTGTACCAATTGTAACACGTGCATGCCTTGCTTGCAGTGTAACAAGTGCTTGCAGTGTACTTTTTTATTTTTTTTTTTTTTTTTTATTATTTATTTTTTTTATTGTTTTCTATCACAGACGTGGCCACACATTTACAATGCAAACCAGCATGTATACATTTTCTTCTGTTCTCCATGGACAGGGTTAGAGATGTGTTAAACATATATTTTAAGGCTTTATTGAACAATCAACCACTGAAGGTGAGTCGGTGCTTAAAAAGGCTAAGCTAACCTATATACGTAAATACATAGATACACAGATTTATGTATGCCTTACATAAAGTGTTCGGTGTGTCATCTACACAGTTCATTAATGTAATTTCTGATCAGCTTCCATATATCTTTATACCCATACATACACATACACACACATATACATATATACACACATGCAATCACCGACTTTATCTCATTTACTCTGCCAGGGTGAGATAGCTGATAAAGAAACTAGTGTGCAATTAAGCACTTAATCACTGAAGTGATTAAGGTGCTTTTACAAGCTCAGTTTATATAGTTACATCATATACATTGTATAATTAATCTATTACATGGTAATCTTGGATACAAGTCCAATATATCATCAAGTGTCCAGTACTCATATAGTAATTACAGAGTTCAGCATACCTTAGCCCAGGGGGGTGAAAGTCAGCCGTATGGGACATTCTACAATATAATTTCAAGAGAGTGCATTTTTCTCTTTCACAAAGTTGAACACATAGTGTACTCGACATTTGGGTTTTGAGAAAGCTGCCAGATACGTCTATATCCCAGGCGTATTCTGGCCACTATAACATCACATTGCCGGGTTCTTGTTCTATTAGACCCATATGTGAATGTTTCCTGACGATATCTATCATAATATTTAATGCTACAACTTTCAGGCTACAACTTTCAACTTGCAGTGTACTAACTGTAACACGTGCTTGCCTTGCCTGCAGTGTAACAACTGTAACAAATGCATGCCTAGCCTGTAGTGTAACAAGTGAATGCCTTGCCTGTAGTTTACCAACTGAAACAAGTGCATGTCTTGCCTCTAGTGTAACAAGTGCATGTCTTGCCTATAGTGTAACAAGTGCATGTCTTGCCTCTAGTGTAACAAGTGCACGTCTTGCATGCAGTGTACCACCTGTAACAAGTGCATGTCTTGCCTGCAGTGTACCAACTGTAACAACTGCATGCCTTGCCTGCAGTGTAAAAACTGTAACAAGTGCATGTCTTTCCTGCAGTGTGCCAACTGTAACAAGTGCATGTCTTGCCTGCAGTGTAACAACTGTAAGAAGTGCATGCCTTTCCTGCAGTGTACCAACTGTAACAACTGCATGCCTTGCTTGCAGTGTAACAAGAGCATGCCTTGCCTGCAGAGGAACAAGTGCATGCCTGGCCTGCAGTGTACCAACTGTAACAACTGCATGCCTTGCCTGCAGTGTAACAACTGTAACAAGTGCATGCCTTGCCTGCAGTGTACCAACTGTAACAAGTGCATGCCTTGCTTGCAGTGTAACAAGAGCATGCCTTGCCAGCAGAGGAACAAGTGCATTCCTTACCTGCAGTGTAACAACTGTAACAAGTGCATGTCTTGCCTGCAGTGTAACAACTATAACAATTGCATGACTTGCCTGTAGTGTAACAAGTGCATGCCTTGCCTGTAGTGTAACAAGTGCATGCCTTGCCTGAAGTGCAACAAGTGCATGCCTTGCCTATAGTGTAACAAGTGTATGCCTTGCCTGTAGTGTACCAACTGTAACAAGTGCATGTCTTGCTTCTAGTGTAACAAGTGCATGTCTTGCCTCTAGTGTAACAAGTGCATGCCTTGCCTGCAGTGTATCAACTGTAACAACTGCATGCCTTGCCTGCAGTGTAACAACTGTAACAATTGCATGTCTTGCCTGCAGTGTAACAACTGTAACAAGTGCATGTCTTGCCTGCAGTGTAACAACTGCAACAAGTGCATGCCTTTCCTGCAGTGTACCAACTGTAACAACTGCATTCCTTTCCTGCAGTGTACCAACTGTAACAAGTGCATGTCTTGCCTGCAGTGTAACAACTGTAACAAGTGCATGCCTTTCCTGCAGTGTACCAACTGTAACAACTGCATGCCTTGCCTGCTGTGTAACAAATGTAACAAGTGCATGTCTTGCCTGCAGTGTAACATCTGTAACAAGTGCATGCCTTGCCTGCAGTGTACCAACTGTAACAACTGCATGCCTTGCATGCAGTGTAACAACTGTAACAAGTGCATGCCTTGCCTGCAGTGTACCAACTGTATCAAGTGCATGCCTTGCTTCCAGTGTAATAAGAGCATGCTTTGCCTGCAGAGGAGCAAGTGCATGCCTTGCCTGCAGTGTAACAACTGTAACAAGTGTATGTCTTGGCTGCAGTGTAACAACTGTAACAATTGCATGACTTGCCTGTTGTGTAACAAGTGCATGCTTTGCCTGTAGTGTAACAAGTGCATGCCTTGCCTGAAGTGCAACAAGTGCATGCCTTGCCTGTAGTGTAACAAGTGTATGCCTTGCCTGTAGTGTAACAAGTGCATGCCTTGCCTGTAGTGTAACAAGTGCATGCCTTGCCTGAAGTGCAACAAGTGCATGCCTTGCCTGTAGTGTAACAAGTGTATGCCTTGCCTGTAGTGTACCAACTGTAACAAGTGCATGTCTTGCCTCTAGTGTAACAAGTGCAAGTCTTGCTTCTAGTGTAACAAGTGCATGTCTTGCCTCTAGTGTAACAAGTGCATGCCTTGCCTGCAGTGTATCAACTGTAACAACTGCATGCCTTGCCTGCAGTGTAACAACTGTAACAATTGCATGCCTTGCCTGCAGTGCACCAACTGTAACAAGTGCATGGCTTGCCTGCAGTGTAACAACTGTAACAACTGCATGCCTTGCATGCAGTGTAAAAACTGTAACAAGTGCATGTCATTCTTGCAGTGTACCAACTGTAACAAGTGCATGCCTTGCCTGCGGTGTAACATCTGTAACAAGTGCATGTCTTGTCTGCAGTGTACCAACTGTAACAAGTGCATGTCTTGCCTACAGTGTACCAACTGTAACAAGTGCATGCCTTGCCTGCAGTGTACCAACTGTAAGAAGTGCATGCCTTGCCTGCAGTGTTCCAACTGTAACAAGTGCATACCTTGCATGTAGTGTAACAACTGTAACAAGTGCATGCCTTGCCTGTAATGTAACAAGTGAATGTCTTGCCTGCAGTCGAACAACTGTAACAAGTGCATACCTTGCATGTAGTGTAACAACTGTAACAAGTGCATGCCTTGCCTGTAAGGTAACAAGTGAATGTCTTGCCTGCAGTGTAACAAGTGCATGCCTTTTCTGCAGTGTAACAACTGTAACAAGTGCATGCCTTGCCTGCAGTGTAACAAGTGAATACCTTGCCTGCAGTGTAAGAACTGTAACAAGTGCATGTCTTGCATGCAGTGTAACAACTGTAACATGTGCATGCCTTTCCTGTAGTGTAACAACTGTAACAAGTGCATGTCTTACCTGCATTGTAACAACTTTAACAAGTGCATG
Organism: Procambarus virginalis; assembly: GCA_020271785.1. Classification (NCBI taxonomy): domain Eukaryota; kingdom Metazoa; phylum Arthropoda; class Malacostraca; order Decapoda; family Cambaridae; genus Procambarus; species Procambarus virginalis. Next base: position 276,853 of record WNGS01161108.1, read on the forward strand.
TCTTGCCTGAAGTGTACCAACTGTAACAAGTGCATGTCTTGCCTGCAGTGTAACAAGTACATGCCTTGCCTGCTGTGTATCAACTGTAACAAGTGCATGTCTTGACTGCAGTGTACCAACTGTAACACGTGCATGCCTTGCCTGTAGTGTAACAAGTGCATGCCTTGCTTGCAGTGTAACACGTGCATGCCTTTCCTGCAGAGTAACAAGTGCATGCATTGCCTGTAGTGTAACAACTGTAACAAGTGCATGTCTTGCCTGCATTGTACCAACTGTAACAAGTGCATGACTTGCCTGCAGTGTACCAACTGTAACAAGTGCATGCCTTGCCTGCAGGGTAACAAGTACATGCCTTGCCTGCAGTGTAACAACTGTAACAAGTGCATGTAATGTCTGCAGTGTACCAATTGTAACACGTGCATGCCATGCTTGCAGTGTAACAAGTGCATTGCTTGCTTGCAGTGTACTAACTGTAACACGTGCTTGCCTTGCCTGCAGTGTAAGAACTGTAACAAGTGCATGCCTAGCCTGTAGTGTAACAAGTGCATGCCTTGCCTGTAGTTTACCAACTGAAACAAGTGCATGTCTTGCCTCTAGTGTAACAAGTGCATGTCTTGCCTCTAGTGTAACAAGTGCATGTCTTGCCTCTAGTGTAACAAGTGCACGTCTTGCCTGCAGTGTAACAAATGTAACAAGTACATGTCTTGCCTGCAGTGTAACAACTGTAACAAGTGCATGCCTTGCCTGCAGTGTACCAACTGTAACAAGTGCATGCCTTGTTTGCAGTGTAACAAGAGCATGCCTTGCCAGCAGAGGAACAAGTGCATGCCTTGCCTGCAGTGTAACAACTGTAACAAGTGCATGTTTTGCCTGCAGTGTAACAACTGTAACAATTGCATGCCTTGCCTGTAGTGTAACAAGTGCATGCCTTGCCTGTAGTGTAACAAGTGCATGCCTTGCCTGTTGTGTAACAAGTGCATGCCTTGCCTGAAGTGCAACAAGTGCATGCCATGCCTGTAGTGTAACAAGTGTATGCCTTGCGTGTAGTGTACCAACTGTAACAAGTGCATGTCTTGCCTCTAGTGTAACAAGTGCATGTCTTGCTTCTAGTGTAACAAGTGCATGTCTTGCTTCTAGTGTAACAAGTGCATGTTTTGCTTCTAGTGTACCAACTGTAACAAGTGCATGTCTTGCCTGCAGTGTAACAACTGTAACAAGTGCATGCCTTGACTGCAGTGTATCAACTGTAACAACTGCATGCCTTGCCTGCAGTGTAACAACTGTAACAATTGCATGCCTTGCCTCCAGAGTACCAACTGTAACAAGTGCATGGCTTGCCTGCAGTGTAACAACTGTAACATGTGCATGCCTTGCTTGCAGTGTAAAAACTGTAACAAGTGCATGTAATGCCTGCAGTGTACCAATTGTAACACGTGCATGCCTTGATTGCAGTGTAACAAGTGCATTCATTGCTTGCAGTGTAATAACTGTAACACGTGCATGCCTTTCGTGCAGTGTAACAACTGTACCAAGTGCATGCCTTGCCTGTAGTTTTACAACTGTAACAAGTGCATGTCTTGCCTCTAGTGTAACAAGTCCATGTCTTGCCTCTAGTGCAAAACGTGCACGTCTTGCATGCAGTGTACCACCTGTAACAAGTGCATGTCTTGCCTTCAGTGTACCAACTGTAACAACTGCATGCCTTTCCTGCAGTGTAAAAACTGTAACAAGTGCATGTCTTTCCTGCAGTGTACCAACTGTAACAAGTGCATGTCTTGCCTGCAGGGTAACAACTGTAACAAGTGCATGCCTTTCCTGCAGTGTACCAACTGTAACAAGTGCATGCCTTGTCTGAAGTGTAACAACTGTAACAAGTGTATCCTTGCCTGCAGTGTAACAATTGTAACAATTGCATGCCTTGCCTGCAGTGTAACAAGTGAATGCCTTGCCTGCAGTGTGACAACTGTACAAGGCATGCCTTGCCTTCAGTGTAACAAGTGCATGCCTTCCTTCAGTGTAACAAGTGCATGCCTGCCTGCAGTGTAACAAGTGTAACAATTGCATGCCTTGCCTTCAGTGTAACAAGTGAATGCCTTCCTGCAGTGTACCAACTGTAACAAGTGCATGCCTTGCCTGCAGCGTAACAACTGTAACAAGTGCATGCCTTGCCTGCGGTGAACCAACTGTAACAAGTGCATGCCTTGCCTGCAGTGTAACAACTGTAACAAGTGCATGCCTTGCCTGCAGTGTAACAACTGTAACAAGTGTATGTCTTGCCTCTAGTGTAACAAATGCATGTCTTGCCTGCAGTGTACCACCTGTAACAAGTGCATGTCTTGCCTGCAGTGTACCAATTGTAACATCTGCATGTCTTGCCTGCAGTGTAACAACTGTAACAACTGTATGCCTTGCTTGCAGTGTACCGACTGTAACAACTGCATGCCTTGCCTGCAGTGTAACAACTGTAACAAGTGCATGCCTTGTCTGCAGTGTACCAAATGTAACAACTGCATGCCTTGCCTGCAGTGTAACAACTGTAACAAGTGCATGTCTTGCCTCCAGCGTAACAAGTGCATGTCTTGCCTGAAATGTAATAAGTGCTTGTCTTGCCTGTAGTGTACCAACTGTAACAAATGCATGTCTTGCCTGCAGTGTAACAAGTGCATACCTTGCCTGCGGTGTAACATCTGTAACAAGTGCATGCCTTGCCTGCAGTGTACCACTGTAACAACTGAATGCTTGCCGCAGTGTAACAACTGTAACATGTGCATGCCTTGCCTGCAGTGTACCAACTGTAACAAGTGCATGCCTTGCCTGCAGTGTAACAACTCTAACATTGCATGCTTGCCTGCAGCGTACCAACTGTAACAAGTGCATGGCTCGTCTGCAGTGTAACAAATGCAACAAGTGCATGCCTTGCTTGCACTATAAAACCTGTAAACAAGTGCATGTCTGGCCTCAAGTGTAACAAGTGCATGCCTTGTCTGAAGTGTAACAACTGTAACAAGTGTATGCCTTGCCTGCAGTGTAACAATTGTAACAATTGCATGCCTTGCCTGCAGTGTAACAAGTGAATGCCTTGCCTGCAGTGTGACAACTGTACAAGTGCATGCCTTGCTTCAGTGTAACAAGTGCATGCCTTGCCTGCAGTGTAACAACTGTAACAATTGCATGCCTTGCCTTCAGTGTAACAAGTGAATGGCTTGCCTGCAGTGTACCAACTGTAACAAGTGCATGCCTTGCATGCAGTGTAACAACTGTAACAAGTGCATGCCTTGCCTGCGGTGAACCAACTGTAACAAGTGCATGCCTTGCCTGCAGTGTAACAACTGTAACAAGTGCATGCAATGCCTGCAGTGTAACAACTGTAACAAGTGTATGTCTTGCCTCTAGTGTAACAAATGCATGTCTTGCCTGCAGTGTACCACCTGTAACAAGTGCATGTCTTGCCTGCAGTGTACCAACTGTAACATCTGCATGTCTTGCCTGCAGTGTAACAACTGTAACAACTGTATGCCTTGCCTGCAGTGTACCGACTGTAACAACTGCATGCCTTGCCGCAGTGTAACAACTGTAACAAGTGCATGCCTTGTCGCAGTGTACCAAATGTAACAACTGCATGCCTTGCCTGCAGTGTAACAACTGTAACAAGTGCATGTCTGCCTCCAGCGTAACACGTGCATGTCTTGCCTGAAGTGTAATAAGTGCTTGTCTTGCCTGAAGTGTACCAACTGTAACAAGTGCATGTCTTGCCTGCAGTGTAACAAGTGCATGCCTTGCCTGCGGTGTAACATCTGTAACAAGTGCATGCCTTGCCTGCAGTGTACCAACTGTAACAACTGAATGCCTTGCCGCAGTGTAACAACTGTACAAGCGCATGCCTTGCCTGCAGTGTACCAACTGTAACAAGTGCATGCCTTGCCTGCAGTGTAACAACTCTAACAATTGCATGCCTTGCTGCAGTGTACTAACTGTAACAAGTGCAAGGCTTGTCTGCAGTGTAACAAATGTAACAAGTGCATGCCTTGCTTGCACTATAAAACCTGTAACAAGTGCATGTCTTGCCTCAAGTGTAACAAGTGCATGCCTTGTCTGAAGTGTAACAACTGTAACAAGTGTATGCCTTGCCTGCAGTGTAACAATTGTTAACAATTGCATGCCTTGCCTGCAGTGTAACAAGTGAATGCCTTGCCTGCAGTGTGACAACTGTAACAAGTGCATGCTTGCCTTCAGTGTAACAAGTGCATGCCTTGCCTTCAGTGTAACAAGTGCATGCCTTGCCTGCGTGTAACAACTGTAACAATTGCATGCATTGCCTTCAGTGTAACAGTGAATGGCTTGCCTGCAGTGTACCAACTGTAACAAGTGCATGCCTTGCCTGCAGTGTAACAACTGTAACAAGTGCATGCCTTGCCTGCGGTGAACCAACTGTAACAAGTGCATGCCTTGCCTGCAGTGTAACAACTGAAACAAGTGCATGCAATGCCTGCAGTGTAACAACTGTAACAAGTGTATGTCTTGCCTCTAGTGTAACAAATGCATGTCTTGCCTGCAGTGTACCACCTGTAACAAGTGCATGTCTTTCCTGCAGTGTACCAACTGTAACATCTGCATATCTTGCCTGCAGTGTAACAACTGTAACAACTGCATGCCTTGCCTACAGTGTAACAAGTGCATGCCTTGCCTGAAGTATAACAACGGTAACAAGTGCATGCCTTGCCTGAAGTGTAACATCTGTAACAAGTGCATGCCTTGCCTGCAGTGTACCGACTGTAACAACTGCATGCTTTGCCTGCAGTGTAACAACTGTAACAAGTGCATGACTTGTCTGCAGTGTACCAAATGTAACAACTGCATGCCTTGCCTGCAGTGTAACAACTGTAACAAGTGCATGTCTTGCCTCCAGCGTAACAAGTGCATGTCTTGCCTCCAGCGTAACAAGTGCATGTCTTGCCTGAAGTGTAATTATTGCTTGTCTTGCCTGAAGTGTACCAACTGTAACAAGTGCATGTCTTGCCTGCAGTGTAACAAGTGCATGCCTTGCCTGCGGTGTACGATCTGTAACAAGTGCATGCCTTGCCTGCAGTGTACCAACTGTAACAACTGAATGCCTTGTCGCAGTGTAACAACTGTAACAAGTGCATGCCTTGCTTGCAGTGTACCAAAACTGTAACAAGGGCATGCCTTGCCTGCAGTGAAACAACTCTAACAATTGCATGCCTTGCCTGCAGTGTACCAACTGCAACAAGTGCATGGCTTGTCTGCAGTGTAACAAATGTAACAAGTGCATGCCTTGCTTGCACTATAAAACCTGTAACAAGTGCATGCCTTGCCTCAAGTGTAACAAGTGAATGCCTTGCCTCAAGTGTAACAAGTGCATGCCTTGTCTGAAGTGTAACAACTATAACAAGTGTATGCCTTGCCTGCAGTGTAACAATTTTAACAATTGCATGCCTGCCTGCAGTGTAACAAGTGAATGCCTTGCCTGCAGTGTGACAACTGTAACACGTGCATGCCTTGCCTTCAGTGTAACAAGTGCATGCCTTGCCTGCAGTGTAACAACTGTAACAATTGCATGCCTGCCTTCAGTGTAACAAGTGAATGCCATGCCTGCAGTGTACCAACTGTACAAGTGCATGCCTTGCCTGCAGTGTAACAACTGTAACAAGTGCATGCCTTGCCGCGGTGAACCAACTGTAACTAGTGCATGCCTTGCTGCAGTGTAACAACTGTAACAAGTGCATACGTTGCCTGCAGTGTAACAACTGTAACAAGTGTATGTCTTGCCTCTAGTGTAACAAATGCATGTCTTGCCTGCAGTGTACAACCTGTAACAAGTGCATGTCTTGCCTGCAGTGTACCAACTGTAACATCTGCATGTCTTGCCTGCAGTGTAACAACTGTAACAACTGCATTCCTTGCCTACAGTGTAACAAGTGCATGCCTTGCCCTGAAGTGTAACAACTGTAAAAAGTGCATGCCTTGCCTGCAGTGTACCGACTGTAAAAACTGCATGCCTTCCTGCAGTGTAACAACTGTAACAAGTGCATGCCTTATCTGCAGTGTACCAAATGTAAACAACTGCATGCCTTGCCTGCAGTGTTACAACTGTAACAAGTGCATGTCTTGCCTCCAGCGTAACAAGTGCATGTCTTGCCTGAAGTGTAATAAGTGCTTGTCTTGCCTGAAGTGTAACAACTGTAAGAAGTGCATGTCTGCCTGCAGTGTAACAAGTGCATGCCTTGCCTGCGGTGTAACATCTGTAACAAGTGCATGCCTTGCCTGCAGTGTACCACTGTAACAACTGAATGCCTTGCCGCAGTGTAACAACTGTAACAAGTGCATGCCTTGCCTGCAGTGTACCAACTGTAACAAGTGCATGCCTTGCCTGCAGTGTAACAACTCTAACAATTGCATGCCTTGCCTGCAGTGTACCAACTGTAACAAGTGCATGGCTTGTCTGCAGTGTAACAAATGTAACAAGTGCATGCCTTGCTTGCACTATAAACCGTAACAAGTGCATGTCTTGCCTCAAGTGTAACAAGTGCATGCCTTGCCTCAAGTGTAACAACTGTAACAAGTGTATGCCTTGCCTGCAGTGTAACAATTGTAAACAATTGCATGCCTAGCCTGTAGTGTAACAAGTGAATGCCTTGCCTGCAGTGTGACAACTGTAACAAGTGCATGCCTTGCCTTCAGTGTAACAAGTGCATGCATTGCCTGCAGTGTACAACTGTAACTATTGCATGCCTTGCCTTCAGTGTAACAAGTGAATGCCTTGCCTGCAGTGTACCAACTGTAACAAGTGCATGCCTTGCCTGCAGTGTAACAACTGTAACAAGTGCATGCCTTGCCTGCGGTGAACCAACTGTAACAAGTGCATGCCTTGCCTGCAGTGTAACAACTGTAACAAGTGCATGCCTTGCCTGCAGTGTAACAACTGTAACAAGTGTATGTCTTGCCTCTAGTGTAACAAATGCATGTCTTGCCTGCAGTGTACCACCTGTAAGAAGTGCATGTCTTGCCTGCAGTGTACCAACTGTAACATCTGCATGTCTTGCCTGCAGTGTAACAACTGTAACAACTGCATGCCTTGCCTACAGTGTAACAAGTGCATGCCTTGCCTGAAGTGCAACAACTGTAACAAGTGCATGCCTTGCCTGCAGTGTACCAACTGTAACAACTGAATGCCTTGCCGTAGTGTAACAACTGTAACAAGTGCATGCCTTGCCTGCAGTGTACCAACTGTAATAAGTGCATGCCTTGCCTGCAGTGTAACAACTCTAACAATTGCATGCCTTGCCTGCAGTGTACCAACTGTAACAAGTGCATGGCTTGTCTGCAGTGTAACAAATGTAACAAGTGCATGCCTTGCTTGCACTATAAAACCTGTACAAGTGCATGTCTTGCCTCAAGTGTAACAAGTGCATGCCTTGTCTGAAGTGTAACAACTGTAACAAGTGTATGCCTTGCCTGCAGTGTAACAATTGTAACAATTGCATGCCTTGCCCGCAGTGTAACAAGTGAATGCCTTGCCTGCAGTGTGACAACTGTAACACGTGCATGCCTTGCCTTCAGTGTAACAAGTGCATGCCTTGCCTGCAGTGTAACAACTGTAACAATTGCATGCCTTGCCTTCAGTGTAACAGTGAATGCCTTGCCTGCAGTGTACCAACTGTAACAAGTACATGCCTTGCCTGCAATGTAACAACTGTAACAAGTGCATGCCTTGCCTGCGGTGAACCAACTGTAACAAGTGCATGCCTTGCCTGCAGTATAACAACTGTAACAAGTGCATACCTTGCCTGCAGTGTAACAACTGTAACAAGTGTATGTCTTGCCTCTAGTGTAACAAATGCATGTCTTGCCTGCAGTGTACAACCTGTAACAAGTGCATGTCTTGCCTGCAGTGTACCAACTGTAACATCTGCATGTCTTGCCTGCAGTGTAACAACTGTAACAACTGCATTCCTTGCCTACAGTGTAACAAGTGCATGCCTTGCCTGAAGTGTAACAACTGTAACAAGTGCATGCCTTGCCTGCAGTGTACCGACTGTAAAAACTGCATGCCTACCTGCAGTGTAACACTGTAACAGGTGCATCGCTTGTCTGCAGTGTACCAAATGTAACAACTGCATGCCTTGCCTGCAGTGTATACAACTGAACAGTGCATGTCCTTGCCTCGCAGTGAAACAAGTGCATGTCTTGCCTGAAGTGTAATTAGTTCTTGTCTTGCCTGAAGTGTACAACTGTAAACGAAGTGCATGGTCTTGCCTGCAGTGTAACAAGTGCATGCCTTGCCTGCGGTGTAAATCTGTAACAAGTGCATGCCTTGCCTGCAGTGTACCAACTGTAACAACTGAATGCCTTGCCGCAGTGTAACAACTGTAACAAGTGCATGCCTTGTCCTGCAGTGTAACCAACTGTAACAAGGTGCATGCCTTGCCTGCAGTGATAACAACTCTAACAATGCATGCCTTGCCTGCAGTGTACCAACTGTAACAAGTGCATGGCTTGTCTGCAGTGTAAAAATGTAACAAGTGCATGCCTTGCTTGCACTATAAAACCTGTAACAAGTGCATGTCTTGCCTCAAGTGTAACAAGTGCATGCCTGTCCTCAAGTGTAACAACTTAACAAGTGTATGCCTTGCCTGCAGTGCAACAATTGTAACAATTGCATGCCTAGCCTGCAGTGTAACAAGTGAATGCCTTGCCTGCAGTGTGACAACTGTAACACAGTGCATGCCTTGCCCTTCAGTGTAACAAGTGCATGGCATTGCCTGCAGTGTAACAACTGTAACATATTGATGCCTTGCCTTCAGTGTAACAAGTGAATGCCTTGCCTGCAGTGTACCAACTGTAACAAGTGCAGGCCTTGCCTGCAGTGTAACAACTGTAACAAGTGCATAGCCTTGCCTGCGGTGAACCAACTGTAACAAGTGATTGCCTTGCCTGCATGTAACAACTGTAACAAGTGCATCCTTGCCTGCAGTGTAACAAACATGCTTGCTGAGTCACAAGTGTATGTCTTGCCTCTAGTTGTAACAAATGCATGTCTTGCCTGCAGTGTACACCTGTAAAAGTGCATGTCTTGCTTGCAGTGTACCAACTGTAACATCTGGCATGTCTTGCCTGCAGTGTAACAACTGTAACCAACTGCATGCCTTGCCTACAGTGTAACAAGTGCATGCCTTGCCTGAAGTGCAACAACTGTAACAAGTGATCCTTGCCTGTGACCTGAAACTACATCTCCTAGTGCAACTGTAACAATCAGCCTGCCTGATTACAACTGTACCAGTACATGCCTTGCCTGCAGTGTAC
>WNGS01161108.1:327472-338730 GCA_020271785.1 Procambarus virginalis
ACAGTGGTTACACTGCAGGCAAGGCATACAGTTGTTACAGTTACAAGGTACAACAATGTAGTGCAAGGCAATGCACTTGTACAGTTGGACACTGCAGGCAAGGCATGCACTTATTACAGTTTGTTACGCTGCAGGCAAGACATGCATTTGTTACAGTTTTTACCACTGAAGGCAAGGCATGCACTTGTTACAGTTGTTACACTGCAGGCAGTGCATGCACTTGTTACACTGGTTACACTGCAGGCAAGACATGCACTTGTTACACTGCAGGCAAGACATGCACTTGTTACAGGTTGTACACTGCAGGCACTTCATGCACTTTTCAGTTGTTTACACTGCAGAGCCAGGCATGCACTTGTTACAGTTTGTTACACTGCGGACAAGTGAGAGCATGTTGTGATGGTACACCTCGACACGTACGAGGTTCAGTTCTGTGTGAATGTTCTCTAGGTTGTAAAGCCACATAAAGTTGATCAATTACTTAAATGCGGCTCTGTGATGCCCCAATATTACACTCACTGTTCCCGTCCATCCGCCGAATTAACACAATTAACGCCAATCGTGCACCATTGTGCTAATTTTCCTCATGAATCAGCCAATCAGAAGCTTTATTGATAGCAATCTTCGCACTGTGGGGGTGTTGGCCAGTTCTTTCCACACGTGAATTAAGCGGTCGTGATGCACCAATAGTGTAAATGCTCGTATTTCAGTGTAGGAAGGACATTCAAAACATATTTTTTTTACTAATTAAATTATTAACGATGGTTGGTAAGGTCGCCGCTAGGAACACGGGAATTCAAAGGAATTCGAACATCAGTAAGACTCTTGGAATAAAATAAGGTAGTTGAATTATGAAGAACGTTCGAATGGTGAAACAGTGTACGGCACGGAGTTGGTAGCTCTCTTATAGAAACTTTTACACGACATTACACTGATTAATACTAGACTGGGAAACCGGCGGTGCCCGGGCCTCTTCCACACACTCTCTTATCACTGCCCCATAAACTCTACACATCACCCAACGATTCACACGCTTCCCATCTCCCAGCGATTCATACCCTCCCCATCACCCAGTGATATATACCCTCCCCATCACCCAGTGATATATACCCTCCCCATCACCCAACGATTGACACCCTTCCCATCACCCAGTGATATATACCCTCCCCATCATCCAAAGATTCACACCCTTCCCATCACCCAACGATTTATACCCTTCCCATCACCCAACGATTGACACCCTTCCCATCACCCAACGATTGACACCCTTCCCATCACCCAGTGATATATACCCTCTCCATCACCCAACGATTTATACCCTCCCCATCAGCCAACGATTTATACCCTCCCCATCACCCAACGATTGACTCCCTTCCCATCACCCAGTGATATATACCCTCCCCATCACCCAACGATTTATACCCTCCCCATCACCCAGTGATACATACCCTCCCCATCACCCAACGGTTCATACCCTCTCCATCACCCAACGATTCATACCCTTCCCATCACCCAACGATTCATACCCTTCCCATCACCCAACGATTTATACCCTCGCCATCACCCAGTGATATATACCCTCCCCATCACCCAACGGTTCATACCCTCCCCATCACCCAACGATTCATACCCTTCCCATCACCAAACGATTCATACCCTTCCCATCACCCAACGATTCATACCCTTCCCATCACCCAACGATTGACACCCCCCCCATCACCCAACGATTCATACCCTTCCCATCACCCAACGATTTATACCCTTCCCATCACCCAACGATTGACACCCTCCCCATCACCCAACGATTCATACCCTTCCCATCACCCAACGATTCATACCCTTCCCATCACCCAACGAATGACACCCTTCCCATCACCCAACGATTCATACCCTTCCCATCACCCAACGATTTATACCCTCCCCATCACCCAGCGATTCATACCCTTCCCATCACCCAACGATTCATACCCTCCCCATCACCCAACGATTCACACCCTTCCCATCACCCAACGATTCATACCCTCCCCATTACCCAACGATTCATACCCTTCCCATCACCCAACGATTCATACCCTTCCCATCACCCAACGATTGACACCCTCCCCATCACCCAACGATTCATACCCTTCCCATCACCCAACGATTCATACCCTTCCCATCACCCAACGATTCATACCCTTCCCATCACCCAACGATTGACACCCTCCCCATCACCCAACGATTCATACCCTTCCCATCACCCAGCGATACATACCCTTCCCCATCTCTTCCACCATACACCATCCATCTTAGCAAACCAATACTTACACACAAGGGGGCCTGATAGCTAAGTGGACAGCGCTCAGGACTTGTAATCCTAGGGTACGCGTTCGATCCCCTGTGATGACAGAAACATAATGGGCAAAGTTTCTTGCAACCTGATGCCCCTGTTACCTAGGAGTAAATAGGTACCTTGGAGTTAGACAGTTGTTTCGGTCTGCTTCCTGGGTGTGTGTGTATTCACCTATTTGTATTCACCTATTTGTTTCTGCGGGGGTTGAGCTCTACTCGTCTGGTATCCCTCTCATCTGTCAATCAATCAACTGTAACTAACTACTAACTGACTAATTAAAACACACACACACACACACACACACACACACACGCTACCAGGCCAGCTAGGGGCATGGTAGTCTGGTGCACAGTGCGCAGGACTCGTAATTCTGTGGCGCGGGTTCGATTCCCGCACCAAGCAGAAACAATTGGGCAAAGTTTCTTTCACCCTGAATGCCCCCTGTTACCTAGCAGTAAATAGGTACCTGGGAGTTAGTCAGCTGTCGCGGGCTGCTTATTGGGGTGTCTGTGTGTGTTTGTATGGTGTGGGGGGAAAATGTAGTTAGTTAACAGTTGATTGACAGTTGAGAGGCAGGCCGAAAAAGCGAAGCTCAACCCCGCAAACACAACGAGGTGAATACAACTAGGTGAATACACACACACACACACAACACACACACACACACACACACACACACACACACACACACACACACACACACCACACACACACACACACACACACACACACACACACACACACACACACACACAGAGGGGTGTGAAGGAGTGACACTGCTGGAGAGGAGGTGGAGGAGTGGCCCTGCTGATAAGGAAGGACTGGAGTTTTGATGAGATGGAAATTCCGGGCTGTGACGGATTCAGAGATTACATAACAGGAACTATAACAATGGGTGGACCTAAGATAATAGTGGCAGTCATTTACAACCCTCCCCGAAATGACAGAAGACCGAGACAGGACTTTGATTGGAACAACATGGCAACTATTAATAAAATAGAGAGAGCAGCTTCAGTTGCCTGCAGGAATGACTCAAGACTCTTAATCATGGGCGATTTCAACCATGGAAAGATAGACTGGGAGAATGGGGACCCACATGGTGGTGCAGATACGTGGAGAGCTAAACTCTTGGAAGTGACAACAAGGAACTTTCTGAGCCAGCATGTCAAGGAACCCACAAGAGTGAGAGGCATTGATGAACCAGCTAGACTCGACTTGATATTCACCCTGAATGAGTCAGAAATAAGGGAAGTCAAAGTTGAAGCCCCCATACAAATAAGTGACCACAGTATACTGACCTTTGAGTACTTGGTGGAGGTAGGGATAACCTATCCAAGGATGGCATCGGAGGGAAAAAGACTGAATTACCGAAGAGGAAAATATGACGAGATGAGGAAATTCCTCAGGGGAATACCATGGGAAACAGAACTTAGAGACACGAATGTGCAGGTCATGATGGATTTTGTCACCCAGAAGTGCCAGGAAGCTGCAGACAGGTTTATCCCCGCCCAAAAGGAGAAAAGCGAAAAACAACTGAAAAACCCATGGTTCAACCAGGAATGCAAGGTAGCAAAGTAACTGAGTAAAAGAACCTGGAGAAACTACAGAAACAACAGAACACCAGAGAACAGGGAGAGATACCAGAGGGCCAGAAATGAGTACCTCAGAGTGAGGAGGGAAACAGAGAGACAGTTTGAAAATGACATCGCGAGTAAAGCCAAGACCCAACCAAAGCTGCTCCACAGCCACATCAGGAGGAAAACCGCAGTGAAGGAACAAGTGAGGAAGCTGCAAAAAGGGGAGAACAGATACACAGAGAATGACAAGGAGGTGTGTGAAGAACTCAACAAGAGATTCCAAGAGGTCTTCACAATAGAACAAGGAGAAGCCCCTGCACTAAATGAGGAGGCGGCAAACCAAGCAACCTTGGAGGAATTTAACCTCACCAGTGATGAGGTCAAAAGGTGTCTGCTGGAGCTGGATACCTTGAGGATACCTTGAGGTGCTTCCGGGGCTTATCGTCCCCGCGGCCGGTCATCGACCAGGCCTCCTGGTTGCTGGACTGATCAACCAGGCTGTTGGACGCGGCTGCTCGCAGCCTGACGTATGAGTCACAGCCTGGTTGATCAGGTATCCTTTGGAGGTGCTTATCCAGTTCTCTCTTGAACACTGTGAGGGGTTGCCAGTTATATCCCTTATGTGTAGTGGAAGCGTGTTGAACAGTCTCGGGCCTCTGATGTTGATAGAGTTCTCTCTCAGAGTACCAGTTGCACCTCTGCTTTTCAACGGGGGTATTCTGCACATCCTGCCATGTCTTTTGGTCTCATGTGATGTTATTTCTGTGTGCAGGTTTGGGACCAGCCCCTCTAATATTTTCCATGTGTAAATTATTATGTATCTCTCCCGCCTGCGCTCAAGGGAATACAGATTTAGGCTCTTAAGTCGGTCCCAATAGTTTAGATGTTTACCGAGTGGATTCTAGCAGTAAAGGACCTCTGCACGCTCTCCAGGTCAGCAATTTCACCAGCAGTGAAAGGGGCTGTCATTGTGCAGCAGTACTCCACTCTAGAGAGCACAAGCGTTTTGAAAAGTGTCATCATCGGTATAGCATCTCTAGTGTGAAAAGTTCTTGTTATCCAACCTGTCATTTTTCTTTCAGTTGTGACGGCTACTTTATTGTGTTCTTTAAANGCAGTTGTTACAGTTGGTACACTGCAGGCAAGGCATGCACTTGTTACAGTTGGTACACTGCAGGCAAGACATGCACTTGTACACTGCAGGCAAGGCATGCAGAAGTTACAGTTGTTACACTGCAGGCACGACATGCAGTTGTTACGGTTGGTACACTGCAGGCAAGACATGCACTTGTTACAGGTGGTACATTGTAGGCAAGACATGCACTTGTTACACTAGAGGCAAGACATGCACTTGTTACAGTTGTTACACTGCCGGCAAGGCATGCAGTTGTTACAGTTGGTACACTGCAGCCAAGGCATGCACTTGATACAGTTGTTACACTGCAGGCCAGGCATGCAGTTGTTAAAGTTGGTTCACTTCAAGCAAGGCATGCACTTGTTACAGTTGTTACACTGCAGGCAAGACATGCACTTTTTACAGTTGGTACACTGCAGGCAAGGCATGCAGTTGTTACAGTTGGTACACTGCAGGCATGACATGCACTTGTTACAAGTTGTACAATGCAGGCAAGACATGCACTTGTTACACTAGAGGCAAGACATGCACTTGTTACACTAGAGGCAAGACATGCACTTGTTACACTAGAGGCAAGACATGCACTTGTTACACTAGAGGCAAGACATGCACTTTTTACAGTTGTTACACTGCTGGAAAGACATGCACTTGTTACACTTCGGGCATGATATGCACTTGCTACACTGCAGGCAAGACATGCACTTGTTACACTGCAGGCAAGACATGCACTTGTTACACTGCAGGCTAGACATGCACTTGTTTCACTGCAGGCAAGGCATGCATTTGTTACACTGCAGTCAAGAAATCACTTCTTACAGTTGTTAGACTGCAGGCAAGACATGCACTTGTTACACTTCAGGCAACACATGCACTTGTTACACTACAGGCAAGGCATGCATTTGTTACAGTTGTTTCACTGCAGGCAAGGCATGCACTTGTTACAGTTGGTACACTGCAGGCAAGACATGCACTTGTTGCACTACAGGCAAGGCATGCACGTGTTACAGTTGTTACAACTGCAGGCAAGGCATACATTTGTTTCACTAGAGGCAAACATGCACTTGTTACAGTTGTTACACTGCAGGGAAGGCATGCAATTGTTACAGTTGGTACACTGCAGCAAGGGCATGCACTTGTTACAGTTGTTACACTGCAGGCAAGGCATGCAGTAGTTACAGTTGTTACACTGCAGGCAAGACATGCAGATGTTACGGTTGATACAGTGCAGGCAAGACATGCACTTGTTACAGGTGGTAAACTGCAGGCAAGACATGCACTTGTTACACTAGAGGCAAGACATAACTGTTACAGTTGTTACACTGCAGGCAATGCATGCAATTGTTACAGTAGTACACTGCAGGCAAGGCAGCACTTGTTACAGTTGTTACACGGCTGTCAATGCATGCAGTTGTTACAGTTGATACACAGCAGGCAAGGCATGCATTTGTTACAGTTGTTACACAGCATGAAAGACATGCACTTGTTACAGTTGGTACACTGCAGGCAAGGCATTCACTTGTTACAGTTGTTTCACTGCAGGCAAGACATGCACTTGTTACAGTTGGCACACTGCAGGCAAGGCATGCACTTGTTACAGTTGGTACACTGCAGGCAAGACATGCACTTGTTACAGTTGTTACAATGCAGGCAAGACATGCACTTGTTACAGTTGGTACACTGCAGGCAAGGTATGCACTTGTTACAGTTGTTACACTGCAGGCAAGACATGCACTTGTTACAGTTGGTTCACTGCAGGCAAGGCATGCACTTGTTACAGTTGGTACACTTCAAGCAAGATATGCACTTGTTACAGTTGTTACAATGCAGGCAAGTAATGCACTTGTTACAGTTGGTATACTTCAGGCAAGACATGCACTTGTTGCACTTCAGGCAAGACATGCACTTGATACAGTTGGTACACTTCAGGCAAGACATTCAGTTGTTACAGTTGGTACACTGCAGGCAAGACATGAGCTTGTTTCAGTTGATACACTGCAGGCAAGTCATGCAGTTGTTACACTGCAGGCAAGGCATGCACTTGTTACACTGAAGGCAAGGCATGCACTAGTTACAGTTGTTACACTGCAGGCAAGGCATGCACTTGTTACAGTTGTTAAACTGCAGGCAAGGCATTCACTTGTTACACTGCATACATGGCATGCACTTGTTACAGTTGTTACACTGCAGGCAAGGCATGCACTTGTTACAGTTGTTACACTGAAGGCAAGGCATCCACTTGTTATACAGCAGGAAAGTCATGCACTTCTTACAGTTGTTACACTGCAGGCAATGCATTCACTTGTTACACTGCAGGCAAGGTATGCACTTGCTACAGTTGTTACACTGCAGGCAAGGCATGCACTTGTTACAGTTGTTAAAACTGCAGGCAAGGCATTCACTTGTTACACTGCATACATGGCATGCACTTGTTACAGTTGTTACTCTGCAGGCAAGGCATGCACTTGTTACAGTTGTTACACTTCAGGCAAGGCATCCACTTGTTATACTGCAGGAAAGTCATGCACTTGTTACAGTTGTTACACTTCAGGCAGGGCATGCACTTTTTACAGTTCTAAACTGCAGGCAAGGTATGCACTTGTTACAGTTGTTACACTGCAGGCAAGACATGCACTTGTTGCAGTTGATACACTGCAGGCAAGATATGCACTTCTACAGTTGGTTACACTGCAGGCAAGGCATACACTTGTTACAGTTGGTACACTACAGGCAAGGCATGCACTTGTTACAGATGGTACACTGTAGGAAAGACATGCACTTGTTACAGTTGGTACACTGAAGGCAAGGAATGCATTTGTTACACTGCAGGCAAGACATGCACTTGTTACAGTTGTTTCACTGCAAGCAGATATGCACTTGTTACAGTTGGTACACTTCAGGCAACACATGCACTTGTTACAGTTGTTACACTGGAGGCAAGGCATCCATTTGTTACACTGCAGGCAAGACATGCACTTGTTACAGTTGTTTCACTGTAGGCAAGATATGCACTCTTTACAATTGGTACACTGCAGGCAAGACATGAACTTGTTACAGTTGGTACACTGCAGGCAAGGTATGCACTTGTTACACTGCAGGCAAGGCATGCAGTTGTTACAGTTGTTACACTGCAGGCAAGACATGCAGTTGTTACAGTTGGTCCTCTGTAGGCAAGACATGCACTTGTTACAGGTGGTACACTGCAGGCAAGGTATGCACTTGTTACACTAAAGGCAAGACATGCACTTCTTACAGGTGGTACACTGCAGGCGAGACATGCACTTGTTACACTAGAAGCAAGACATGCACTTCTTACAGTTGTTACGCTGCAGGCAAGATATGCACTTGTTACACTTCGGGCAAGATATGCACTTGTTACACTGCAGGCAAGACATGCACTTGTTACACTGCAGGCAAGACATGCACTTGTTACACTGGAGGCAAGACATGCACTTGTTACACTGCAGCAAGACATGCACTTGTTACGTTGTTAGACTGAGGCAAGACATGCACTGTTTACACAGCAGGCAAAACATGCACTTGTTATACTACAGGCAAGGCAGCCACTAGTTACAGTTGGTACACTGCAGGCAAGGCATACACTTGTTACAGTTGGTACACTGCAGACAAGACATGCGCTTGTTACAGTTGGTACACTGCAGGCAAGACATTCACTTGTTACAGTTGGTACACTGCAGGCAAGGCATGCACTTGTTACAGTTGGTACACTGCAGGCAAGGCATGCACTTGTTACAGTTGGTACAACTGCAGACAAGACATGCGCTTGTTACAGTTGTTACAATGCAGGGAAGACAGGCACTTGTTACAGTTAGTACACTGCAGGCAAGGCATGCACTTTTTACAGTTGGTACACTGCAGGCAAGGCATGCACTTGTTTCAGTTGGTACACTTCAGGCAAAACATCCACTTGTTACAGTTGTTACAATGCAGGCAAGACATGCACTTGTTACAGTTGGTACAATGCAGGCAAGACATGCACTTGTTACAGTTGGTACAATGCAGGTAAGACATCCACTTGTTACAGTTAGTACACTGCAGGCAAGGCATGCACTTGTTACAGTTGGTACACTTGCAGGCAAGGCATGCACTTGTTGCAGTTGGTACACTGCAGGCAAGACATCCACTTGTTACAGTTGTTACACTGCAGGCAAGACATGCAGTTGTTACACTGCAGGTAAGGCATGCACTTGTTACAGTTGTTACACTGCAGGCAAGACATGCATTTGTTACACTGCAGGCAAGACATGCACTTGTTACAGTTGTTACACTGCAGGCAAGACATGCAGTTGTTATGGTTGGTACACTGCAGGCAAGATATGCACTTGTTACAGGTGGTAAACTGCAGGTAAGACATGCACTTGTTACACTAGAGGCAAGACATAACTTGTTACAGTTGTTACACTGCAGGCAATGCATGCAATTGTTACAGTAGTACACTGCAGGCAAGGCATGCACTTGTTACAGTTGTTACACTGCTGTCAATGCATGCAGTTGTTACACAGCAGGCAAGGCATACATTTGTTACAGTTGTTACAAAGCATGAAAGACATGCACTTGTTACAGTTGGTACACTGCAGGCAAGGCATTCACTTGGTACAATTGTTACACTGCAGGCAAGACATGCACTTGTTACAGTTGGCACACTGCAGGCAAGGCATGCAGTTGTTACAGTTGGTACACTGCAGGCAAGACATGCACTTGTTACAGTTGTTACATTGCAGGCAAGACATGCACTTGTTACAGTTGGTACACTGCAGGCAAGGTAGGCACTTGTTACACAGTTGTTTACACTGCAGGCAAGACATGCACTTGTTACAGTTGGTTCACTGCAGGCAAGGCATGCACTTGTTACAGTTGGCACAACTTCAGGCAAGATATGCACTTGTTACAGTTGTTACAATGCAGGCAAGTAACGCACTTGTTACAGTTGGTACACTTCAGGCAAGACATGCACTTGTTGCACTTCAGGCAAGACATGCACTTGTTACAGTTGGTACACTTCAGGCAAGACATTCAGTTGTTACAGTTGGTACACTGCAGCAAGACATGAGCTTGTTTCAGTTGATACACTGCAGGCAAGTCATGCAGTTGTTACACTGCAGGCAAGGCATGCACTTGTTACAGTTGTTAAACTGCATTCAAGGCATTCACTTGTTACACTGCATACATAGCATGCACTTGTTACAGTTGTTACACTTCAGGCAATGCATTCACTTGATACATTGCAGGCAAGGTATGCACTTGTTACAGTTGTTACTCTGCAGGCAAAACATGCACTTGTTACAGTTGGTACACTGCAGGCAGGGCATGCACTTGTTACAGTTGGTACACTTCAGGCAAGACATGCACTTGTTACAGTTGTTACAATGCAGGCAAGTAATGCACTTGTTACAGTTGGTACACTTCAGGCAAGACATGCACTTGTTGCACTTCAGGCAAGACATACACTTGTTAGAGTTGGTACACGTCAGGCAAGACATTCAGTTGTTACAGTTGGTACACTGCAGGCAAGACATGAGCTTGTTTCAGTTGGTACACTGCAGGCAGGGCATGCACTTGTTACAGTTGTTACACTGCAGGCAAGGCATGCACTTGTTACAGTTGTTACACTTCAGGCAAGGCATCCACTTGTTATACTGCAGGAAAGTCATGCACTTGTTACAGATGTTACACTTCAGGCAGGGCATGCACTTTTTACAGTTCTAAACTGCAGGCAAGGTATGCACTTGTTACAGTTGTTACACTGCAGGCAAGACATGCACTTGTTGCAGTTGATACACTGCAGGCAAGACATGCACTTCTTACAGTTGGTACACTGTAGGCAAGGCATACACTTGTTACAGTTGGTACACTACAGGCAAGGCATGCACTTGTTACAGTTGGTACACTGAAGGCAAGGAATGCACTTGTTACACTTCAGGCAAGACATGCACTTGTTACAGTTGTTACACTGGAGGCAAGGCATGCATTTGTTACACTGCAGGCAAGACATGCACTTGTTACAGTTGTTTCACTGCAGGCAAGATATGCACTTGTTACAGTTGGTACACTGCAGGCAAGACATGAACTTGTTACAGTTGGTACACTGCAGGCAAGGTATGCACTTGTTACACTGCAGGCAAGGCATGCAGTTGTTACAGTTGTTACACTACAGGCAAGACATGCAGTTGTTACACTTGGTACTCTGCATGCAAGA
>WNGS01161109.1:2989-19156 GCA_020271785.1 Procambarus virginalis
TACAGTTCTGGTGGCTGTTGTATCCCCGCTACAGTTCTGGTGGCTGTTGTATCCCCGCTACAGTTCTGGTGGCTGTTGTATCCCGCTACAGTTCTGGTGGCTGCTGTATCCCCGCTACAGTTCTGGTGGCTGCTGTATCCCTGCTACAGTTCTGGTGGCTGTTGTATCCCCGCTACAGTTCTGGTGGCTGTTGTATCCCCGCTACAGTTCTGGTGGCTGCTGTATCCCTGCTACAGTTCTGGTGGCTGTTGTATCCCCGCTACAGTTCTGGTGGCTGTTGTATCCCTGCTACAGTTCTGGTGGCTGCTGTATCCCCGCTACAGTTCTGGTGGCTGTTGTATCCCCGCTACAGTTCTGGTGGCTGTTGTATCCCCGCTACAGTTCTGGTGGCTGTTGTATCCCTGCTATAGTTCTGGTGGCTGCTGTATCCCTGCTACAGTTCTGGTGGCTGCTGTATCCCCGCTACAGTTCTGGTGGCTGCTGTATCCCTGCTACAGTTCTGGTGGCTGTTGTATCCCCGCTACAGTTCTGGTGGCTGTTGTATCCCCGCTACAGTTATGGTGGCTGCTGTATCCCCGCTACAGTTCTGGTGGCTGTTGTATCCCCGCTACAGTTCTGGTGGCTGTTGTATCCCCGCTACAGTTCTGGTGGCTGTATCCCGCTATAGTTCTGGTGGCTGCTGTATCCCCGCTACAGTTCTGGTGGCTGTTGTATCCCCGCTACAGTTCTGGTGGCTGTATCTCCGCTATAGTTCTGGTGGCTGTTGTATCCCCGCTACGTTCTGGTGGCTGTTGTATCCCCGCTACAGTTCTGGTGGCTGTATCCCCGCTATAGTTCTGGTGGCTGCTGTATCCCCGCTACAGTTCTGGTGGCTGTTGTATCCCCGCTACAGTTCTGGTGGCTGTTGTATCCCCGCTACAGTTCTGGTGGCTGTATCCCCGCTATAGTTCTGGTGGCTGCTGTATCCCCGCTACAGTTCTGGTGGCTGTTGTATCCCCGCTACAGTTCTGGTGGCTGTTGTATCCCCGCTATAGTTCTGGTGGCTGCTGTATCCCCGCTACAGTTCTGGTGGCTGCTGTATCCCCGCTACAGTTATCTGCGTTTTAAAAACTGTATTAGATTCTGTAGATATTTTCCTCCGTCGCGTCCCAACGAATTCTTCAAGTTGGACGGAGTAACGTTCGTCACGTGTTCCATTTTCTTTGTGTTAATTCTTGCGTTTTTTCGGGTTAATGTTGCTGTTGTGGTTCTTGTGACGGTTTATGTTCTAGTGTATTTGTAGAACTTTTGTGGTTTAGATCTCTGTATTTGTAGAACTTTTGTGGTTTAGAACTCTGTATTTGTAGAACTTTTGTGGTTTAGAACTCTGTATTTGTAGAACTTTTGAGGTTTAGAACTCTGTATTTGTAGAACTTTTGTGGTTTAGATCTCTGTATTTGTAGAACTTTTGAGGTTTAGATCTCTGTATTTGTAGAACTTTTGTGGTTTAGAACTCTGTATTTGTAGAACTTTTGTGGTTTAGATCTCTGTATTTGTAGAACTTTTGAGGTTTAGATCTCTGTATTTGTAGAACTTTTGAGGTTTAGATCTCTGTATTTGTAGAACTTTTGTGGTTTAGATCTCTGTATTTGTAGAACTTTTGTGGTTTAGAACTCTGTATTTGTAGAACTTTTGTGGTTTAGATCTCTGTATTTGTAGAACTTTTGTGGTTTAGATCTCTGTATTTGTAGAACTTTTGTGGTTTAGATCTCTGTATTTGTAGAACTTTTGAGGTTTAGATCTCTGTATTTGTAGAACTTTTGAGGTTTAGATCTCTGTATTTGTAGAACTTTTGAGGTTTAGATCTCTGTATTTGTAGAACTTTTGAGGTTTAGAACTCTATATTTGTAGAACTTTTGTGGTTTAGAACTCTATATTTGTAGAACTTTTGTGGTTTAGAACTCTATATTTGTAGAACTTTTGTGGTTTAGAACTTTATATTTGTAGAACTTTTGTGGTTTAGAATTCTATTTTTGTAGAACTTTTGTGGTTTAGAACTCTGTATTTGTAGAACTTTTGAGGTTTAGAACTCTGTATTTGTAGAACTTTTGTGGTTTAGAACTCTATATTTGTAGAACTTTTGTGGTTTAGATCTCTGTATTTGTAGAACTTTTGTGGTTTAGAACTCTGTATTTGTAGAACTTTTGTGGTTTAGAACTCTGTATTTGTAGAACTTTTGAGGTTTAGAACTCTATATTTGAAGAACTTTTGAGGTTTAGAACTCTGTATTTGTAGAACTTTTGAGGTTTAGAACTCTGTATTTGTAGAACTTTTGTGGTTTAGATCTCTGTATTTGTAGAACTTTTGTGGTTTAGAACTCTGTATTTGTAGAACTTTTGAGGTTTAGAACTCTGTATTTGTAGAACTTTTGTGGTTTAGATCTCTGTATTTGTAGAACTTTTGTGGTTTAGATCTCTGTATTTGTAGAACTTTTGTGGTTTAGAACTCTGTATTTGTAGAACTTTTGAGGTTTAGAACTCTGTATTTGTAGAACTTTTGAGGTTTAGAACTCTGTATTTGTAGAACTTTTGTGGTTTAGATCTCTGTATTTGTAGAACTTCTGTGGTTTAGAACTCTGTATTTGTAGAACTTCTGTGGTTTAGAACTCTATATTTGTAGAACTTTTGAGGTTTAGAACTCTGTATTTGTAGAACTTGTGAGAGGTGAGTTAGAGCATCTGCATGACTCGTGAAAGCAGCAAGTAGTTGATGTGGTGTAGATCAACAGTTGTCGTAGGAGGTAAGGTTATGTTGCGAGATGTAATATTTTGTTGTGCATGTAACTTGTGTGTGGTTGTGTTGTGGTTGGTGTTGCAGACGTTGCAGGGTTGTGTTGTGGTTGGTGTTGCAGACGTTGCAGGGTTGTGTTGTGGTTGGTGTTGCAGACGTTGCAGGGTTGTGTTGTGTTTGGTGTTGCAGACGTTGCAGGGTTGTGTTGTGGTTGGTGTTGCAGACGTTGCAGGGTTGTGTTGTGGTTGGTGTTGCAGACGTTGCAGGGTTGTGTTGTGTTTGGTGTTGCAGACGTTGCAGGGTTGTGTTGTGGTTGGTGTTGCAGACGTTGCAGGGTTGTGTTGTGGTTGGTGTTGCAGACGTTGCAGGGTTGTGTTGTGGTTGGTGTTGCAGACGTTGCAGGGTTGTGTTGTGGTTGGTGTTGCAGACGTTGCAGGGTTGTGTTGTGGTTGGTGTTGCAGACGTTGCAGGGTTGTGTTGTGGTTGGTGTTGCAGACGTTGCAGGGTTGTGTTGTGGTTGGTGTTGCACACTTTGCAGGGTTGTGTTGTGGTTGGTGTTGCAGACGTTGCAGGGTTGTGTTGTGGTTGGTGTTGCAGACGTTGCAGGGTTGTGTTATGGTTGGTGTTGCAGACGTTGCAGGGTTGTGTTGTGGTTGGTGTTGCAGACGTTGCAGGGTTGTGTTGTGGTTGGTGTTGCACACTTTGCAGGGTTGGCTGGCATGCGAGTGAGACCTTTCATAATGCAGTAATTAAAAAGATTATTAAAAAACAATTATCAAAGGATGCTGGAGTTACCAGCAGACTAACTCGTATCTTGGGGACAAGGAGCGTGGGGGAATACTTGCCGGGGGGAAGAGAACGAGTTACTGAACAATCTTCACCACCACAGAATGTCAAAGGAAATCTAAAATTCGTGCAGAATTTGTCGAGGCGAATGTGAAATGCGTCAGTAATTGACGATGATATTCCCTCGGTGTCTCTTCCGTGAAGCCTCCTCGGAGCTCGAATGAAATTGTCGTGTGTTGAGGGAGAGTGTGACGCGATGCCTCCACTCCCGCCTCCCTCGGCCCCGGACCCTTGTGGCGGCGGTGTACACTGGTGAGGCGTGTACACTGTACCACACTGGTGAGGCGTGTACACTGTACCACACTGGTGAGGCGTGTACACTGTACCTCACTGGTGAGGCGAGTACACTGTACCACACTGGTGAGGCGTGTACACTGTACCACACTGGTGAGGCGTGTACACTGTACCTCACTGGTGAGGCGTGTACACTGTACCACACTGGTGAGGCGTGTACACTGTACCTCACTGGTGAGGCGTGTACACTGTACCACACTGGTGAGGCGTGTACACTGTACCTCACTGGTGAGGCGTGTACACTGTACCACACTGGTGAGGCGTGTACACTGTACCTCACTGGTGAGGCGTGTACACTGTACCACACTGGTGAGGCGTGTACACTGTACCACACTGGTGAGGCGTGTACACTGTACCTCACTGGTGAGGCGTGTACACTGTACCACACTGGTGAGGCGTGTACACTGTACCACACTGGTGAGGCGTGTACACTGTACCTCACTGGTGAGGCGTGTACACTGTACCACACTGGTGAGGCGTGTACACTGTACCTCACTGGTGAGGCGTGTACACTGTACCTCACTGGTGAGGCGTGTACACTGTACCTCACTGGTGAGGCGTGTACACTGTACCTCACTGGTGAGGCGTGTACACTGTACCTCACTGGTGAGGCGTGTACACTGTGCCTCACTGGTGAGGCGAGTACACTGTACCTCACTGGTGAGGCGTGTACACTGTACCTCACTGGTGAGGCGTGTACACTGTACCTCACTGGTGAGGCGTGTACACTGTACCTCACTGGTGAGGCGTGTACACTGTACCTCACTGGTGAGGCGAGTACACTGTACCTCACTGGTGAGGCGAGTACACTGTACCTCACTGGTGAGGCGTGTACACTGTACCACACTGGTGAGGCGAGTACACTGTACCTCACTGGTGAGGCGAGTACACTTAGAAAAGAAACGCTTCGACGTTAGAAAGAACTTTTTCAGTGTCAGAGTAATTAACGGATGGGATGCATTAGGCAGTAATGTGGTGGAGGCTGACTCCATACACAGTTTTAAGTGTAGATATGATAGAGCCCAGTAGGCTCAGGAGCCTGTACATTAGTTGATTGACGTTTGAGAGGCGGGATCATGGAGCCAGAGCTCAACCTCCGCAAGACCGAGGTAACGTCAGGTGTTTGAAGCCTCTTGAGACGCTTCCTACATAATGAACGTGTTTTATCTTGTAAATTGCTCAGTCTTAGCTCTCTAATATTGGTCCTTCGAATTCCTTTAATGTGTACCTGCTTGATGGGATTCTACGAGTTGTTCCACTCCACAAACCCGGAGAGTGTATGTAATTCTGATTTATTTATTGCTGGTTCTAGGTGCACTGCGGTATATATATACATATATATATATATATATATATATATATATATATATATATATATATAATATATATATATATATATATATATATATATTGTGACGGTAACGTGTTGGAAATGGTGGTCGGCAGTCTTCCAAATAGCAGGTATCAATGCTGGGCCACATACAGTTAATTTATATAAAAAAGGAAAAAAAAGAGTGACTGCTCGTCTGATAATCTGTGGTAAGGCAAGATACACGAAAACACAAAATATAAAAAATTACTTTAATGAATCTAGAAAACAAAATAAAATAAAGTCAAATCCTTGGCATGTAAAAGAAATATACATAAAGATATAATAAATTGAAAAGGGGGGAAACTGGTTACGTTAACAAAGTAAATGGTGCTGGGAATATATGCGCTAGCTATAAACCTCTTATTTGATCACACGAGGTGGTTCAAATTAAGTGTCCACAGCAGGAGCACGAGATAAATTCTGGCTGAGAAAGCTGCAAGGGACTCCAACAATAACTGGCGATGAAATGTGATTGGAGTGGAGCGGAGGTGGTGTGTTGGGTGGCGGCCAATGAGAACGCAGAATGGCCTGGCAAGTCGCTAGTTTGGCTGGGAGTAGTAGTTGACCGGTCGACCAGGTGTGCAGCAGGTGCTGGAGAAGGGGGGAGGAAGGAGTTGCAGTTGCGTGTGGCTGTCTTGATATATACGTTAGGCCACTATAAAACGTATCTTGTATATTGTTGAGAACGTGATGAAGTAAGGAGATAGCAGGCTCAATCTCTGGGAGAGATTATTGTCACAATATATATATATATATATATATATATATATATATATATATATATATATATATATATATATATATATATATATATATATATATATATATATATATTATTAAATATGACTCGATTTTCCTTTGTTTCTTTTTACTGGTGACGGTAAATGAAAAATCATTCTCCAAAATTCATTTTTATTTCTAGTCTGACGCGACACTTGAGCGCGTTTCGTAAAACTTATTACATTTTCAAAGACTTTGGTTTATCCACACACAACTTATGACTGAAACAGCATTGGCTCTTATACCTGCATTTGGGTGAGGTGATGTAATACAATAGTGGGGTGAAAAACAAACTTTCAACAAAACACAGAACACAGAACAATGGGTATAGATTTGCAGAAGATGGGTAAAGATAGAACTGCAGACGGCCTATTGGCCCATATTCTTGATGTTTCTATATTGGAGCGGAGTCTTGAAGTGGGTAGAATATAGTTGTGCGTTAATTGGCTGTTGATTGCTGGTGTTGACTTCTTGATGTGTAGTGCCTCGCAGATGTCAAGCCGCCTGCTGTCGCTGTATCTATCAATGATTTCTGTGTTGTTTGCTAAGATTTCTCTGGTGATGGTTTGGTTGTGGGAAGAGAATATATGTTCCTTAATGGAGCCCTGTTGCTTATGCATCGTTAAACGCCTGGAAAGAGATGTTGTTGTCTTGCCTATATACTGAGTTTTTTGAGGCTTACAGTCCCCAAGAGGGCATTTGAAGGCATAGACGACGTTTGTCTCTTTTAGAGCGTTCTGCTCCGTGTCTGCAGAGTTTCTCATGAGTAAGCTGGCCGTTTTCTTGGTTTTATAGTAAATCGTAAGTTGTATCTTCTGATTTTTGTCTGTAGGGATAACATTTCAATTAACAATATCTTTCTGGACCCTTTCCTCCGTTTTATGAGCTGTGGAAAAGAAGTTCTTGTAAAATAGTCTAATAGGGGGGGCAGGTGTTGTGTTAGCTGTCTCTTCAGAGGTTGCATGGCGTTTCACCTTCCTTCTTATGATGTCTTCAACGAAACCATTGGAGAAGCCGTTGTTGACTAGGACCTGCCTTACCCTACAGAGTTCTTCATTGACTTGCTTCCATCCTGAGCTGTGGCTGAGAGCACAGTCGACATAAGCGTTAACAACACTCCTCTTGTACCTGTCTGGGCAGTCACTGTTGGCATTGAGGCACATTCCTCAATGTTCAGCACCTACCAGTACCTTGGTGCTGAGCACTGTGTACGTGACCTACCAGTACCTTGGTGCTGAGCACTGTGTACGTGACCTACCAGTACCTTGGTGCTGAGCACTGTGTACAGTGCTGAGGTACTTGCCACTAAGTGTCCAATGGGCTGGACAAAAGGTTCATGAGCTGTGTGGTACACCCCTGGTGTTGTGTGGTACACCCCTTGTGCTGTGTGGTACACCCTGGTGCTGTGTGGTACACCCTGGTGCTGTGTGGTACACCCCTGGTGCTGTGTGGTACACCCCCTGAGCTGTGTGGTACACCCCTGGTGCTGTGTGGTATACCCTGGTGCTGTGTGGTACACCTTGAGCTGTGTGGTACACCCCTGGTGCTGTGTGGTACACCCCTGAGCTGTGTGCTACACCCCCTGAGCTGTGTGGTACACCCCCTGAGCTGTGTGCTACATCCCCTGAGCTGTGTGGTACACCCCCTGAGCTGTGTGGTACACCCCTGAGCTGTGTGGTACACCCCTGAGCTGTGTGGTACACCCTCTGAGCTGTGTGGTACACCCTCTGAGCTGTGTGGTACACCCTCTGAGCTGTGTGGTACACCCCCTGAGCTGTGTGGTACACCCCTGAGCTGTGTGGTACACCCCCTGAGATGTGCGGTACACCCCCTGAGCTGTGTGGTACACCCTAAGCTGTGTGGTACACCCCCTGAGCTGTGTGGTACACCCCTGAGCTGTGTGGTACACCCCTGAGCTGTGTGGTACACCCTGAGCTGTGTGGTACACTCCCTGAGATGTGCGGTACACCCCTGAGCTGTGTGGTACACCCCTAAGCTGTGTGGTACACCCCTGAGCTGTGTGGTACACCCCTGAGCTGTGTGGTACACCCCTGAGCTGTGTGGTACACCCTGAGCTGTGTGGTACACCCCTGAGCTGTGTGGTACACCCTGAGCTGTGTGGTACACCCCTGAGCTGTGTGGTACACCCCTGAGCTGTGTGGTACACCCCTGAGCTGTGTGGTACACTCCTGAGCTGTGTGGTACACTTCTGAGCTGTGTGGTACACCCCTGAGTTGTGTGGTACAATCCTGAGCTTGTGGTACACTCCTGAGCTGTGTGGTACACTCCTGAGCTGTGTGGTACACCCCTGGTGCTGTGTGGTACAACCCTGGTGCTGTGTGGTACACCCCCTGAGCTGTGTGGTACACCCCTGGTGCTGTGTGGTATACCCCTGGTGCTGTGTGGTACACCCTTGAGCTGTGTGGTACACCCCTGGTGCTGTGTGGTACACCCTGAGCTGTGTGGTACACCCCTGAGCTGTGTGGTACACCCCTGAGCTGTGTGCTACATCCCTGAGCTGTGTGGTACACCCCCTGAGCTGTGTGGTACACCCCCTGAGCTGTGTGGTACACCCCTGAGCTGTGTGGTACACCCTCTGAGCTGTGTGGTACACCCTCTGAGCTGTGTGGTACACCCTGAGCTGTGTGGTACACCCCTGAGCTGTGTGGTACACCCCTGAGCTGTGTGGTACACCCCCTGAGATGTGCGGTACACCCCCTGAGCTGTGTGGTACACCCCTAAGCTGTGTGGTACACCCCCTGAGCTGTGTGGTACACCCCTGAGCTGTGTGGTACACCCCTGAGCTGTGTGGTACACCCCTGAGCTGTGTGGTACACTCCCTGAGATGTGCGGTACACCCCTGAGCTGTGTGGTACACCCCTAAGCTGTGTGGTACACCCCTGAGCTATGTGGTACACCCCTGAGCTGTGTGGTACACCCCTGAGCTGTGTGGTACACCCCTGAGCTGTGTGGTACACCCTGAGCTGTGTGGTACACCCCTGAGCTGTGTGGTACACCCTGAGCTGTGTGGTACACCCCTGAGCTGTGTGGTACACCCCTGAGCTGTGTGGTACACTCCTGAGCTGTGTGGTACACTTCTGAGCTGTGTGGTACACCCCTGAGTTGTGTGGTACAATCCTGAGCTTTGTGGTACACTCCTGAGCTGTGTGGTACACTCCTGAGCTGTGTGGTACACCCCTGAGCTGGGTGGTACACTCCTGAGCTGTGTGGTACACTCCTGAGCTGTGTGGTACACCCCTGAGCTGTGTGGTACACTCCTGAGCTGTGTGGTACACCCGTGAGCTGTGTGGTACACTCCTGAGCTGTGTGGTACACCCCCTGAGCTGTGTGGTACACTCCTGAACTGTGTGGTACACCCCTGAGCTGTGTGGTACACTCCTGAGCTGTGTGGTACACCCCTGAGCTGTGTGGTACACTCCTGAGCTGTGTGGTACACCCCCTGAGCTGTGTGGTACACCCCCTGAGCTGTGTGGTACACCCCCTGAGCTGTGTGGTACACCCCCTGAGCTGTGTGGTACACCCCTGAGCTGTGTGGTACACTCCTGAGCTGTGTGGTACACTCTTGAGCTGTGTGGTACACCCCTGAGTTGTGTGGTACACTCCTGAGCTTTGTGGTACACCCCTGAGCTGTGTGGTACACTTCTGAGCTGTGTGGTACACCCCCTGAGCTGTGTGGTACACTCCTGAGCTGTGTGGTACACCCCCTGAGCTGTGTGGTACACTCCTGAGCTGTGTGGTACACCCCTGAGCTGTGTGGTACACTCCTGAGCTGTGTGGTACACCCCTGCGCTGTGTGGTACACTCCTGAGCTGTGTGGTACACCCCCTGAGCTGTTTGGTACACCCCTGAGCTATGTGGTACACCCCCTGAGCTGTGTGGTACACCCCTGAGCGGTGTGGTACACCCCTGAGCTGTGTGGTACACTTCTGAGCTGTGTGGTACACCCCTGAGCTGTGTGGTACACTCCTGAGCTGTGTGGTACACCCCTGAGCTGTGTGGTACACCCCTGAGCTGTGTAGTACACCCCTGAGCTGTGTGGTACACCCTGGAGCTGCGTGGTACACCCCTGAGCTGTGTGTACACC
This sequence comes from Procambarus virginalis, assembly GCA_020271785.1. Classification (NCBI taxonomy): domain Eukaryota; kingdom Metazoa; phylum Arthropoda; class Malacostraca; order Decapoda; family Cambaridae; genus Procambarus; species Procambarus virginalis. The sequence continues at coordinate 13,155 of WNGS01161109.1, forward strand.
CTGGAGCTGTGTGGTGTAATTGCATGTCTCCAAAATATTTGTTCCACATTTGCGAAATAAAATAAAAAATCCACCAGTACTGGAGCTTTACTCACAACCAAGGGTGCCTACATAAAGGATGACAACGAAATTAGTGAAATCCTCAAAGGCCAGTATGAGGCTATCTTTAGCAACACAATTAACAACATGAAAGTTTAAAATTCAACTACTCTATTATGAATGACATCTAAGCTGCAGATAATATATCTGATATTAACACAAACACAGAAGACCTGGAAAGATAAATTGACTACATGCCCATGCACTCAGCCTCTGGCCGTCACGCCTGCAAGGACCAGTAGCGCGAGCGATCAGTGTTATATGGAGAAAGAGTCTGGATAAATAGGAGATACCGTGGCACTTAAATCAGCAGACATACCTCCACTTACAGAAGATCTGGGAATTTTGATGTCTGACGACCTGACATTTAGTGAACATAACCGAGGAAATGTAGCGGCGGCCAGGAAAATGATAGGATAATTGTGAGAACGTTCAAATCCAGAGACCCCAAAGCAATGATAATGCTATATAAATCACTGGTGCTGTCCCGTCTTAAGTATTGCACTTCCACTTACAGAGCAGGAGAGATCGTTGAATTAGAGGGAATACAGAGAACATATACGGCACGCATAGAAACTATAAAACATCTAAGTTATTGGGACTGTCTCAAAACTCTCAATATGTACTCTTTGGAAAGGAGACGAGAAAGGTATCAATACCGTTACATAAATAAATACATGGAAGATACTGGAAGGCCAGGTCCCAAATTTGCCCAGTAGAATATGAACATGCTGGATCGAAAGATATGAAACAAAATGTAGAATTGAACCAGTGAAGAGTAGAGATGCCATAGGCACAATCAGAGAGTACTGTATGAACATGATAGGTCTACAGCTGTTCAACACCTCTCAGCAAGCATTAGCAATATTGCTGGAACAAAAGTGGATGTATTCATGGTACACTGAGAAAAGTTCTTGCAAGAAGTTGCGGATCAACCAGGCTGTAGTGGATGTTTGTGCCTGCGGGCCGCTTCAAGCAACAGCGTGTTGGACCAAGTTATCACATGTCGAACCTGGCCCAGGCCGGGCTTGAGGAGTAGAAAAACTCCCGAAACCCTCTTGAGGTATGCTCCAGGTATGAGGTACACCCAGAGTCAGCAGGTGTTCCCGGCCGTCCACGGGGCGGCAGTGAGCGAGTGTGTGTGTGTGTGTACTCACCTAGTTGTACTCACCTAGTTGTTCTTGCGGGGGTTGAGCTCTGGCTCTTTGGTCCCGCCTCTCAACCGTCAATCAACAGGTGTACAGTTTCCTGAGCCTAATGGGCTCTATCATATCTACACTTGAAACTGTGTATGGAGTCAGCCTCCACCACATCGCTTCCTAATGCATTCCATTTGTCAACCACTCTGACACTAAAAAAGTTCTTTCTAATATCTCTGTGGCTCATTTGGGCACTCAGTTTCCACCTGTGTCCCCTAGTGTGTGTGCCCCTTGTGTTAAATAGCCTGTCTTTATCAACTCTGTCGATTCCCCTGAGAATCTTGAATGTGGTGATCATGTCCCCCCTAACTCTTCTGTCTTCCAACGAAGTGAGGTTTAATTCCTGCAGTCGCTCCTCGTAGCTCATACCTCTCAGCTCGGGTACTAGTCTGGTGGCAAACCTTTGAACCTTTTCCAGTTTAGTCTTATGCTTGACTAGATAGGGACTCCATGCTGGAGCCGCATACTCCAGGATTGGTCTGACATATGTGGTATATAATGTTCTGAAAGATTCCTTACACAAGTTTCTAAAGGCCGTTCTTATGTTAGCCAACCTGGCATATGCTGCTGATGTTATCCTCTTGATATGAGCTTCAGGGGACAGGTCTGGCGTGATATCAACCCCCAGTCTTTCTCTCTCTCTGACTCTTGAAGTATTTCATCTCCCAAATGATACCTTGTATCTGGTCTCCTGCTTCCTACCCCTATCTTCATTACATTACATTTGCTTGGGTTAAACTCTAACAGCCATTTGTTCGACCATTCCTGCAGCTTGTCCAGGTCTTCCTGAAGTCTCAAGCTGTCCTCCTCTGTCTTAATCCTTCTCTATTAAGGATCTATCTTCTCTCCTTCTGTCTTAATCTAATGTGTGTGTGTGTGTGTGTGTGTGTGTGTGTGTGTGGGTGTGTGTGTGTGTGTGTGTGTGTGTGTGTGAGTGTGTGTGTGTGTGGGCGACATTCCCGCTCCTCTACACTTATCAGAACAGATCTGAGGCACGTCACGCTATTTATTGCACTGTGTACCTTAATCTTCTCCTTTATACAGTCCTTACTCTCGAGATCTCTCCTGTACCACCACTGGTGTAGCACCAGTCACCACCACTGGTGTAGCAACAGTCACCACCACTGGTGTAGCAACAGTCACCACCACTGGTGTAGCAACAGTCACCACCACTGGTGTAGCAACAGTCACCACCACTGGTGTAGCAACAGTCACCACCACTGGTGTAGCAACAGTCACCACCACTGGTGTAGCAACAGTCACCACCACTGGTGTAGCAACAGTCACCACCACTGGTGTAGCACCAGTCACCACCACTGGTGTAGCAACAGTCACCACCACTGTTGTAGCAACAGTCACCACCACTGGTGTAGCAACAGTCACCACCACTGGTGTAGCACCAGTCACCACCACTGGTGTAGCAACAGTCACCACCACTGTTGTAGCAACAGTCACCACCACTGGTGTAGAACAGTCACCACCACCGGTGTAGCAACAGTCACCACCACTGGTGTAGCACCAGTCACCACAACTGGTGTAGCAACACCACCACTGTTGTAGCAACAGTCACCACCACTGGTGTAGCACAGTCACCACCACTGGTGTAGCACCAATCACCACCACTGGTGTAGCAACAGTCACCACCACTGGTGTAGCAACAGTCACCACCACTGGTGTAGCAACAGTCACCACCACTGGTGTAGCAACAGTCACCACCACTGGTGTAGCAACAGTCACCACCACTGGTGTAGCACCAGTCACCACCACTGGTGTAGCACCAGTCACCACCACTGGTGTAGCACCAGTCACCACCACTGGTGTAGCACCAGTCACCACCACTGGTGTAGCAACAGTCACCACCACTGTTGTAGCAACAGTCACCACCACTGGTGTAGCAAAAGTCACCACCACTGGTGTAGCAACAGTCACCACCACTGGTATAGCAACAGTCACCACCACTGGTGTAGCACCAGTCACCACCACTGGTGTAGCAACAGTCACCACCACTGGTGTAGCACAGTCACCACCACTGGTGTAGCACCAGTCACCACCACTGTTGTAGCAACAGTCACCACCACTGGTGTAGCACCAGTCACCACCACTGGTGTAGCACCAGTCACCACCACTGTTGTAGCAACAGTCACCACCACTGGTGTAGCAACAGTCACCACCACTGTTGTAGCAACAGTCACCACCACTGGTGTAGCACCAGTCACCACCACTGGTGTAGCAACAGTCACCACCACCACTGGTGTAGCACCAGTCACCACCACCACTGGTGTAGCGCCAGTCACCACCACTGGTGTAGCACCAGTCACCACCACTGGTGTAGCACCAGACACCACCACTGGTGTAGCAACAGTCACCACCACTGGTGTAGCACCAGTCACCACCACTGGTGTAGCACCAGTCACCACCACTGGTGTAGCAACAGTCACCACCACTGGTGTAGCACCAGTCACCACCACTGGTGTAGCAACAGTCACCACCACTGGTGTAGCAACAGTCACCAACTGGTGTGCACCAGTCACCACCACTGGTGTAGCAACAGTCACCACCACCACTGGGTAGCACCAGTCACCACCACCACTGGTGTAGCACCAGTCACCACACTGGTGTAGCACCAGCCACCACCACTGGTGTAGCACCAGTCACGACCACTGGTGTAGCACCAGTCCACCACTGGAGTAGCAACAGTCACCACCACTGGTGTAGCACCAGTCACCACCACTGGAGTAGCAACAGTCACCACCACTGGTGTAGCAACAGTCACACACCACTGGGTAGCAACAGTCACCACCACTGGTGTAGCAACAGTCACCACCACAGGTGTAGCACAGTCACCACCACTGGTGTAGCACCAGTCACCACCACTGGTGTAGCAACAGTCACCACCACTGGTGTAGCAACAGTCACCACAACTGGTGTAGCAACAGTCACCACCACTGGTGTAGCACCAACACCACCACTGGGTAGCAACAGTCACCACCACTGGTGTAGCACCAGACACCACCACTGGTGTAGCACCAGTTACACCACCACTGGTGTAGCACCAGTCACCACCACTGGTGTAGCACCAACACCACCACTGGTGTAGCACCAGTCACCAACCACTGGTGTAGCAACAGTCACCACCACTGGTGTAGCACAGTCACCACACTGGTATAGCAACAGTCACCACCACTGGTGTAGCACCAGACACCACCACTGGTGTAGCACCAGTCACCACCACTGGTGTAGCACCAGTCACCACCACTGTGTAGCACAGTCACCACCACTGGTGTAGCACCAGTCACAACCACTGGTGTAGCACCAGTCACCACCACTGGTATAGCACCAGTCACCATTACTGGTGTAGCACCAGTCACCACCACTGGTGTAGCACAGTCACCACCACTGGTGTAGCACCAGTCACCACCACTGGTGTAGCACCAGTCACCACCACTGGTGTAGCACAGTCACCACCACTGGTGTAGCACCAGTCACCACCACTGGTGTAGAAAAGTCACCGCCACTGGTGTAGAACAGTCACCACCACTGTTGTAGCACAGTCACCACCACTGGTGTAGCACAGTCACAACCACTGGTGTAGCAACAGTCACCACCACTGGTGTAGCAACAGTCACCACCACTGGTGTAGCAACAGTCACACCACTGGTGTAGCAACAGTCACCACCAGGTGTAGCAACAGTCACCACCATTGTGTAGCACCAGTCACCACCACTGGGTATCACCAGTCACCACCACTGGTGTGTAGCAACAGACAACCACTGGTGTAGCAAAAGTCACCACCACTGGTGTAGCACCAGACACCACCCCACTGGTGTAGCAACAGTCACCACCACTGGTGTAGCAACAGTCACCACTGGTGTAGCAACAGTCACCACCACAACTGGTGTAGCACAGTCACCACCACTGGTGGCACCAGACACCACCACCACTGGTGTAGCAACAGTCACCACCACTGGTGTAGCACCAGACACCACCACTGGTGTAGCAACAGTCACCACCACTGGTGTAGCACCAGTCACCACACCACTGGTGTAGCACCAGTCACCACCACTGGTGTAGCACCAGACACCACCACTGGTGTAGCACCAGACACCACCACCACTGGTGTAGCACCAGACACCACCACTGGTGTAGCACCAGACACCACACACACTGGTGTAGCACCAGTCACCACACCACTGTTGTAGCACCTGTCACCACCACTGGTGTAGCAACAGTCACCACCACTGGGTAGCACCAGTCACCACCACTGGTGTAGCATCAGACACCACCACTGGTGTAGCACCAGTCACCACCACTGGTGTAGCAACAGTCACCACCACTGGTGTAGCACCAGTCACCACCACTGTGTAGCAACAGTCACCACCACTGGTGTAGCACCAGTCACCACCACTGGTGTAGCAACAGTAACCACCAACACTGGTGTAGCACCAGACACCGCCACTGGTGTAGCACCAGTCACCACCACCAGGGTAGCAACAACACCACCACTGTGTAGCACCAGTCACCACCACTGGTGTAGCACCAGACACCACCACTGGTGTAGCAACAGTCACCACCACTGGTGTAGCACCAGACACCACCAATGGTGTAGCAACAGTCACCAACACTGGTGTGCAACAGTCACCACCACTGGTGTAGCAACAGTCACCACCACATGGTGTAGCAACAGTCACCACCACTGGTGTAGCA
>WNGS01161111.1:11365-21675 GCA_020271785.1 Procambarus virginalis
CAGTCTGTACCCACAGCCTGTACCCACAGTCTGTACCCACAGCCTGTACCCACAGTCTGTACCCACAGTCTGTACCACAGTCTGTACCCACAGTCTGTACCCACTGTCTGTACCCACAGCCTGTACCCACAGTCTGTACCCACAGCCTGTACCCACAGTCTGTACCCACAGTCTGTACCCACAGCCTGTACCCACAGTCGTACCCACAGTCTGTACCCACAGTCTGTACCACAGCCTGTACCCACAGTCTGTACCCACAGTCTGTACCCACAGTCTGTACCCACAGCCTGTACCCACAGTCTGTACCCACTGTCTGTACCACAGCCTGTACCAACAGTCTGTACCCACAGTCTGTACCCACAGTCTGTACCCACAGTCTGTACCCACAGCCTGTACCCACAGTCGGTACCCACAGTCTGTACCCACAGTCTGTACCCACAGTCTGTACCCACAGTCTGTACCCACTGTCTGTACCCACAGCCTGTACCCACAGCCTGTACCCACAGCCTGTACCCACAGTCTGTACCCACAGCCTGTACCCACAGTCTGTACCCACAGTCTGTACCCACAGCCTGTACCCACAGTCTGTACCCACAGTCTGTACCCACAGTCTGTACCCACAGCCTGTACCCACAGTCTGTACCCACTGTCTGTACCACAGCCTGTACCAACAGTCTGTACCCACAGCCTGTACCCACAGCCTGTACCCACAGCCTGTACCCACAGTCTGTACCCACAGTCTGTACCCACAGTCTGTACCCACTGTCTGTACCCACAGCCTGTACCCACAGCCTGTACCCACTGTCTGTTCCCACAGTCTGTACCCACAGCCTGTACCCACAGTCTGTACCCACAGTCTGTACCCACAGCCTGTACCCACAGCCTGTACCCACAGCCTGTACGCACAGCATGTACCCACAGCCTGTACGCACAGCATGTACCCACAGCCTGTACCCACAGCCTGTTCCCACAGCCTGTACCCACAGCCTGTACCCACAGCCTGTACCCAAAGACTGTATCCACAACCTGTACCCACAGCCTGTACCCACAGCCTGTACCCACAGTCTGTACCCACAGCCTGTACCCAAGGCCTGTACCCACAGCCTGTACCCTATCTAACAATATATTTATTCAGACCTACTCCAAATTGCGAAAGAGGCTACACCTGCCTATATACATGTGGCCGTTCACCTGCCCCAAACCCCAGCCCCCCACACCTGTCAGGGAGGCCTCCAGGGCCCGTCACACACCAGTGCCAGGAACTGAGGTATGAGCAGGTGTATACAGCAGTGTTGCTCAGCGTTGTTCAGGACGAGAATATTGATGGGTCATGGGACTGTTCCAACTCTTTGATGCAGGTTTGTATCAGGTTAGGTTAGGGTAGGGTAGATAAGCTTTGGTTAGGTTAAGTTAGCTTTGGTTAGGTTAGATTGGCTTAGATTAAGTATGGTTAGGATAAATTAGCTTGGTAAGGTTAAGTTTGCTTAGATTAAGTTTGGTTAGGCTAAGTAATAACTGAGACACCCACAGCAGGTGTGACCGCCTCAAACTACCCTAACAGCTCACTAGCTAACTTAACTAATTCAACGACACAGCTACGTCAACGCCACAGCTACGTCAACGACACTCAACGACACAGCTACGTCAACGACACAGCTACGTCAACGACACTGCTACGTCAACGTCACAGCTACGTCAACGACACAGCTACGTCAACGACACAGCTACGTCAACGACACAGCTACGTCAACGACACAGCAACGTCAACGACACAGCTACGTCAACGACACAGCTACGTCAACGCCACAGCTACGTCAACGACACAGCTACGTCAACGACACAGCTACGTCAACGACACAGCTATGTCAACGCCACAGCTACGTCAACGACACAGCTATGTCAACGACACAGCTATGTCAACGCCACAGCTACGTCAACGACACAGCTACGTCAACGACACAGCAACGTCAACGACACAGCTACGTCAACGACACAGCAACGTCAACGACACAGCTATGTCAACGACACAGCTACGTCAACGACACAGCTATGTCAACGACACAGCTACGTCAACGACACAGCTATGTCAACGACACAGCAACGTCAACGACACAGCTATGTCAACGACACAGCTACGTCAACGACACAGCTATGTCAACGACACAGCAACGTCAACGACACAGCTACGTCAACGACACAGCTACGTCAACGACACAGCTACGTCAACGCCACAGCTACGTCAACGACACAGCTACGTCAACGACACAGCTACGTCAACGACACAGCTATGTCAACGCCACAGCTACGTCAACGACACAGCTATGTCAACGACACAGCTATGTCAACGCCACAGCTACGTCAACGACACAGCTACGTCAACGACACAGCAACGTCAACGACACAGCTACGTCAACGACACAGCAACGTCAACGACACAGCTATGTCAACGACACAGCTACGTCAACGACACAGCTATGTCAACGACACAGCTACGTCAACGACACAGCTATGTCAACGACACAGCAACGTCAACGACACAGCTATGTCAACGACACAGCTACGTCAACGACACAGCTATGTCAACGACACAGCAACGTCAACGACACAGCAACGTCAACGACACAGCTACGTCAACGACACAGCTACGTCAACGACACAGCTACGTCAACGACACAGCTACGTCAACGACACAGCAACGTCAACGACACAGCAACGTCAACGACACAGCTACGTCAACGACACAGCTACGTCAAAGACACAGCAACGTCAACGACACAGCTACGTCAACGACACAGCTACGTCAACGACACAGCAACGTCAACGACACAGCTACGTCAACGACACAGCAACGTCAACGACACAGCTATGTCAACGACACAGCTACGTCAACGACACAGCTACGTCAACGACACAGCAACGTCAACGACACAGCAACGTCAACGACACAGCTACGTCAACGACACAGCAACGTCAACGACACAGCAACGTCAACGACACAGCAACGTCAACGACACAGCTATGTCAACGACACAGCTACGTCAACGACACAGCAACGTCAACGACACAGCAACGTCAACGACACAGCTACGTCAACGACACAGCTACGTCAACGACACAGCTATGTCAACGACACAGCTACGTCAACGACACAGCAACGTCAACGACACAGCTACGTCAACGACACAGCTACGTCAACGACACAGTATGTCAACGACACAGCTATGTCAACGACACAGCTACGTCAACGACACAGCTACGTCAACGACACAGCTACGTCAACGACACAGCTACGTCAACGACACAGCTACGTCAACGACACAGCTACGTCAACGACACAGCTACGTCAACGACACAGCTACGTCAACGACACAGCTACGTCAACGACACAGCAACGTCAACGACACAGCTACGTCAACGACACAGCAACGTCAACGACACAGCACGTCAACGACACAGCTACGTCAACGACAAAGCTATGTCAACGACACAGCTACGTCAACGACACAGCAACGTCAACGACACAGCTACGTCAACGACACAGCTACGTCAACGACACAGCTACGTCAACGACACAGCTACGTCAACGACACAGCTACGTCAACGACACAGCTACGTCAACGACACAGCTATGTCAACGACACAGCTACGTCAACGACACAGCTATGTCAACGACACAGCAACGTCAACGACACAGCTATGTCAACGACACAGCTACGTCAACGACACAGCTATGTCAACGACACAGCAACGTCAACGACACAGCAACGTCAACGACACAGCTACGTCAACGACACAGCTACGTCAACGACACAGCAACGTCAACGACACAGCTACGTCAACGACACAGCAACGTCAACGACACAGCTACGTCAACGACACAGCAACGTCAACGACACAGCAACGTCAACGACACAGCTAGTCAACGACACAGCAACGTCAACGACACAGCTACGTCAACGACACAGCTACGTCAACGACACAGCTACGTCAACGACACAGCTACGTCAACGACACAGCTACGTCAACGACACAGCAACGTCAACGACACAGCTACGTCAACGACACAGCTACGTCAACGACACAGCTACGTCAACGACACAGCTACGTCAACGACACAGCAACGTCAACGACACAGCTACGTCAACGACACAGCTACGTCAACGACACAGCAACGTCAACGACACAGCTACGTCAACGACACAGCAACGTCAACGACACAGCAACGTCAACGACACAGCTACGTCAACGACACAGCTACGTCAAAGACACAGCAACGTCAACGACACAGCTACGTCAACGACACAGCTACGTCAACGACACAGCAACGTCAACGACACAGCTACGTCAACGACACAGCAACGTCAACGACACAGCTATGTCAACGACACAGCTACGTCAACGACATAGCTAGTCAACGACACTGCAACGTCAACGACACAGCAACGTCACGACACAGCTACGTCAACGACACAGCAACGTCAACGACACAGCAACGTCAACGACACAGCAACGTCAACGACACAGCTATGTCAACGACACAGCTACGTCAACGACACAGCAACGTCAACGACACAGCTAAGTCAACGACACAGCAACGTCAACGACACAGCTATGTCAACGACACAGCTACGTCAACGACACAGCTATGTCAACGACACAGCTACGTCAACGACACAGCTACGTCAACGACACAGCAACGTCAACGACACAGCTATGCCAACGACACAGCTACGTCAACGACACAGTTATGTCAACGACACAGCTATGTCAACGACACAGCTACGTCAACGACACAGCTATGTCAACGACACAGCTACGTCAACGACACTGCTACGTCAACGACACAGCTACGTCAACGACACAGCTACGTCAACGACACTGCTACGTCAACGCCACAGCTACGTCAACGACACAGCTACGTCAACGACACAGCAACGTCAACGACACAGCCACGTCAACGACACAGCAACGTCAACGACACAGCAACGTCAACGACACAGCTACGTCNTAGGGTAGGGTAGATAAGCTTTGGTTAGGTTAAGCTAGCTTTGGTTAGGTTAGATTGGCTTAGATTAAGTTTGGTTAGGATAAATTAGCTTGGTAAGGTTAAGTTTGCTTAGATTAAGTTTGGTTAGGCTAAGTAATAACTTAGACACCCACAGCAGGTGTGACCGCCTCAAACTACCCTAACAGCTCACTAGCTTACTTAACTAATTCAACGACACAGCAACGTCAACGCCACAGCTACGTCAACGACACAGCTATGTCAACGACACAGCTACGTCAACGCCACAGCTACGTCAACGACACATCTATGTCAACGACACAGCTACGTCAACGACACAGCTACGTCAACGACACAGCTACGTCAACGACACAGCTACGTCAACGCCACAGCTACGTCAACGACACAGCTACGTCAACGCCACAGCTACGTCAACGACACAGCTATGTCAACGACACAGCTACGTCAACGCCACAGCTACGTCAACGACACATCTATGTCAACGACACAGCTACGTCAACGACACAGCTACGTCAACGACACAGCTACGTCAACGACACAGCTACGTCAACGACACAGCTACGTCAACGACACAGCTACGTCAACGCCACAGCTACGTCAACGACACAGCTATGTCAACGACACAGCTACGTCAACGCCACAGCTACGTCAACGACACATCTATGTCAACGACACAGCTACGTCAACGACACAGCTACGTCAACGACACAGCTACGTCAACGACACAGCTACGTCAACGACACAGCTACGTCAACGACACAGCAACGTCAACGACACAGCTACGTCAACGACACAGCTACGTCAACGACACAGCTATGTCAACGACACAGCTACGTCAACGACACAGCAACGTCAACGACACAGCTACGTCAACGACACAGCTACGTCAACGACACAGCAACGTCAACGCCACAGCTACGTCAACGACACAGCTACGTCAACGACACTGCTACGTCAACGACACAGCTACGTCAACGACACAGCTACGTCAACGACACAGCTACGTCAACGACACAGCTACGTCAGCGACACAGCAACGTCAACGACACAGCTACGTCAACGACACAGCTACGTCAACGCCACAGCTACGTCAGCGACACAGCTACGTCAACGACACAGCTACGTCAGCGACACAGCTACGTCAGCGACACAGCTACGTCAACGACACAGCTACGTCAACGACACAGCAACGTCAACGACACAGCTATGTCAACGACGCAGCTACGTCAACGACACAGCTACGTCAACGACACAGCTACGTCAACGACACAGCTACGTCAACGACACAGCTACGTCAACGACACAGCTACGTCAACGTCACAGCTACGTCAACGACACAGCTACGTCAACGACACAGCAACGTCAACGACAAAGCTACGTCAAAGACACAGCAACGTCAACGACACAGCTATGTCAACGACACAGCTACGTCAACGACACAGCAACGTCAACGACACAGCTATGTCAACGACACAGCAACGTCAACGACACAGCAACGTCAACGATACAGCAACGTCAACGACACAGCAACGTCAACGACACAGCTATGTCAACGACACAGCAACGTCAACGACACAGCTACGTCAACGACACAGCAACGTCAACGACACAGCTATGTCAACGCCACAGCTAAATCAACGACACAGCAACGTCAACGACACAGCTACGTCAACGACACAGCAACGTCAACGACACAGCAACTTCAACGACACAGCAACGTCAACGACACAGCTACGTCAAAGACACAGCAACGTCAACGACACAGCTACGTCAACGACACAGCAACGTCAACGACACAGCTACGTCAACGACACAGCAACGTCAACGACACAGCTATGTCAACGACACAGCTACGTCAACGACACAGCAACGTCAACGACACAGCTACGTCAACGACACAGCTACGTCAACGACACAGCAACGTCAACGACACAGCAACGTCAACGACACAGCTATGTCAACGAAACAGCCATGTCAACGACACAGCTATGTCAACGACACAGCAACGTCAACGACACAGCTACGTCAACGACACAGCTACGTCAACGACACAGCAACGTCAACGACACAGCTATGTCAACGACACAGCTACGTCAACGACACAGCAACGTCAACGACACAGCTACGTCAACGACACAGCTACGTCAACGACACAGCTACGCCAACGTCACAGCTACGTCAACGACACAGCTACGTCAACGACACAGCTACGTCAACGACACAGCAACGTCAACGACACAGCAACGTCAACGACACAGCTATGTCAACGAAACAGCCATGTCAACGACACAGCTATGTCAACGACACAGCAACGTCAACGACACAGCTATGTCAACGACACAGCTACGTCAACGACACAGCAACGTCAACGACACAGCTATGTCAACGACACAGCTACGTCAACGACACAGCAACGTCAACGACACAGCTACGTCAACGACACAGCTACGTCAACGACACAGCTACGTCAACGTCACAGCTACGTCAACGACACAGCTACGTCAACGACACAGCTACGTCAACGACACAGCAACGTCAACGACACAGCAACGTCAACGACACAGCTACGTCAACGTCACAGCTACGTCAACGACACAGCTACGTCAACGTCACAGCTACGTCAACGACACAGCTACGTCAACGACACAGCAACGTCAACGACACAGCTACGTCAACGACACAGCAACGTCAACGACACAGCTACGTCAACGACACAGCTACGTCAACGACACAGCTATGTCATCGACACCGCTACGTCAACGACACAGCAACGTCAACGACACAGCTACGTCAACGACACAGCTACGTCAACGACACAGCAACGTCAACGACACAGCTACGTCAACGACACAGCTACGTCAACGACACAGCTACCACCACCACCACAGCAGTCCCACTGGACAAGCTGTACCCAAGGAACAGTCCCACTGGACAAGCTGTACCCAGGGAACAGTCCCACTGGACAAGCTGTACCCAAGGAACAGTCCCACTGGACAAGCTGTACCCAGGGAACAGTCCCACTGGACAAGCTGTACCCAAGGAACAGTCCCACTGGACAAGCTGTACCCAGGGAACAGTCCCACTGGACAAGCTGTACCCAAGGAACAGTCCCACTGGACAAGCTGTACCCAAGGAACAGTCCCACTGGACAAGCTGTACCCAAGGAACAGTCCCACTGGACATGCTGTACCCAAGGAACAGTCCCACTGGACAAGCTGTACCCAGGGAACAGTCCCACTGGACAAGCTGTACCCAAGGAACAGTCCCACTGGACAAGCTGTACCCGAGGAACAGTCCCACTGGACAAGCTGTACCCAAGGAACAGTCCCACTGGACAAGCTGTACCCAAGGAACAGTCCCACTGGACAAGCTGTACCCAAGGAACAGTCCCACTGGACAAGCTGTACCCAAGGAACAGTCCCACTGGACAAGCTGTACCCAGGGAACAGTCCCACTGGACAAGCTGTACCCAAGGAACAGTCCCACTGGACATGCTGTACCCAAGGAACAGTCCCACTGGACATGCTGTACCCAAGGAACAGTCCCACTGGACAAGCTGTACCCAAGGAACAGTCCCACTGGACATGCTGTTCCCAAGGAACAGTCCCACTGGACAAGCTGTACCCAGGGAACAGTCCCACTGGACAAGCTGTACCCAGGGAACAGTCCCACTGGACAAGCTGTACCCGAGGAACAGTCCCACTGGACAAGCTGTACCCAGGGAACAGTCCCACTGGACAAGCTGTACCCAGGGAACAGTCCCACTGGACAAGCTGTACCCAAGGAACAGTCCCACTGGACAAGCTGTACCCAAGGAACAGTCCCACTGGACAAGCTGTACCCAAGGAACAGTCCCAATGGACAAGCGTACCCAAGGAACAGTCCCACTGGACAAGCTGTACCCAAGGAACAGTCCCAATGGACAAGCTGTACCCAAGGAACAGTCCCAATGGACAAGCTGTACCCAAGGAACAGTCCCACTGGACAAGCTGTACCCAAGGAACAGTCCCACTGGACAAGCTGTACCCAGGAACAGTCCCACTGGACAAGCTGTACCCGAGGAACAGTCCCACTGGACAAGCTATACCCAAGGAACAGTCCCACTGGACAAGCTGTACCCAAGGAACAGTCCCACTGGACAAGCTGTACCCAAGGAACAGTCCCACTGGACAAGCTGTACCCAAGGAACAGTCCCACTGGACAAGCTGTACCCAGGGAACAGTCCCACTGGACAAGCTGTACCCAGGGAACAGTCCCACTGGACATGCTGTACCCGAGGAACAGTCCCACTGGACAAGCTGTACCCAGGGAACAGTCCCACTGGACAAGCTGTATCCGAGGGATGGTCTCACGTGGGCGACCTCGGCTCCTGAGCAAATGCGATCACAGTCAGAAGACATCAACAAAAGTGTTTCCAGCCCAGCTGCTCGTGGGTTCGGACCCTGGCTGCTGCCTCACACACGCGCGCCTCACCTCCCTCACAACACATGGGGGGGGGCCAAGTATGTTTTTTTAATGAGGAGAAGAGTAGTGTAGAGGGTAATGGGGAGTAGGGTGCCACAGAGGGGCCATTGAAGGGGGGGTAATGGGTATACGGGGAGCCCGGTATGGCAACAATCAGGGACCTTAACCTCTAGTACGTCGTCTGGTGTGTTGCCACATCAACCCCCATCTCCCTAGACCTGCTACCAACACTAACCTCCTATGTCAACATGCTTGCAACTTGCGGGGTTGTTTATGCACGTTGCATGGGCGGAGGGGAGTTTGATGTGCGTTGCATGTGGTTGACGATGTTGCTGAGGGAATTACAGCTTCTAATTACGAGGGGGACAGAGCTTCGATACTTGGTGTTGGCAACGCTACGGGTAAAGGACGCCCCAGTCTCCCGCTCTACAGCCTGGTGGGGCAGCCATCTCCCAGCATCCCTGCCATCTCCCAGCATCCCTGCCATCTCCCAGCATCCCTGCCATCTCCCAGCATCCCTGCCATCTCCCACCATCCCTGCCATCTCCCAGCATCCCTGCCACCTCCCAGCATCCCTGCCATCTCCCAGCATCCCTGCCATCTCCCAGCATCCCTGCCTTCTCCCAGCATCCCTGCCATCTCCCAGCATCCCTGCCATTTCCCACGTCCCTGCCATCTCCCAGCATCCCTGCCATCTCCCAGCATCCCTGCATCTCCCAGCATCCCTGCCATCTCCCCCATCCCTGCCATCTCCCAGCATCCTGCCATCTCCCAGCATCCCTGCCATCTCCCAGCATCCCTGCCATCTCCCAGCATCCCT
>WNGS01161111.1:26373-41096 GCA_020271785.1 Procambarus virginalis
TCGTCTCCAATATAATATATATATAATATATATATATATATATATAGATATATATATATATATATATATATATAATAATATATATATTAGCATATGCAACAATTATCACAAAAAACACTGATCCCAAGTATGCAGAATAACCACAGGTGAAAAATAGAAAATCCTTAACGCGTTTTCGGCTAATTCGCCTTCATCAGAGCAAAGTAGAATGAAGAACTACTTTGCTCTGATGAAGGCGAAAAAAAAAATTAGCCGAAAACGCGTTAAGCATTTTCTATTTTTCACATGTGTGTATTCTGCATATATATATTATATATATATATATATATATATATATATATATAATGTCCAGTGGTGACACTGGACATACGTCATCCACACTGGACGTGTGTGTGTGTGTGTGTGTGTGTGTGTGTGTGTGTGTGTGTGTGTGTGTGTGTGTGTGTGTGTGTGTACTCACCTAATTGTGCTTGCGGGGGTTGAGTTTTGGCTCTTTGGTCCCGCCTCTCAACTGTCAATCAACTGGTGTGCAGGTTCCTGAGCCTACTGGGCTCTATCATACCTACATTTAAAACTGTGTATGGAGTCAACCTCCACCACATCACTGCCTAATGCATTCCATTTATTAACTACTATGAGCATGTGTGTGTATGTGTGTGTGTGTGTGTGTGTGTGTGTGTGTGTGTGTGTGTGTGGGTACGTGTGTGTGTACTCACCTAATTGTATTCACCCAATTGTGTCTGCAGGATCGAGCATTGACTCTTGGATCCCGCCTTTCGAGCATCGGTTGTTTACAGCAATGGCTATGGTCCCATTTCCCTATCATATCTAGTTTTAAAATTATGAATAGTATTTGCTTCCACAACCTGTTCCTTAAGTGCATTCCATTTTCCCACTACTCTCACGCTAAAAGAAAACTTCCTAACATCCCTTTGACTTATCTGAGTTTCCAGCTTCCACCCATGTCCCCTCGTTCTGTTACTATTCCGTGTGAACATTTCGTCTATGTCCACTCTGTCAATCCCCCCTGAGTATTTCACACGGTCCTATCATATCCCCCCTCTCCCTTCTTCTTTCCAGGCGCTCCTCATACCCCATCTCTCGTAACTCTGGGACGAGTCTCGTTGCAAACCTCTGAACATTTTCCAGTTTCCTTATATGCTTCTTCAGATGGGGACTCCATGATGAGGCGGCATACTCTAAGACTGGCCTCACGTAGGCAGTGTAAAGCGCCCTAAATGCCTCCTTACTTAGGTTTCTGAATGATGTTCTAACTTTTGCCAGTGTAGAGTACGCTGCTGTCGTTATCCTATTTATATGTGCTTCAGGAGTTAGATTAGGTGTTACGTACACACCCAGGTCTCTTTCTCGCGTCGTCACAGGTAGGCTGTTCCCCTTCATTGTGTACTGTCCCTTTGGTCTCCTATCACCTAGTCCCATTTCCATAACTTTACATTTGCTCGTGTTGAACTCCAGTAGCCATTTCTCTGACCATCTCTGCAACCTGTTCAGGTCCTCTTGGAGGATCCTGCAATCCTCTCTGTCACAACTCTTCTCATTAATTTTGCATCATCGCGAAAATCGACATATAGGACTCTACTCCTGTAAACATGTCGTTAACATATACAATACTAGAAATAGAATTGGCCCCAGCACCGATCCTTGAGGTACTCCACTTGTTGCTGTTCACCAGTCTAACTTCTCGCCCCTTACCTTAACTCTTTGACTCCTTCCTGTTAGGTAGTTCCTTATCCATGCTAGGACCTTTCCCCCCACCCCCGCCTGCCTCTCGAGTTTGAACAGCAGTCTCATGTGCGGTACTGTATCAAAGGCTTTTTAGCAGTCCAGAAATATGCAGTCTGCCCAACCATCTCTGCCCTGTCTTATCCTCGTTATTTTATCATAGAATTCCAATGTACTCACCTATTTGTGCTTGCGGGGGTTGAGCTTTGGCTCTTTGGTCCCGCCTCTCAACCGTCAATCAACTGGTGTACAGATTCCTGAGCCTATTGGGCTCTATCATAACTACATTTAAAACTGTGTATGGGGTCAGCCTCCACCACATCACTGCCTAATGCATTCCACCTGTTAACTACCCTGACACTGAAAAAGTTCTTTCTAACGTCCCTGTGGCTCATGTGGGTACTCAGTCTCCACCTGTGTCCCCTTGTTCGCGTACCACCCGTGCAGAATAGTTTATCCTTGTCTACCTTGTCAATACCCCTGAGGATTTTGCAGGTATTGATCATGTCTCCCCTTACTCTTCTGTCTTCCAGTGTCGTAAGGTGTATCTCTCGCAGCCTTTCCTCGTAACTCACGCCTCTTAGTTCTGGGACTAGTCTAGTGGCATATCTCTGAACTTTTTCCAGTTTCGTCTTGTGCTTGACAAGGTACGGGCTCCATGCTGGGGCCGCATACTCCAGGATTGGTCTTACATATGTGGTGTACAAGATTCTGAATGATTCCTTACACAGGTTCCTGAACGCTGTTCTGATGTTAGCCAGCCTCGCATATGCCCCAGACGTAATTCTTTTTATGTGGGCTTCAGGTTTGGTGTGATATCAACCCCTAGATTTTCTCTGTCCGTTTCATGAAGTACTTCATCTCCCATTCTGTATCCTGTGTCTGGCCTCCTGTTTCCACCGCCTAGTTTCATTACTTTGCATTTACTCGGGTTGAACTTGAGCAGCCATTTGTTGGACCATTCATTCAATCTGTCTAGGTCATCTTGCAGCCTCCTACTATCCTCCTCTGTTTCAATCCTCCTCATAATTTTTGCGGCATTAGCAAAAATTGAGAGAAACGAGTCTATACCCTCTAGATCATTTACATATATCAGAAACGGTATAGGTCCAAGGACTGACCCCTGCGGGACTCCACTCGTAACGTCTCGCCAATTTGAGACTTCACCCCTCACACTGACTCGTCCTCAGGTACTCCTTTACCCAATGGAGTACCTTCCCATTCACTCCAGCCTGCACCTCCAGCTTTTTCACTAGTCTCTTGTGTGGTACTGTATCAAAGGCTTTCTGGTAATCAAAAAAATATGCAGTCTGCCCATCCCTCTGTTTCTTCCCCTGATTTTTGTTGCCTGGTCGAAGAATTCAATTAACCCTGTGAGGCAGGACTCGCCATCCCTGAACCTATGTTGATGCTGCGTAACAAAGTTCCTTCCTACTTGATACCTGCTTGATGGGGTTCTTGGAGTTCTTCTATTCCCCAAGCCCGGCCTGAGGCCAGGCTCGACTTGTGAGAGTTTGGTCCTCCAGGCTGCTGTTTGGAGCGGCTCGCAGGCCTACATACCCACCACAGCCCGGCTGATCAAGAACTTCTCTTAGAAAACAGTCCAATTTTCTCTTGAAGATGTCCACGGTTGTTCCGGCAATATTTCTTATAGTCGCTGGGAGGACGTTGAACAACCGCGGACCTCTGATGTTTATACAGTGCTCTCTGATTGTGCCTATGGCACCTCTGCTCTTCACTGGTTCTATTCTGCATTTTCTTCCATATCGTTCACTCCAGTACGTTGTTATTTTACTGTGTAGATTTGGGACCTGGCCCTCCAGTATTTTCCATGTGTATATTATTTGGTATCTCTCTCGTCTCCTTTCTAGAGAGTACATTTGGAGAGCTTTGAGACGATCCCAATAATTTAGGTGTTTTATCTCGTCTTTGCGTGCTGTATATGTTCTCTGTATTCCCTCAATTTCAGCAATCTCTCCTGCTCTGAAGGGGGAAGTGAGTACTGAGCAGTACTCGAGACCGGACAACATAAGTGACTTGAAGAGTACAACCATTGTGATGGGATCCCTGGATTTGAAAGTTCTCGTAATCCATCCGATCATTTTTCTGGCTGACGCAAAATTTGCTTGGTTATGCTCCCTAAACGTTAGATCGTCGGACATCATTATTCCCAAATCCTTGACATGCTGTTTTTCTACTATGGGAAGATTCGATTGTGTTTTGTACCATGTATTATGTTTCAGGTCCTCATTTTTGCCGTACCTGAGTACCTGAAATTTATCACTGTTAAACATCATGTTATTTTCTGCTGCCCAATCGAAAACTTTGTTGACATCTGCTTGTAATTTTTCAATGTCTTCAGCAGAGGTAATTTTCATGCTGATTTTTGTGTCATCTGCTTCGCTCCAGATGTTCCACTAGCTTTCTTCGCACAATCTTCTCCATCAGCTTGCATGGTATGCAGAATAGGGACACTGCCCAGTGTTCTGTGCCTCCTGTCTATCCCCTTTCCTATATATCGGGACTACATTGGCTGCTTTTCAAATTTCTGGCATTTCCCCCTGTAGCTAGTGATTTGTTATACACTATGGAGAATGGCAAGCACAGCGCTTCTGCTCCTTCCTTTAGTATCCAAGGGGAGATTCCATCTGGGCCTATAGCCTTTGTCACATCCAACTCTAGTAACAACTTCCTTACTTCCTCACTGGTAATCTCAAACTCTTTCAGTGGTTCCTGGTTAACTATTCCCTCACTTATCTCTGGAATTTCTCCTTGCTCTAAGGTGAAGACCTCCTGGAATTTCTTATTGTGTTTCTCACACACTTCCTTACCGTTTGTAGTGAATCCTTCTGCCCCTATCCTTAATTTCATTACCTGTCTCTTTACGGTTGTTTTTCTCCTGATGTGGCTGTGCAGCAATTTAGGTTGAGTCTTTGCTTTGCTTGCTATGTCATTTTCGTATGCCTTCTGCCTCTCTTCTCATCCTGACATATTCATTCCTGGTATTCTGGTATTTTTCTCTGCTGTCAAGTGTCCTGTTATTCCTATAGTTTCTCCATGCCCTTTTACTTTTATGCTTAGCTATCCTATATCTTAGATTAAACCATAGGTTTCTCATCTTCATTTCGTTTGTCTTCCTTTTGGACTGGGACAAACTTGTTTGCTGCCTCCTTGCACTTCTGCGTGACGTAGTCCATCATGTCTTGGTCCGTCTTTTCCCTGAGCTCTTTTTTCCATGTTATATCTGTTAGGAATCTTCTTATCTCCTAATAGTTTCACTTACGGAATGCCAGCCTTTGTTTTCAGTACCCTTCCTCGAGTTCAATAACCCTTCCTCAACCAGATACTCAAACGCCAGTACACTGTGGTAGCTCATTCCTATTGGGGCCTCAAAACCGATTTCCCTTATGTCGGAGTCGTTCAGAGTGAAGACTAGGTCGAGTCTCGCTGGTTCATCGTTTCCTCTCATTCTAGTGGGTTCCCTGACATGTTGGCTTAGAAAGGTTCTTGTCACCACCTCCAGTAGTTTGACTTTCTACGTATCCTCGCCCCATGCGGTTCCTTATTCTCCCAGTCTATCCTTCCGTGTGATTGAAGTCCCCCATGATGAGCGGGTGGGATCTATTTCTACAGGCAGCAGAGGCTCCCTCTCAATTATAGTGTTAACTGTCATGTTGTTTGTTCATACTCTTGACTGGGTCTTCTGTCATTTGGTGGAGGGTTATATATTACTGCTAATACTATCTTGGTCCTCCCATTGTCATGGTGCCTGCTATGTAGTCTCTGAGTCCCTCGCATCCCGGGATATCATCTCCTTAAAACTCCATTCCTTCTCATGTGTAGGGCCACTCCGCCTCCTCACCTACCTTCCCTCTCTTTCCTTATTACAGTGTAGTCCTGGGGAAACACGGCATTCGTTATGATTCCTGAGAGTGTACTCACCTATTTGCGTCTACAGGATCGAGCATTGACTCTTGGATCTCGCCTTTCGAGCATCGGTTGTTTACAGCAATGACGTACGAGGGAATGTGTGTGTTGTGTGTGTGTGTGTGTGTGTGTGTGTGTTGTGTGTGTGTGTGTGTGTGTGTGTGTGTGTTGCGTGCGTGCGTGTGTGTGTGTGCGTGTGTGTGTGTTGTGTGTGTGTGTGTGTGTGTGGTTGTGTGTGTGTTGTGTGTGTGTGTGTGTGTGTGTGTGTGTGTGTGTGTCTGTGTCTGTGTCTGTGTGTGCACTCAACGATTTGTACACACCTATTTGTGCTTGCGGGGGCTGAGCTCTGGCTCTTTGGCCCCACCTCTCAATTGTCAATCAACAGGTGTACAGGTTCCTGAGCCTACTGGGCTCTATCATATCTACATTATAAACTGTGTATGGAGTCAGCCTCCACCACATCACTGCCTAATGCATTCCACCTGTTAACTACTCTGACACTGAAAAAGTTCTTTCTAACGTCTCTGTGGCTCATTTGGGTACTCAGTTTCCACCTGTGTCCCCTTGTTCGCGTACCACCTGTGAGTGCGTGTGCGAGCGTGCGTGTGTGTGCGTCTTACACGCTGAGTACCTTTCCAGAAGCTGTGGGAATCACCTTCATCTTTCGTAAGCTTTTCATCCAAATCTTTCGTCAAGTACATCATTCACCGATTCTCTTCAATACGTTTACTAGTATTTACTGAATATTATATTGACCAAACAGCTGGAACAAGTAGTGACGAAACATATACAAGATCGTAGCATCTCACACAATATACTGCAAATCGCTCCATTGCCAAGAAATTTAAACGAAAGACCACTTAAAATGAATGGTCTTTTCCTAATATTTTTTAACATAAAAAAATAACACCAATCTCCTTCCCAGACATTCTCAAGATTTAACTCCTTCACAAACGTCAGGGGACATTCACAAACGTCAGGGGACATTCACAAACGTCAGGAGACATTCACAAACGTCAGGGGACATTCACAAACGTCAGGGGACATTCACAAACGTCAGGGGACATTCACAAACGTCAGGGGACATTCACAAACGTCAGGAGACATTCACAAACGTCAGGGGACATTCACAAACGTCAGGGGACATTCACAAACGTCAGTGGACATTCACAAACGTCAGGGGACATTCACAAACGTCAGGGGACATTCACAAACGTCAGGGGACATTCACAAACGTCAGGGGACATTCACAAACGTCAGGGGACATTTACAAACGTCAGGGGACATTCACAAACGTCAGGGGACATTCACAAACGTCAGGGGACATTCACAAACGTCAGGGGACATTCACAAACGTCAGGGGACATTCACAAACATCAGAAGACATTCACAAACTGTGCAGCAAGCACAGAGTGTCGAGGGATCAGAGGTATCAAAGAATGATAATGGAACTGAAAATGTCACACCACATTTTACAAATACAATAAGGCATTATAGCCAGGTGAAGCAGGCGACGGTCAGTGGACGCCAGACTTGGCTTCAGGTACAATGGCTAGGTTACGTTAGCATTGGGTAGGTTAAGATAAGATAGTCGAGGTTAGGTTTGGTAAGGTTAGGCTAAGATAGGTTAGGCTAGGTCAAGTCAGCCTAGGGTTAAGTAAAGTTAGGTTAGGTTAGGCTAGGTAAATTTAGATTAGGATAGGTTTGGTAAAGTTAGATTAGGCTTGGTTAAGTTAGGATAGGTTAGGTTGCATTAGGTTAGGATAGGCCTCAACATCAGAGGCCCGAGACTGTTCAACACGCTTCCACTACACATAAGGGACATAACTGGCCGACCCCTCACAGTGTTCAAGAGAGAACTATCAACATCAGAGGCCCGAGACTGTTCAACACGCTTCCACTACACATAAGGGACATAACTGGCCGACCCCTCACAGTGCTCAAGAGAGAACTATCAACATCAGAGGCCCGAGACTGTTCAACACGCTTCCACTACACATAAGGGACATAACTGGCCGACCCCTCACAGTGTTCAAGAGAGAACTATCAACATCAGAGGCCCGAGACTGTTCAACACGCTTCCACTACACATAAGGGACATAACTGGCCGACCCCTCACAGTGTTCAAGAGAGAACTATCAACATCAGAGGCCCGAGACTGTTCAACACGCTTCCACTACACATAAGGGACATAACTGGCCGACCCCTCACAGTGTTCAAGAGAGAACTATCAACATCAGAGGCCCGAGACTGTTCAACACGCTCCCGCTACACATAAGGGACATAACTGGCCGACCCCTCACAGTGTTCAAGAGAGAACTATCAACATCAGAGGCCCGAGACTGTTCAACACGCTTCCACTACACATAAGGGGCATAACTGGCCGACCCCTCACAGTGTTCAAGAGAGAACTATCAACATCAGAGGCCCGAGACTGTTCAACACGCTCCCGCTACACATAAGGGACATAACTGGCCGACCCCTCACAGTGTTCAAGAGAGAACTATCAACATCAGAGGCCCGAGACTGTTCAACACGCTTCCACTACACATAAGGGACATAACTGGCCGACCCCTCACAGTGTTCAAGAGAGAACTATCAACATCAGAGGCCCGAGACTGTTCAACACGCTTCCACTACACATAAGGGACATAACTGGCCGACCCCTCACAGTGTTCAAGAGAGAACTATCAACATCAGAGGCCCGAGACTGTTCAACACGCTTCCACTACACATAAGGGGCATAACTGGCCGACCCCTCACAGTGTTCAAGAGAGAACTATCAACATCAGAGGCCCGAGACTGTTCAACACGCTTCCACTACACATAAGGGACATAACTGGCCGACCCCTCACAGTGTTCAAGAGAGAACTATCAACATCAGAGGCCCGAGACTGTTCAACACGCTTCCACTACACATAAGGGACATAACTGGCCGACCCCTCACACTGTTCAAGAGAGAACTATCAACATCAGAGGCCCGAGACTGTTCAACACGCTTCCACTACACATAAGTGACATAACTGGCCGACCCCTCACAGTGTTCAAGAGAGAACTATCAACATCAGAGGCCCGGGACTGTTCAACACGCTTCCACTACACATAAGGGACATAACTGGTCGACCCCTCACAGTGTTCAAGAGAGAACTATCAACATCAGAGGCCCGGACTGTTCAACACGCTTCCACTACACATAAGGGACATAACTGGCCGACCCCTCACAGTGTTCAAGAGAGAACTATCAACATCAGAGGCCCGAGACTGTTCAACACGCTTCCACTACACATAAGGGACATAACTGGCCGACCCCTCACAGTGTTCAAGAGAGAACTATCAACATCAGAGGCCCGAGACTGTTCAACACGCTTCCACTACACATAAGGGACATAACTGGCCGACCCCTCACAGTGCTCAAGAGAGAACTATCAACATCAGAGGCCCGAGACTGTTCAACACGCTTCCACTACACATAAGGGGCATAACTGGCCGACCCCTCACAGTGTTCAAGAGAGAACTATCAACATCAGAGGCCCGAGACTGTTCAACACGCTTCCACTACACATAAGGGACATAACTGGCCGACCCCTCACAGTGTTCAAGAGAGAACTTAATAAACACCTCCAAAGGATACCTGATCAACCAGGCTGTGACTCACACGTTAGGCTGCGAGCAGCCGCCTCCAGCAGCCTGGTTGAGCAGACGCCCAACCAGGAGGCCTGGTTGGAGACCGGGCCACAGGGCCGTTGATCCCCGGAACCTACACAAGGTAGCTGGTCGGCCGAGCGGACAGCACGCTGGACTTGTGATCCTGTGGTCCCGGGTTCGAACCCGGGCGCCGGCGAGAAGCAATGGGCAGAGTTTCTTTCACCCTATGCCCCTGTTACCTAGCAGTAAAATAGGTACCTGGGTGTTAGTCAGCTGTCACGGGCTGCTTCCTGGAAGTGGAGGCCTGGTCGAGGACCGGGCCGCGGGGACACTAAAAGCCCCGAAATCATCTCAAGATAACCGCAAGATAGCCACAAGGCAGGTTAACTTAGGTTAGGCTAGCTTAAGTTAGGTTACACAAGGATAGATCAGGTTAGTTTTGGATAAGTTAAGATAGGTTAGGATAAGTTAGGATAGGTTGGGATAAGTTAGGTTATGTTTGGTGCTAAACCCCTTGACTGTGGCATATATGATACAAACCAAACAATTTACTGCCGTACGTCATAATCAATTTTTCTAATAAAATGAAAATTGTTCACATTTCTGTTCATTTGAAAATTGTTCATCAATAAAATGATGAATTGTTCAACATCCCGACTACCAAATGTTCCACTTCCTGTCCCTAATACGTCTTCTGTGCTCAGGTGAACACTAATGAAAGAACGCCTCCTGCATGTCATTATATTTCGTTCACTTAACACCCAGAGAAGAACGGACACAGGTGAATACAGGAGAAAGATTTCAGTGTTCATGTAATGCGATCCCTGATACACGTGTCCTCATGACACGTGTCTCAGTGATGGACACTGATACACGTGTCCTCATGACACGTGTCTCAGTGATGGACACTGATACACGTGTCCTCATGTCACGTGTCTCAGTGATGGACACTGATACACGTGTCCTCATGACACGTGTCTCAGTGATGGACACTGATACACGTGTCCTCTGGACCTTGTGTGTAAGGCTAAGTAGTTGGGTTCGCTGCTGTTGGACTTTTGGACTTGTCAACCACTGGAGGGTTATTAAGCCCTATATACTAGTCTACTGGCCAGCCAGCAAGTATACTGTACCCAAGGACAGTATACTTGCCCAAGGGCTGGACAAGGGCTAAAGTATACTTGCCTATAGACCGCAAATGGGGTCCAGGTCACGGAGTATATTGGGACGAATATATTCCAGGGACTAATATACTCCAAGTGAAGATTCATACACGGAGGATAACAAAGAATTCAGTTAAATCCTAAAAAAGCAGTATGAGGACATATTTAGCACTCCTAAAAGCAGCATGAAAGTGGAAGATCCGGACAACTTCTTTATGCGTGATATCCAAACACCTGTAAATATAACTGTTATCAATAAGAGAGTGGCAGATTTTGAAAGGGAAATTGACAACATGCCTATGCCCTCAGCCCCGGGGCCAGACGCATGGAATTCAATTTTAATAAAGAAATGCAAGGTGCCAGTAGCGCAGCCACTCAGTATAGTGTGGAGGAAGAGCTTGGACACGGGGGAGATACCAGATGCGCTTAAAGCAGCAGACATTGCCAATATACACAAGGGAGGTAGCAAAGCATTGACAACGAATTCTAGACCAGTTGCACTAACGTCCCACATAATAAAAGTATTTGAGAGAGTAATCAGGAATCAGGTCACTAGTTACATGGAGACCAATGACCTCCACAACCCAGGCCAACATGGATTTAGAGCAGGAAGATCATGCCTCTCACAGCTACTTGACCACTATGACAACATCACTGAGGCATAAGATGGAAAAACAGAATTCCTGGTTGATACCTGGTTACCTGGTTGATGGGGTTCTGGGAGTTCTTCTACTCCCCAAGCCCGGCCCGAGGCCAGGCTCGACTTGTGAGAGTTTGATCCACCAGGCTGTTGCTTGGAGCGGCCCGCAGGCCCACATACCCACCACAGCCCGGCTGGTCCGGAACTTCTCTTAGAAAACAGTCCAGTTTTCTCTTGAAGATGTCCACGGTTGTTCCGGCAATATTTCTTATAGTCGCTGGGAGGACGTTGAACAACCGAGGAAATCTGATGTTTATACAGTGTTCTCTGATTGTGCCTATGGCACCTCTGCTCTTCACTGGATCAATCTAGCATTTTCTTCCATAACGTTCACTCCAGTACGTTGTTATTTTACTGTGTAGATTTGGGACCTGGCCCTCCAGTATTTTGCATGTGTATATTATTTGGTATCTCTCTCGTCTCCTTTCTAGAGAGTACATTTGGAGAGCTTTGAGACGATCCCAATAATTTAGGTGCTTTATCTCGTCTTAAAATAACAACGTACTGGAGTGAACGATATGGAAGAAAATGCAGAATAGAACCAGTGATGAGCAGAGGTGCCATAGGCACAATCAGAGAACACTGTATAAACATCAGAGGTCCGCGGTTGTTCAACGTCCTCCCAGCGAGCATAAGAAATATTGCCGGAACAACCGTGGACATCTTCAAGAGAAACTAGATTGTTTCCTCCAAGGAGTGCCGGACCAACCGGGCTGTGGTGGATATGTGAGCCTGCGGGCCGCTCCAAGCAACAGCCTAGTGGACCAAACTCTCACAAGTCTAGTTTCGTCTATTCCGGAAGTTTATTCACGATCTATTCCGGAACAACCAACTGGGTCCGCCCGTTCTCACCAACATTCCCAACGTCTAGAAACTGCCGTACTAGGGGTGTCCTAACCTACCCTACCAAAGGAGCAACGATCAGAAAACGGAACATTACGACAATTCGCGCTGCCATTTTCTTGCTAGCGACACAGCCTTAGATAAAATATACGTCCAGAATGTGACGTGCTATTACGAGGACGGTGCCATACCGCGCCAGAGGGCAGAGAGTGCAGCATCCTTGCCACTGTACAACTGCCCAACCACTTGGGCTGGACGGTAGAGCGACGGTCTCGCGTCATGCAGGTCGGCGTTCAATCCCCGACCGTCCACAAGTGGTTGGGCACCATTCCTTTCCCCCGTCCCATCCCAAATCCTTATCCTGATCCCTTCCCAATTCTATATAGTCACAATGGCTTGGCCTTTTCTCTTGATAGTTCCCTTCCCTTCTCATATTTAAAGTAATATTATATACATTAAAATTCAATGTATAGTTAGCTGTGTAGGTTAGGTTAGGTTAGGTTAAAGACGGGCTGGTTGATGAGGACGGGCTGGTTGATGAGGACGGGCTGGTTGATGAGGACGGGCTGGTTGATGAAGACGGGTTGGTTGATGAGGACGGACTGGTTGATGAGGACGGACTGGTTGATGAGGACGGACTGGTTGATGAGGACGGACTGGTTGATGAGGACGGACTGGTTGATGAGGACGGACTGGTTGATGAGGACGGGCTGGTTGATGAGGACGGACTGGTTGATGAGGACGGGCTGGTTGATGAAAACGGACTGGTTGATGAGGACGGACTGGTTGATGAGGACGGACTGGTTGATGAGGACGGGCTGGTTGATGAGCACGGGCTGGTTGATGAAACGGACTGGTTGATGAGGACGGACTGGTTGATGAGGACGGCTGGTTGATGAGGACGGGGCTGGTTGATGAGGACGGGCTGGTTGATGAAACGGACTGGTTGATGAGGACGGACTGGTTGATGAGGACGGACTGGTTGATGAGGACGGGGCTGGTTGATGAGCACGGGCTGGTTGATGAAAACGGACTGGTTGATGAGGACGGACTGGTTGATGAGGACGGCTGGTTGATGAGGACGGGCTAGTTGATGAGGACGGGCTGGTTGATGAGGACGGACTGGTTGATGATGACGGGCTGGTTGATGATGACGGGCTGGTTGATGAAAACGGACTGGTTGATGAGGACGGCTGGTTGATGAGGACGGACTGGTTGATGAGGACGGACTGGTTGATGAGGACGGGCTGGTTGATGATGACGGGCTGGTTGATGAGGACGGGCTAGTTGATGAGGACGGGCTAGTTGATGAGGACGGACTGGTTGATGAGGACGGGCTGGTTGATGATGACGGGCTGGTTGATGAGGACGGACTGGTTGATGAGGACGGACTGGTTGATGAGGACGGGCTGGTTGATGAGGACGGGCTGGTTGATGAGGACGGCTGGTTGATGAGGACGGGCTAGTTGATGATGACGGGCTGGTTGATGAGGACGGACTGGTTGATGAGGACGGGCTGGTTGATGATGACGGGCTGGTTGATGAGGACGGACTGGTTGATGAGGACGGACTGGTTGATGAGGACAGGCTGGTTGATGAGGACGGACTGGTTGATGAGGACGGACTGGTTGATGAGGACGGACTGGTTGATGAGGACGGACTGGTTGATGAGGACGGACTGGTTGATGAGGACGGGCTGGTTGATGAGGACGGACTGGTTGATGAGGACGGACTGGTTGATGAGGACGGGTTGGTTGATGAGGACGGACTGGTTGATGAGGACGGTCTGATTGATGACGACGGACTGGTTGATGAGGACGGGCTGGTTGATGAGGACGGACTGGTTGATGAGGACGGACTGGTTGATGACGACGGACTGGTTGATGAGGATATGAATTAAGAGATACATAATGTAGATTATGTGTTAAACATGACACACGTATCTCTCAAAATCCAGAAAGACTGAAGGCAAGAATTAAGTCCCAATACTCCCACACTACACAAGTTATACACTCAAACAGCAAGAAAAAGCTTAGTTTTACACTTGAAAATCAAAAAAGCCGAGTTATACAGTGAATAATTCGTTCGAAGTCCACAGCTGTTCATCAGTAACAGGAAGACATTCACGTTCAAATGTATAATTTGAGTCTTTTCTGTAAGACTGTGAAGTGGGAGGGACAGTCTTAAGAAAGGAATTAACAGTTAACTAGTGACTGTACTAAACTGGCTATTAAGTGATGCCCAATGATACCAACCAATCCCAGACGCTCCCTGCCTGAGCATCTGTGGCTCAGGCGCACAGTACGAGCTGTCTGGCGTGCACAATATATTGGTGCGTGCACAGTATCTTGGTGCGTGCACAATATATTGGTCCGTGCACAGTATATTGGTGCGTACACAGTATATTGGTGCGTGCACAATATATTGGTGCGTGCACAGTATATTGGTGCGTGCACAGTATATTGGTGCGGTGCCAGTATATTGGTGCGTGCACAGTATATTGGTGCGTGCACAGTATATTGGTGCGTGCACAGTATATTGGTGCGTGCACCAGTATATTGGTGCGTGCACAATATTGTTGCGTGCGTGCACAGTATATTGTGCGTGCACATATATTGTTGCGTGCACAGTATATTGGTGCGTGCACAATATATTGGTCCGTGCACAGTATATTGGTCCGTGCACAGTATATTGGTGCGTGC
>WNGS01161111.1:47369-59632 GCA_020271785.1 Procambarus virginalis
GCTAACACTACATCATTTTGCCTGTCCAATATACTGTGTAGACCAGCAGATGTAGGCCAGCAGGTGTAGGCCAGAGGAGTAGACCAGCAGGTGTAGACCAGCAGGTGTGGGCATCAGGTGTAGACAGCAGGTGTGGACCAGCAGGTGGGACCAGCAGGTGTAGACCAGCAGGTGTAGGCAAGCAGGTGTAGACCAGCAGGTGTTGACCAGCAGGTGTGGGCCAGCAGGTGTAGACCAGAAGGTGTAGACCAGCAGGTGGGACCAGCAGGTTTAGACCAGCAGATGTGGACCAGCAGATGTGGACCAGCAGGTGTGGACCAGCATGTGTAGACCAGCAGGTGTAGACCAGCAGGTGTAGGCAAGCAGGGTAGGCCAGCAGGTGTGGACCAGCATGTGTAGGCCAGCAGGTGTAGACCAGCAGGGTGTGCCAGCAGGTGTGGACCATCAGGTGTATACCAGCAGGGGTAGACCAGCAGGTGTAGGCTAGCAGGTGTAGACCAGCAGGTGTAGGCTAGCAGGAGTAGACCAGCAGGTGTAGGCTAGCGGTGTAGACCAGCAGGTGTAGGCTGCAGGCTAGCAGGTGTAGACCAGCAGGTGTAGGCCAGCAGATGTAGGCCAGCATGTGTAGACCACAGATGTAGACCAGCAGGTGTAGGCAGCAGGTGTAGACCAACAGGTGTGGACTAGCAGGTGTAGACTAGCAGGTGTAGATCAGCAGGTGTAGGCAAGCAGGTGTAGGCAAGCAGGTGTGGACCAGCAGGTGTAGACCAGCAGGTGTTATCCAGCAGGTTAGACCAGCAGGTGTAGGCAAGCAGGTGTAGACAGCAGGTATAGACCAGCAGATGTGGACCAGCAGGTGTAGGCCAGCAGGTGTGGACCAGCAGGTGTAGGCCAGCAGGTGTAGACAGCAGGTGTAGACCAGCAGGTGTAGACCAGCAAGGTGGACCAGCAGGTGTGGACCAGCAGGTGTAGACTAGCAGGTGTATCAGCAAGTGTAGGCAAGCAGGTGTAGGCAAGCAGGTGTAGACCAGCTGGTCTGGTCTACACCTGCTGATGGTCTACACCTGCTGGTCACCTGCTTGCCTACAACCTGCTGGTCCACACCTGACCAGCAGGTGTGGACCAGCAGGTGTAGACCAGCAAGTGTAGACCAGCAGGTGTAGACAGGTGTAGACCAGCAGGTGTAGGACCAGAAGGTGTAGGATAGCAGGTGTAGACCAGCAGGTGTAGGCTAGCAGGTGTAGACCAGCAGGTGTAGACCAGCAGGTATCACCTAGTTGTACTCACCTAGTTGTGCTTGCGGGGGTTGAGCTCTAGCTCTTTGGTCCCGCCTCTCAACCGTCAATCAAGGTGTACAGTTTCCTGAGCCTATTGGGCTCAATCATATCTACACTTGAAACTGGTATGGAGCCAGGTGTAGGCAGCAGGTGTAGACAGCAGGTGTAGGCCAGCAGGTGTAGACCAGCAGGTGTAGACCAGCAGGTGTAGACCAGCAGCTGTAGACCAGCAGGTGTTGGCCAGCAGGTGTATGCCAGCAGGTGGGACCAGCAGGTGTAGACCAGCAGGTGTTATCCAGCAGGTGTAGGCAAGCAGGTGTAGACCAGCAGGTGTAAACCAGCAGGTGTAGGCAAGCAGGTGTAGGCCAGCAGGTGTGGACCAGCAGGTGTTGACCAGCAGTGTAGGCCAGCAGGTGTGGACCAGCAGGTGTAGCCCGCAGGTGTAGACCAGCAGGTGTAGACCAGCAGGTGTAGGCCAGCAGGAGTAGGGCCAGCAGTTGTGGACCAGCAGGTGTAGACCAGCAGGTGTGGACCAGCAGGTGCAGACCGATGTAGACCAGCAGGTGTAGGCAAGCAGGGTAGGCCAGCAGGTGTGGACCAGCAGGTGTTGACTAGCATGTGTAGGCCAGCGGTGTAGACCAGCAGGTGTGGACCAGCAGGTGTGGACCAGCAGGTGTGGACAGTAACTGACTTGCTCACCTCACCAGGGATAATGAGCTGTGATAAATACGATAAATATGTGACAATAGTAGTAAATATAGAATACTTTTACAGATATATAAAATAGATATAATAGATAATATAGAATATTTCTATAGAAATAGAAGGACTATGATAAGTATATATATTATTCCTGAGGAACCTCCATTGACGTAACAAATTAAACAAATATCTTAACTCGTCCAAGATCTCATTTTGGCCACCCAGTGGAGGTGTGGAGGCTTCCTTACTCTGGCACTCGTCCTGCCCAGAGGAACACTTTATAGCTCTGATTGACCGGCTTAAAGCGAGCTGAACGTTATGCTCTGATTGGTGCTACTTGAATAATCCACCTGTGTTCCAGCAATATTTCTAATGCTTGCTGGGAGGGTGTTGAACAGGTGTGGACTCTTGATGTTCAGACAGTGTTCTCTGATTGTGCCTGGGCACCTCTATTCTTCACTGGACCTCTAATGTTCAGACAGTGTTCTCTGATTGTGCACTATGGCACCTCTACTCTTCACTGAACCTTGATGATCAGACAGTGTTCTCTGATTGTGCTATGGCACCTCTACTCTGCACTGGACCTCTGATGTTCAGTCAGTCTCTGATTGTGCCTATGGGCAGACGGTCGGACGACGCGCGGACACACGGACTTGTGATCTGTGGTCCCGGGTTCGATCCCGGGCGCAGGCAAGAAACAATGGGCAGGGTTTCTTTCACCCTATGCCCTGTTACCTAGCAGTAAAATAGGTACCATGGATGTTAGTCAGCTGTCACGGGCTGCTTCCTGGGGGTGGAGGCCTGGTCGAGGACCGGGCCGCGGGGACACTAAAAGCCCCGAAATCATCTCAAGATAACCTCAAGATGGCATCTCTAATCTTCACTGGGCCTCTGATATTCAGAGTGTTCTCTGCTTAGATAATTTACATTATTAAATACGTTCGTAAAACGGTGAAGTCTGATCTCAAGCAACATTTGGTCGCACTGTTGCACTGAGCGTGGCGTCTGATTCCCCCCTTGCTGGAGGATGAGTCGTCCTGGGTCCCCCTTGCTGGAGGACGAGTAGTCCTGTGTCACCTTGCTGGAGGACGAGTCTTCCTGGGTCCCCTTGCTGGAGGACGAGTCTTCCTGGGTCCCCCTTGCTAGAGGACGAGTCGTCCTGGGTCCCCCTTGCTGGAGGACGAGTCTTCCTGGGTCCCCTTGCTGGAGGACGAGTCTTCCTGGGTCCCCCATGCTGGAGGACGAGTCTTCCTGGGTCCCCCTTGCTGGAGGACGAGTCTTACTGGGTCCCCCTTGCTGGAGGACGAGTCTTCCTGGGTCCCCCATGCTGGAGGACGAGTCTTACTGGGTCCCCCTTGCTGGAGGACGAGTCTTCCTGGGTCCCCCATGCTGGAGGACGAGTCTTCCTGGGTCCCCCTTGCTGGAGGACGAGTCGTCCTGGGTCCCCCATGCTGGAGGACGAGTCTTCCTGGGTCCCCCATGCTGGAGGACGAGTCTTACTGGGCCCCCATGCTGGAGGACGAGTCTTCCTGGGTCCCCCATGCTGGAGGACGAGTCTTCCTGGGTCCCCTTGCTGGAGGACGAGTCTTCCTGGGTCCCCCTTGCTAGAGGACGAGTCGTCCTGGGTCCCCCTTGCTGGAGGACGAGTCGCCCTGGGTCCCCCTTGCTGGAGGACGAGTCTTCCTGGGTCCCCCTTGCTGGAGGACGAGTCTTCCTGGGCCCCCCTTGCTGGAGGACGAGTCTTCCTGGGTCCCCCTTGCTGGAGGACGAGTCGTCCTGGGTTGCCCTACACGTCCTCATCACCACCCTCCCCCCTACTATTTCTCACTACCTTCATATAAACTATCCAATTACCTATACAATGTATATATCCATATAGACCGTCACCACCCATGTCCGTCAACCAGTTACCCGGGAAGTGGTAGCTACGACCCCCAGCCTCGACCCAGGGTGGCTGGGGAAGACGGCAGGGTGGCTGGGGAAGACGACAGGGTGGCTGGGGAAGACGGCAGGGTGGCTGGGGAAGACGACAGGGTGGCTGGGAAGACGACAGGGTGGCTGGGAAGACGGCAGTGTGGCTGGGAAGACGACAGTGTGGCTGGGAAGACGACAGGGTGGCTGGGGAAGACGGCAGTGTGGCTGGGGAAGACGACAGTGTGGCTGGGAAGACGGCAGTGTGGCTGGGAAGACGGCAGGGTGGCTGGGAAGACGGCAGTGTGGCTGGGGAAGACGACAGGGTGGCTGGGGAAGACGGCAGGGTGGCTGGGAAGACGGCAGTGTGGCTGGGAAGACGACAGGGTGGCTGGGAAGACGGCAGGGTGGCTGGGGAAGGCGGCAGGGTGGCTGGGAAGACGGCAGGGTGGCTGGGAAGACGGCAGGGTGGCTGGGGAAGACGACAGGGTGGCTGGGGAAGACGGCAGGGTGGCTGGGAAGACGACAGGGTGG
The DNA here is from genome assembly GCA_020271785.1 of Procambarus virginalis. Lineage (NCBI taxonomy): Eukaryota > Metazoa > Arthropoda > Malacostraca > Decapoda > Cambaridae > Procambarus > Procambarus virginalis. The sequence goes on from WNGS01161111.1 coordinate 51,794, forward strand.
CTGGGAAGACGACAGGGTGGCTGGGAAGACGGCAGGGTGGCTGGGGAAGACGGCAGGGTGGCTGGGAAGACGGCAGGGTGGCTGGGGAAGACGACAGGGTGGCTGGGGAAGACGACAGGGTGGCTGGGAAGACGGCAGGGTGGCTGGGGAAGACGGCAGAGTGGCTGGGGAAGACGGCAGGGTGGCTGGGGAAGACGGCAGGGTGGCTGGGAAGACGACAGGGTGACTAGGAAGACGACAGGGTGGCTGGGGAAGACGGCAGAGTGGCTGGGGAAGACGACAGAGTGGCTGGGGAAGACGGCAGGGTGGCTGGGGAAGACGGCAGAGTGGCTGAGGAAGACGACAGAGTGGCTGGGGAAGACGACAGAGTGGCTGGGGAAGACGGCAGGGTGGCTGGGAAGACGACAGAGTGGCTGGGGAAGACGACAGAGTGGCTGGGAAGACGACAGGGTGGCTGGGGAAGACGACAGAGTGGCTGGGGAAGACGGCAGGGTGGCTGGGAAGACGACAGAGTGGCTGGGGAAGACGACAGAGTGGCTGGGGAAGACGGCAGGGTGGCTGGGGAAGACGACAGGGTGGCTGGGGAAGACGGCAGGGTGGCTGGGAAGACGACAGAGTGGCTGGGGAAGACGACAGGGTGGCTGGGGAAGACGGCAGGGTGGCTGGGGAAGACGGCAGGGTGGCTGGGAAGACGACAGAGTGGCTGGGGAAGACGACAGAGTGGCTGGGGAAGACGGCAGGGTGGCTGGGGAAGACGGCAGAGTGGCTGGGGAAGACGGCAGGGTGGCTGGGAAGACGACAGAGTGGCTGGGGAAGACGACAGAGTGGCTGGGGAAGACGACAGAGTGGCTGGGGAAGACGGCAGGGTGGCTGGGAAGACGACAGAGTGGCTGGGGAAGACGACAGAGTGGCTGGGGAAGACGACAGAGTGGCTGGGAAGACGACAGAGTGGCTGGGGAAGACGACAGAGTGGCTGGGAAGACGGCAGGGTGGCTGGGGAAGACGGCAGGGTGGCTGTGAAGACGGCAGGGTGGCTGGGAAGACGGCAGGGTGGCTGGGAAGACGACAGGGTGACTGGGGAAGACGGCAGGGTGGCTGGGAAGACGACAGGGTGGCTGGGAAGACGGCAGGGTGGCTGGGGAAGACGGCAGGGTGGCTGGGAAGACGACAGGGTGGCTGGGGAAGACGGCAGGGTGGCTGGGGAAGACGACAGGGTGGCTGGGGAAGACGACAGGGTGGCTGGGAAGACGGCAGTGTGGCTGGGGAAGACGACAGGGTGGCTGGGAAGACGGCAGGGTGGCTGGGGAAGACGGCAGGGTGGCTGGGGAAGACGGCAGGGTGGCTGGGGAAGACGACAGGGTGGCTGGGGAAGACGGCAGGGTGGCTGGGGAAGACGGCAGGGTGGCTGGGGAAGACGACAGGGTGGCTGGGAAGACGGCAGGGTGGCTGGGGAAGACGGCAGGGTGGCTGGGAAGACGGCAGGGTGGCTGGGGAAGACGGCAGGGTGGCTGGGGAAGACGACAGGGTGGCTGGGGAAGACGACAGGGTGGCTGGGAAGACGACAGGGTGGCTGGGGAAGACGACAGAGTGGCTGGGAAGACGACAGAGTGGCTGGGAAGACGGCAGGGTGGCTGGGGAAGACGGCAGGGTGGCTAGGGAAGACGACAGGGTGGCTGGGAAGACGGCAGGGTGGCTGGGGAAGACGACAGGGTGGCTAGGGAAGACGACAGGGTGGCTGGGGAAGACGACAGGGTGGCTGGGGAAGACGACAGGGTGGCTGGGGAAGACGGCAGGGTGGCTGGGAAGACGACAGGGTGGCTGGGTAAGACGACAGGGTGGCTGGGAAGACGGCAGGGTGGCTGGGAAGACGGCAGGGTGGCTGGGGAAGACGACAGGGTGGCTGGGAAGACGGCAGGGTGGCTGGGAAGACGGCAGGGTGGCTGGGAAGACGGCAGGGTGGCTGGGAAGACGGCAGGGTGGCTGGGAAGACGGCAGGGTGGCTGGGGAAGACGACAGGGTGGCTGGGGAAGACGGCAGGGTGGCTGGGAAGACGACAGGTGGCTGGGAAGACGGCAGGGTGGCTGGGAAGACGACAGGGTGGCTGGGGAGACGGCAGGGTGGCTGGGGAAGACGACAGGGTGGCTGGGAAGACGACAGGGTGGCTGGAAGACGACAGGGTGGCTGGGAAGACGGCAGGGTGGCTGGGGAAGACGACAGGGTGGCTGGGAAGACGGCAGGGTGGCTGGGGAAGACGGCAGGGTGGCTGGGGAAGACGACAGGGTGACTGGGGAAGACGGCAGGGTGGCTGGGGAAGACGACAGGGTGGTTGGGGAAGACGACAGGGTGGCTGGGAAGACGGCAGGGTGGCTGGGGAAGACGGCAGGGTGGCTGGGGAAGACGGCAGGGTGGCTGGGAAGACGGCAGGGTGGCTGGGAAGACGGCAGGGTGGCTGGGGAAGACGGCAGGGTGGCTGGGGAAGACGACAGGGTGGCTGGGGAAGACGGCAGGGTGGCTGGGAAGACGACAGGGTGGCTGGGAAGACGACAGGGTGGCTGGGAAGACGGCAGGGTGGCTAGGGAAGACGGCAGGGTGGCTGGGGAAGACGACAGGGTGGCTGGGGAAGACGGCAGGGTGGCTGGGAAGACGACAGGGTGGCTGGGAAGACGACAGGGTGGCTGGGAAGACGGCAGGGTGGCTGGAAGACGACAGGGTGGCTGGGAAGACGGCAGGGTGTGCTGGGGGAAGCGGCAGGGTGGCTGGGGAAGACGACAGGGTGGCTGGGGAAGACGGCAGGGTGGCTGGGAAGACGACAGGGTGGCTGGGAAGACGACAGGGTGACTGGGGAAGACGACAGGGTGGCTGGGAAGACGACAGGGTGACTGGGGAAGACGACAGGGTGGCTGGGAAGACGACAGGGTGACTGGGGAAGACGACAGGGTGGCTGGGAAGACGACAGGGTGGCTGGGGAAGTCGACAGGGTGGCTGGGAAGACGGCAGGGTGGCTGGGAAGACGACAGGGTGGCTGGGAAGACGGCAGGGTGGCTGGGAAGACGACAGGGTGGCTGGGGAAGACGACAGGGTGGCTGGGAAGAACGACAGGGTGGCTGGGGAAGACGGCAGGGTGGCTAGGGAAGTCGACAGGGTGGCTAGGGAAGACACAGGGTGGCTGGGAAGACGACAGGGTGGCTGGGGGAGACGGCAGGGTGTCCTGGAAGAGGGCAGGGTGTCTTGGAAGAGGGTAGGGTGTCCTGGAAGAGGGTAGGGTGTCCTGGAAGATGGCAGGGTGTCTGGAAGACGGCAGGGTGTCTTGGAAGAGGGTAGGGTGTCCTGGAAGAGGGCAGGGTGTCCTGGAAGATGGCAGGGTGTCCTGGGAGAGGCAGGGTGTCTTGGAAGAGGGTAGGGTGTCCTGGAAGAGGATAGGGTGTCCTGGAAGAGGTAGGGTGTCCTGGAAGATGGCAGGGTGTCCTGGAAGATGGCAGGGTGTCCTGGAAGACGGCAGGGTGTCCTGGAAGAGGGTAGGGTGTCCTGGAAGAGGGTAGGGTGTCCTGGAAGAGGTAGGGTGTCCTGGAAGAGGGTAGGGTGTCCTGGAAGAGGGCAGGGTGTCCTGGCAGAGGGCAGGGTGTCCTGGCAGAGGGCAGGGTGTCCTGGCAGAGGGCAGGGTGTCCTGGCAGAGGGCAGGGTGTCCTGGCAGAGGGCAGGGTGTCCTGGCAGAGGGCAGGGCAGCAGGGAAGAGGGCAGCAGGGTGGCTGGCATCCCCCAGCTTGAGAAGGTGCCGGGGCCCGGGGCAAGGAATGCCAGTCCCCTCCCACCACCGGGGTACTGGGGCGCGGGGGCCCTCGCCGCATGATAACACCGACCAGCCCACAAGGAGCGCCCGGGATCCTTACTGACCCTCACTCCTCGCCTCACTCCTCACACCGCCTCGCCACCACGCTAACTACACCGGCGGCTCCTCCAGTGGCCGGGGTATCGCACCAGGCTCCCTCACTCCTCACAAGGGGACGCCCCGTGGCAAGTTATCCGGCTCTATAGCAGCCATCCGGCTCCTCGCCACAGCGGATTGCCTCGCCACAGTCCGGACTACATCTGTAGTTACCGTTGACGTGTCGGGAATGGTGATTATCGTACTACTCCGGCTGCGGCTGGCCGCGCATACGACTCCACCAACGCCTCTCTTCCTCCGGGGAATAGAAAAAAAAACCTGGGGTGATATCTGCGCCGCTCGTGTCATCTCTATTGGGACACTGGTGGGACACTTGTGTCCCTTCCGGTGTGTGTCCTCTCCGCTCGTGTGGGTATATTATCTATGGGTTTTTTCGGCGATTACCCGAGCCGCAAGAGGAGATAGGGACGAGGGTTACCAGTTGGCGGGGTGGTGGTGGTGCTGCCTTCTAGCTGGCTGCCCACCCCCATGGTCAGCCCTCACACTGCCTCGCCCTCCTCATACCCTCACCTCACTCATCTCTCTCATCAATCTTCTCATCCTCATCATGGACTCTCCCCTCTCTCAGTCCACCCATATTAAAATAACGAGAAATAAAGACTGTGATTTGATACCCGTAGTGGAGGAGGCGAGCCAGCGGGGGGTCGGTGGAGGGGGTGTGTTGGGGGTGTGTTGGAGGGGTGGAGGGGCTCTGGAGAGTCCCAGTGCGCTCCTCCACCAAGCGCCTGGAATGTAGACTCTACACCCCCACGCGCTGCTCCACGCCCCGCTCGCAATAAGGCTCCTCCAGCTTTTCACTTCTCTCCGTCGGTCAGTATGAAAAGGTGTGGAATAGACGTAGTTACGGATCTCCGGCGGAAGCGAAAGCCCGAGTCGGAGCGGAGGGTAACGAACGCGGGGCCTCAGCCTCTGCACATCTCGTAGCCATCCAGCCAGGCAGCCAACGGGGACATTGCCAGATAGTGAGCATCACAAATTATTCCCCCGATCACGGGCAAATTCTCACATTTGCAGACCTTCAATACCCGGTGTCTTGGTGTGAGTGTGGCGTGTGACTCGAGGGCTGCCGAGTGTGACCCTCGAGGGCGAGCCTAGCGCTGTCAACATGGGCCCCAGTTACTTAATGCCTCAACAAACTCCTGAGCTGGTTCCATCGCAGTAACACTCACTATTATAACAAGTCTTTAATTTCGCGATCAACGTTACAGCTTGGACCGCCCCTCCCTGGGCCGGCCTTACACCCACCGTGTTCTAACAGGGTCGAAGGTCAACTCAAAGGGCGGGGAAGGTGGCCCTCGGGATAAAGGCCCGGCTCTGGAAGGACAATAGATCTTTGTGGTGTTTATATGTATAACATTCTTAAGGCGCGGACCCGCTCGGGCCAAGCCAAGCACCAAACTGCCCTCCACTGCTCTAGCGTATACACACACCTGGCCTCCACACTGCTGGCCTCCACACTGCTGGCCTCCACACTGTTGGCCTCCACACTGCTGGCCTCCACACTGCTGGCCTCCACACTGCTGGCCTCCACACTGCTGGCCTCCTCACTGCTGGCCTCCACACTGCTGGCCTCCACACTGCTGGCTCCCACACTGCTGGCCTCCACACTGCTGGCCTCCACACTGCTGACCTCCACACTGTTGGCCTCCACACTGCTGGCCTCCACACTGCTGGCCTCCACACTGCTGGCCTCCTCACTGCTGGCCTCCACACTGCTGGCCTCCACACTGCTGGCTCCCACTGCTGGCCTCCACACTGCTGACCTCCACACTGCTGACCTCCACACTGCTGGCTCCCACACTGCTGGCCTCCACACTGCTGGCCTCCACACTGCTGGCCTCCACACTGCTGGCCTCCACACTGCTGGCCTCCACACTGCTGACCTCCACACTGCTGGCCTCCACACTGCTGGCCTCCACACTGCTGACCTCCACACTGCTGGCCTCCACACTGCTGGCCTCCACACTGCTGGCCTCCACACTGCTGGCCTCCACACTGCTGGCCTCCACACTGCTGGCCTCCACACTGCTGGCTCCCACACTGCTGGCCTCCACACTGCTGGCCTCCACACTGCTGGCCTCCACACTGCTGGCCTCCACACTGCTGGCCTCCACACTGCTGGCCTCCACACTGCTGGCTCCCACACTGCTGGCCTCCACACTGCTGGCCTCCACACTGCTGGCCTCCACACTGCTGGCCTCCACACTGCTGGCCTCCACACTGCTGGCCTCCACACTGCTGGCCTCCACACTGCTGGCCTCCACACTGCTGGCCTCCACACTGCTGGCCTCCACACTGCTGGCCTCCACACTGCTGGCCTCCACACTGCTGGCCTCCACACTGCTGGCCTCCACACTGCTGGCCTCCACACTGCTGGCCTCCACACTGTGGCCTCCACACTGCTGGCTCCCACACTGCTGGCCTCCACACTGCTGGCCTCCACACTGCTGGCCTCCACACTGCTGGCCTCCACACTGCTGGCCTCCACACTGCTGGCCTCCACACCGCTGGCCTCCACACTGCTGGCCTCCACACTGCTGGCCTCCACACTGCTGGCCTCCACACTGCTGGCCTCCACACTGCTGGCCTCCACACTGCTGGCCTCCACACTGCTGGCCTCCACACTGCTGACCTCCACACTGCTGGCCTCCACACTGCTGGCCTCCACACCGCTGGCCTCCACACCGCTGGCCTCCACACTGCTGGCCTCCACACTGCTGGCTCCCACACTGCTGGCCTCCACACTGCTGGCCTCCACACTGCTGGCCTCCACACTGCTGGCCTCCACACCGCTGGCCTCCACACCGCTGGCCTCCACACTGCTGGCCTCCACACTGCTGGCCTCCACACCGCTGGCCTCCACACTGCTGGCCTCCACACTGCTGGCCTCCACACTGCTGGCCTCCACACTGCTGGCCTCCACACCGCTGGCCTCCACACTGCTGGCCTCCACACTGCTGGCCTCCACACTGCTGGCCTCCACACTGCTGGCCTCCACACTGCTGGCCTCCACACTGATGGCCTCCACACCGCTGGCCTCCACACTGCTGGCCTCCAAGGCCTCCACACTGCTGGCTCCACACTGCTGACTCCCACAACGCAAGCCTCCCCACTGCTGGCCTCCAAGGTCTCCACACTGCTGGCCTCCATACTGCTGGCCCCCACACCGCTGGCCTCCACCTCCACAATATAGACCTCCACAAGGCTGAAAAGACTGGCTTTCTGGAGGCGTGAGTCTCATGACCTCCTGGAAATGGTTCCCAAAACTCTACCAATAGTAGTACACAATGAGGGGACACAGGTGAAAGCTGAGTACCCAAATGAGCCACAGAGACGTTAGAAAGAACTTTTTCAGTGTCAGAGTAGTTAACAGGTGGAATGCTTTAGGCAGTGATGTGGTGGAGGCTGACTCCATACACAGTTTATAATGTAGATATGATAGAGCTCAGTAGGCTCAGGAACCTGTACACCGGTTGATTGACGGTTGAGAGGCGGGACCAAAGAGCCAAAGCTCAACCCCCCGCAAGCACAACTAGGTGAGTAAAGTGCAATTTAGCGAGTTATGTCAACTAACCACTTGGGCTGGACGTAGAGCGACGGTCTCGCTTCATGCAGGTCGGCGTTCAATCCCCGACCGTCCAAGTGGTTGGGGCACCATTCCTTCCCACCGTCCCATCCCAAATCCTTATCCTGACCCCTTCCCAGTGCTATATAGTCGTAATGGCTTGGCGCTTTCCCTTGATAATTCCTTCTTTCCTTGCGGGGGTTGAGCTCTGTCTCTTTCGGCCCGCCTCTGAACTGTCATTCAATTTTTTTCCCTCACACACACCACACAGACACACACACACACACACACACACACACACACACACACACACACACACACACACACACAT
>WNGS01161111.1:69655-84280 GCA_020271785.1 Procambarus virginalis
CACCACACCAAGCCGGTACATCACACTAAGACGGTACACCACACCAAGCAGGTACATCACACTAAGACGGTACACCACACCAAGACGGTACACCACACCAAGACGGTACACCACACCAAGACGGTACACCACACCAAGACGGTACACCACACAAGACGGTACAATACACCAAAGACGGTACACCACACCAAGACGGTACACACCACCAAGACGGTACACCACACCAAGACGGTACACACACCAAGACGGTACCACACAAGACGGTACACCACACCAAGACGGTACACACCAAGACAGTACACCACACCAAGACGGTATACCACACCAAGACGGTACGCCACACCAAGACGGTACACCACACCAAGACGATACACCACACCAAGACGGTACACCAAACCAAGACGGTACACCACACCAAGACGGTACACCACACCAAGACGGTACACCACACCAAGACGGTACACCACACCAAGACGGTACACCACACCAAGACGGTACTCCAAAAGGCAGGTGAAATAACTAACATTAATTATTAATAGTTCTGTCATGTACATCGATGGTGCGTGAGAAACGAGTAGCCGGCTACACCTCTATTGCTCACATGCCACTAGAGGACAGGCTACTAGAGGCCAGGCCACTAGAGGACAGGCCACTAGGACAGGCCACTAGAGGACAGGCCACTAGAGGACAGGCCACTAGACGACAGACCACTAGACGACAGGCCACTAGAAGACAGGCCACTAGAGGACAGGCCACTAGAGGACAGGCCACTAGAGGACAGGCCACTAGACAACAGGCCACTAGAGGACAGGCCACTAGAGGACAGGCCACTAGACGACAGGCCACTAGACGACAGGCCACTAGAGGACAAGCCACTAAAGAACAGGCCACTAGAGTACAGGCCACTAGAGTACAGGCCACTAGAGGACAGGCCACTAGAGTACAGGCCACTAGAGTACAGGCCACTACAGGACAGGCCACTAGAGGACAGGCCACTAGAGGACAGGCCACTAGAGTACAGGCCACTAGAGGACAAGCCACTAGAGGACAGGCCACTAGAGGACAGGCCACTAGAGTACAGGCCACTAGAGGACTGGCCACTAGAGTACAGGCCACTAGAGTACAGGCCACTAGAGTACAGGCCACTAGAGGACAGGCCACTAGAGGACAGGCCACTAGAGGACAGGCCACTAGAGGACAGGCCACTAGAGGACAGGCCACTAGATGACAGGCCACTAGACGACAGGCCACTAGAGGACATGCCACTAAAGGACAGGCCACTAGAGTACAGGCCACTAGAGGACATGCCACTAGAGGACATGCCACTAGAGGACAGGCCACTAGAGGACAGGCCACTAGTGGACAGGCCACTAGAGGACAGGCCACTAGAGGACATGCCACTAGATGACAGGCCACTAGAGGACAGGCCACTAGAGGACATGCCACTAGAGGACAGGCCACTAGAGGACAGGCCACTAGAGGTCAGGCCACTAGAGATCAGGCCTCTAGAGGACAGGCCACTAGAGGACAGGCCACTAGAGGACAGGCCACTAGAGGACAGGCCACTAGAGGTCAGGCCACTAGAGGACAGGCCACTAGAGGACAGGCCACTAGAGTACAGGCCACTAGAGTACAGGCCACTAGACGACAGGCCACTAGAGGACAGGCCACTAGAGGACATGCCACTAAAGAACAGGCCCCTAGAGGACAGGCCACTAGAGGACATGCCACTAGAGGACATGCCACTAGAGGACAGGACACTAGAGGGCAGGCCACTAGAGGACATGCCACTAGAGGACTGGCTATTAGAGGACAGGCCACTAGAGGACAGGCCACTAGAGGACATGCCACTAGAGGACATGCCATTGAGGACATACCACTAGAGGACATGCCACTAGAGGACAGGCCACTAGAGGACATGCCACTAGAGGACATGCCATTGAGGACAGGCCACTAGAGGACAGGCCACTAGTGGACATGCCACCAGAGGACAAACCACTAGAGGACATGCCACTAGAGGACATGCCACTAGAGGACAGGCCACTAGAGGACATGCCACTAGAGGACATGCCACTAGAGGACAGGCCACTAGAGGACAGGCCACTAGTGGACATGCCACCAGAGGACAAACCACTAGAGAACAGGCCACTAGTGGACATGCCACCAGAGGACAAACCACTAGAGGACATGCCACTAGAGGACATGCCACTAGAGGACAGGCCACTAGAGGACAGGCCACTAGAGGACAGGCCACTAGAGGACAGGCCACTAGTGGACAGGCCACTAGAGGACAGGCCACTAGAGAACATGCCACTAGATGACAGGCCACTAGAGGACAGGCCACTAGAGGACATGCCACTAGAGGACAGGCCACTAGAGGACAGGCCACTAGAGGTCAGGCCACTAGAGGTCAGGCCTCTAGAGGACAGGCCACTAGAGGACAGGCCACTAGAGGACAGGCCACTAGAGGACAGGCCACTAGAGGTCAGGCCACTAGAGGACAGGCCACTAGAGGACAGGCCACTAGAGTACAGCCCACTAGAGTACAGGCCACTAGAGTACAGGCCACTAGAGGACAGGCCACTAGAGGACAGGCCACTAGAGGACATGCCACTAAAGGACAGGCCCCTAGAGGACAGGCCACTAGAGGACATGCCACTAGAGGACATGCCACTAGAGGACAGGCCACTAGAGGACAGGCCACTAGAGGGCAGGCCACTAGAGGACATGCCACTAGAGGACTGGCCATTAGAGGACAGGCCACTAGAGGACAGGCCACTAGAGGACATGCCATTGAGGACATACCACTAGAGGACATGCCACTAGAGGACAGGCCACTAGAGGACATGCCACTAGAGGACATGCCATTGAGGACAGGCCACTAGAGGACAGGCCACTAGTGGACATGCCACCAGAGGACAAACCACTAGAGGACATGCCACTAGAGGACATGCCACTAGAGGACAGGCCACTAGAGGACATGCCACTAGAGGACATGCCACTAGAGGACAGGCCACTAGAGGACAGGCCACTAGAGGACAGGCCACTAGAGGACATGCCACCAGTGGACAAACCACTAGAGGACAGGCCACTAGTGGACATGCCACCAGAGGACAAACCACTAGAGGACATGCCACTAGAGGACATGCCACTAGAGGACAGGCTACTAGTGGACATGCCACCAGAGGACAAACCACTAGAGGACAGGCCACTAGTGGACATGCCACCAGAGGACAAACCACTAGAGGACATGCCACTAGAGGACATGCCACTAGAGGACAGGCTACTAGTGGACATGCCACCAGAGGACAAACCACTAGAGGACAGGCCACTAGTGGACATGCCACCAGAGGACAAACCACTAGAGGACATGCCACTAGAGGACAGGCCACTAGAGGACAAACCACTAGAGGACACGCCTCATAATTCAACTCTGTTCACGCAAAATGATTCTGAAGAAATTGGCAGGAAACTTCAACGCTCTCTTAAATACTAATCCATAGTGACTTTAATGCTGTCTTAACTACTAATCCTGTGTGTACTACCCTATTTGTACTCGCCTATCTGTGCCTGCAGGAGCGAGTGTTAGCTCTTGGACCCCGCTTTTCTATCCGCCAGTTATCCACTACACTGACTCCTCTACACCCTGCTTCCATTCTTCCTTCCATTTGCAGACTTCTCTTACGCTAAAATAAAACTGTCGACCATCTGAGTTTCAAGCTTCCATCCGTGTCCTACTGTAGTATTGGTATTGATTTTGAACATTTCCACTATGTCAGTCCTCATTAGTATTTGATGTCTCTATCATCTTGCCCTGTCACTCCTCACCTCCCTCTCTCTCTCTCTCTCTCTCTCTCTCCTCCCGTCTAGTGTAATTAGGTCTAGTTGCTTCAGTCTCTCTTCATTTTCCAGCCCTCACAGTTCTGAGACGAGCCTTGTTACAAACTTCTGCACCCTTGTGTTGTGTGTGTACTCACCTAGTTGTTCTTGCGGGGGGGGGGTGAGCGTTGTCTCTTTGGTCCCGCCTCTCAACCGTCAATCATCTGGTGATCTACGAGAATCTCAGATTCATGAGATTCTCGGGCACTATCATATCTACATTTGAAACTGTGTATGGAGTCAGCCTCCACCACACCATTTCCTAGTGCATTTCATTTACTAACTACTCTGACATTGAAAAAGTTCTTTCTAACGTCTCTGTGGCTCAGAGACACTATTTTTCCGGTAATAAAGAAAAATTACTATTTTTCCGGTAATTCCTTTTGAACGCATTTTATGTGCAATAACACCATGGTCACATTTATCAAAAGCTTTTGCGAAATCTGTGTAAATTACATCAGCGTTTTGTATGTCTTCCATAGCATCTAATGCCATATCATAGTGGTCCAGCAACTGTGACAGGCAAGAGCGCCCTGTTCTGAAACCATGTTGGCCGGGGTTATGGAGATGCTGTGATTCCATGTATTTTGTGAGCTTACTTCTTAGCACTCTCTCAAAAATTTTATGACGTGCGATGTTAGTGTTATTCTAGTGGTTCCATACTGAACCTAAAATATTATTAAGGACTTTAGTGAATTTATCTTTCAGACTGGTGCTTATAGTGCTTTAAAATATATCATGAATTATGTTTGAGCATTTGTACATACAACAGCGGAAAGTCACTGGATTATTTTTTACGCGAGCGTTGAAATCTCCGGGAAAGTTTCTTCGGTCTACAGGATCATTTTTCATGACCCAAGTGCAAATGTGTGGTCATAGGTAATGCGAGCAATTTCGATTGGGTTCGAGCCCTGGGCAGAAAAGATCGGCTGTCTCAGATTCTTCATTTTTTACCTTGATCACCCAGCAGTAATTGGGGACCCGTTGTAAGGTGATTGGTGGGTTGTGGTCCACTCTAGTTGGCAAAACTAGATGGGAAAGCTCTAAGCTTGCAGAGAGCCATAAGTCGTCATTATCTATACCTATCTGTGAAGACACCACACACACACACACACACACAGGTTGGCTAACATAAGAACGGCCTTTAGAAACTTGTGTAAGGAATCTTTCAGAACATTATATACCACATATGTCAGACCAATCCTGGAGTATGCGGCTCCAGCATGGAGTCCCTATCTAGTCAAGCATAAGACTAAACTGGAAAAGGTTCAAAGGTTTGCCACCAGACTAGTACCCGAGCTGAGAGGTATGAGCTACGAGGAGCGACTGCAGGAATTAAACCTCACTTCGTTGGAAGACAGAAGAGTTAGGGGGGACATGATCACCACATTCAAGATTCTCAGGGGAATCGACAGGGTTGATAAAGACAGGCTGTTTAACACAAGGGGCACACGCACTAGGGGACACAGGTGGAAGCTGAGTGCCCAAATGAGCCACAGAGATATTAGAAAGAACTTTTTTAGTGTCAGAGTGGTTGACAAATGGAATGCATTAGGAAGCGATGTGGTGGAGGCTGACTCCATACACAGTTTCAAGTGTAGATATGATAGAGCCCATTAGGCTCAGGAAACTGTACACCTGTTGATTGACGGTTGAGAGGCGGGACCAAAGAGCCAGAGCTCAACCCCCGCAAGCACAACTAGGTGAGTACACACACACACACACACACACACACACACACACACACACACACACACACACACACACACACACACACACACACACACACCCACACACACACATACACACCCATAGTAGCATAAGCCTTAACATAGCAAGACGTGGAACCAGAACGCGGTAAAACATTCTTAAGAATACCCTTATACAGCATGGATTCGAACCCTGGTCCAATATGGTCCAAAGATAGATGAGCATCAACAACCCAGCATCCGAAAACATTGTAACAGGTCTTCATATTGAGCCAACACCTCTGGCTGTGAGATTTTCCAACCCAACAGTATCTGACGGGCCGCATGAGACGGGGGGCAATAGTGACGGGTGACGGGCCGCATGAGACGGGTGACAATAGTGACGGGTGACGGGCTGCATGAGACGGGTGACAATAGTGACGGGTGACGGGCTGCATGAGACGGGGGACACATAGTGACGGGTGACGGCCGCATGAGACGGGTGACAATAGTGACGGGTGACGGGCTGCATGAGACGGGTGACAATAGTGACGGGTGACGGGCTGCATGAGACGGGTGAACAATAGTGACGGGTGACGGGCTGCATGAGACGGGTGACAATAGTGACGGGTGACGGGCTGCATGAGACGGGGAACAATAGTGACGGGTGGGTGACGGGCTGCATGAGACGGGGAACAATAGTGACGGGTGACGGGCTGCATGAGACGGGGGACACATAGTGACGGGTGACGGGTTTGCATGAGACGGGGAACAATAGTGACGGGTGACGGGCCGCATGAGACGGGGAACAATAGTGACGGGTGACGGGCTGCATGAGACGGGGGGACAATGTTACGGGTGACGGGCTTCATGAGACGGGTGACAATAGTGACGGGTGACGGGCCGCATGAGACGGGGAACAATAGTGACGGGTGACGGGCTGCATGAGGGTGACGGGCTGCATGAGACGGGTGACGGGCTGCATGAGACGGGTGACGGGCTGCATGAGACGGGTGACGGGCTGCATGAGACGGGTGACGGGCTGCATGAGACGGGTGACGGGCTGCATGAGACGGGTGACGGGCTGCATGAGACGAGTGACGGGCTGCATGAGACGGGTGACGGGCCGCATGAGACGGGTGACGGCCTGCATGAGACGGGTGACGGGCTGCATGAACGGGTGACAATAGTGACGGGTGACGGGCCGCATGAGACGGGTGACGGCTGCATGAGACGGGTGACGGACCGCATGAGACGGGTGACGGGCTGCATGAGACGGTGACGGGCCGCATGAGACGGGTGACGGGCTGCATGAGACGGGGAACAATAGTGACGGGTGACGGGCCGCATGAGACGGGTGACTATAGTGACGGGTGACGTGCTGCATGAGACGGGGAACAATAGTGACGGGTGACGGGCTGCATGAGACGGGTGACAATAGTGACGGTGACGGGCTGCATGAGACGGGGAACAATAGTGACGGGTGACGGGCTGCAAGAGACGGGTGACGGGCTGCATGAGACGGGTGACGGGCTGCATGAGACGGGTGACGGGCTGCATATACGGGTGACGGGCTGCATGAGACGGGTGACGGGCTGCATGAGACTGGTGACGGGCCGCATGAGACGGGNAGGTTACAGTGCAGCACCATACTTGGTTATACCATCCAGCCTTCCAAACACAGCAGGCAAGGCAGGGAGAGGTGTAACCCCCTCCACCACAACACCGGGCCACACACCTGCCACGGGCTCAGGTGTGTGTGACCACTAAACATGACTTAATCTGCCAGATTACCGGAATCAAGTGATTTGTTGATATTATTTATATATTGTTATGTGACCTGTGGGTCGCGGAGAGCGTGCGGGAGGCGCTCCCTCACACCTCCCTGACCAGGAGTATAATGTGAGGCAGTTTGTTATGTTATGAGGAAGTGAGAGAGTGAAGGAACTCACACGCAGGGAGGGAGGGAGGCCTCACAACAACAGTCAGCTCCCCCCTGGCCTCACAACAGTCAGCTCCCCCCTGGCCTCACAACAACAGTCAGCTCCCCCCTGGCCTCACAACAACAGTCAGCTCCCCCCTGGCCTCACAACAACATCAGCTCCCCCCTGGCCTCACAACAGTCAGCTCCCCCCTGGCCTCACAACAACAGTCAGCTCCCCCCCCCCTGGCCTCACAACAACAGTCAGCCCCCCCCCTGGCCTCACAACAACAGTCAGCTCCCCCTGGCCTCACAACAACAGTCAGCTCCCCCCTGGCCTCACAACAACAGTCAGCTCCCCCCTGGCCTCACAACACAGTCAGCCCCCCCCCTGGCCTCACAACAACAGTCAGCTCCCCCCCTGGCCTCACAACAACAGTCAGCTCCCCCCTGGCCTCACAACAACAGTCAGCTCCCCCCTGGCCTCACAACAACAGTCGCTCCCCCCTGGCCTCACAACAACAGTCAGCTCCCCCTGGCCTCACAACAACAGTCAGCTCCCCCCTGGCCTCACAACAACAGTCAGCTCCCCCCTGGCCTCACAACAACAGTCAGCTCCCCCTGGCCTCACAACAACAGTCAGCTCCCCCCCTGGCCTCACAACAACAGTCAGCTCCCCCCCTGGCCTCACAAACAACAGTCAGCTCCCCCCTGGCCTCACAACAACGTCAGCCCCCCCCTGGCCTCACAACAACAGTCAGCCCCCCCTGGCCTCACAACAACAGTCAGCTCCCCCCCTGGCCTCACAACAATAGTCAGCTCCCCCTGGCCTCACAACAACAGTCAGCCCCCCTGGCCTCACAACAATAGTCAGCTCCCCCCCTGGCCTCACAACAATAGTCAGCTCCCCCCTGGCCTCACAACAACAGTCAGCCCCCCCTGGCCTCACAACAGTCAGCTCCCCCCTGGCCTCACAACAACAGTCAGCCCCCCCCTGGCCTCACAACAGTCAGCCCCCCCCTGGCCTCACAACAGTCAGCCCCCCCTGGCCTCACAACAACAGTCAGCCCCCCCCCCCTGGCCTCACAACAACAGTCAGCTCCCCCCTGGCCTCACAACAACAGTCAGCCCCCCCTGGCCTCACAACAACAGTCAGCCCCCCCTGGCCTCACAACAACAGTCAGCTCCCCCCTGGCCTCACAACAACAGTCAGCCCCCCCTGGCCTCACAACAACAGTCAGCCCCCCCCCCTGGCCTCACAACAGTTAGCCCCCTGGCCTCACAACAGTCAGCCCCCCCCCTGGACTTGTTTAATAAGCGCAGCCATAAAATTCTTATTTTTTTATTGAACATAAAAGGTTTAATGCCAAATAAAAAAGCAGCGAAATATTGAGTTGGAAGGTGTAGGGGAGATGGTCCCTGTGCTCAGGGGAGAGTGGTCCCTGTGCTCAGGGGAGAGTGGTCCCTGTGCTCAGGGGAGAGTGGTCCCTGTGCTCAGGGGAGAGTGGTCCCTGTGTTCAGGGGAGAGTGGTCCCTGTGCTCAGGGGAGAGTGGTCCCTGTGTTCAGGGGAGAGTTGTCCCTGTGCTCAGGGGAGAGTGGTCCCTGTGCTCTGGGGAGTGGTCCCTGTGCTCAGGGGAGAGTGGTCCCTGTGCTCTGGGGAGTGGTCCCTGTGCTCAGGGAGAGTGGTCCCTGTGCTCAGGGGAGAGTGGTCCCTGTGCTCACGGGAGAGTGGTCCCTGTGCTCAGGGGAGAGTGGTCCCTGTGCTCAGGGGAGAGTGGTCCCTGTGCTCAGGGGAGAGTGGTCCTTGTGCTCTGGGGAGAGTGGTCCTTGTGCTCAGGGGAGAGTGGTCCTTGTGCTCACGGGAGAGTGGTCCCTGTGCTCAGGGGAGAGTGGTCCCTGTGCTCAGGGGAGAGTGGTCCCTGTGCTCACGGGAGAGTGGTCCCTGTGTTCAGGGGAGAGTGGTCCCTGTGTTCAGGGGAGAGTGGTCCCTGTGCTCTGGGGAGTGGTCCCTGTGCTCAGGGGAGAGTGGTCCCTGTGCTCAGGGGAGAGTGGTCCCTGTGCTCAGGGGAGAGTGGTCCCTGTGCTCACGGGAGAGTGGTCCCTGTGCTCAGGGGAGTTGTAGGGGAGAGTGGCCCCTTTGCTCAGGGGAGAGTGGTCCCTGTGCTCAGGGGAGGTGTAGGGGAGAGTGGCCCCTTTGCTCAGGGGAGAGTGGTCCCTGTGTTCAGGGGAGAGTGGTCCCTGTGTTCAGGGGAGAGTGGTCCCTGTGCTCAGGGGAGAGTGGTCCCTGTGTTCAGGGGAGAGTGGTCCCTGTGTTCAGGGGAGAGTGGTCCCTGTGCTCTGGGGAGTGGTCCCTGTGCTCAGGGGAGAGTGGTCCCTGTGCTCAGGGGAGAGTGGTCCCTGTGCTCACGGGAGAGTGGTCCCTGTGCTCACGGGAGAGTGGTCCCTGTGCTCAGGGGAGTTGTAGGGGAGAGTGGCCCCTTTGCTCAGGGGAGAGTGGTCCCTGTGCTCAGGGGAGGTGTAGGGGAGAGTGGCCCCTTTGCTCAGGGGAGAGTGGTCCCTGTGTTCAGGGGAGAGTGGTCCCTGTGCTCAGGGGAGAGTGGTCCCTGTGCTCAGGGGAGAGTGGTCCCTGTGTTCAGGGGAGAGTGGTCCCTGTGTTCAGGGGAGAGTGGTCCCTGTGCTCAGGGGAGAGTGGTCCCTGTGCTCAGGGGAGAGTGGTCCCTGTGTTCAGGGAGAGTGGTCCCTGTGTTCAGGGGAGAGTGGCCCCTGTGCTCAGGGGAGAGTGGTCCCTGTGCTCAGGGGAGAGTGGCCCCTGTGCTCAGGGGAGAGTGGCCCCTGTGCTCAGGGGAGAGTGGCCCCTGTGCTCACGGGAGAGTGGCCCCTGTGCTCACGGGAGAGTGGTCCCTGTGCTCACGGGAGATTGGTCCCTGTGCTCAGGGGAGGTGTAGGGGAGAGTGGCCCCTTTGCTCAGGGGAGAGTGGCCCCTGTGCTCAGGGGAGAGTGGCCCCTGTGTTCAGGGGAGAGTGGTCCCTGTGTTCAGGGGAGAGTGGTCCCTGTGCTCAGGGGAGAGTGGCCCCTGTGCTCAGGGGAGAGTGGTCCCTGTGCTCAGGGGAGAGTGGCGCCTGTACAAGCCAATCCCACATTGAGGGGCACGATGATCAATGGCCGAGACCCTGAGCATTATGGGTCAGCTCATGTGACCGTTCTTATGGTGTCATCTGTATATTAGACCCTTTGATGGCACTATTTCTGCCTCAACTTTTTGTTGGTACCGGCTTATTTTGAACGTTCTATTGCTACCATTTTAACACACACACACACACACACACCACACACACACACACACACACACACAGGTGTGTGTCACCTGTGTGCCAGGTAGCCTGGTGGATAGTGTGCAGGATTCGTAATTCTGTGGCGCGGGTTCGATTCCCGCACCCGGCAGAAACAAATGGGCAAAGTTTCTTTCACCCTGTATGCCCCTGTTACCTAGCAGTAAATAGGTACCTGGGAGTTAGTCAGCTGTCACGGGCTGCTTCCTGGGGTGTGTGTGTGTGTGTGTGTGTGGTGTGAAAAAAAAAAAAAAAAAAAAAAAAAAAAAAAAAAAAAAAAAAAAAAAAAAAAAAAAAAAAAAGTAGTTAGTGTAGTTAGTAAACAGTTGATTGACAGTTGAGAGGCGGGCCGAAAGAGCAAAGCTCAACCCCCGTAAAATACAACTAAGTGAATACAACTAAGTGAATACACACACACACACACAGGGGAGACATGATAACCACCTACAAAATTCTCAGGGGAATTGACAGGGCGGACAAAGACAAACTCTTCACCACGGGTGGGACACGAACAAGGGGACACAGGTGGAAACTTAGTACCCAGATGAGCCACAGAGACGTTAGAAAGAATTTTTTCAGTGTCAGAGTAGTTAATAAATGGAATGCATTAGGAAGCGATGTGGTGGAGGCTGACTCCATACACAGTTTCAAGTGTAGATATGATAGAGCCCAGTAGGCTCAGGAATCTGTACACCAGTTGATTGACAGTTGAGAGGCGGGACCAAAGAGCCAAAGCTCAACCCCGCAAGCACAATTAGGTGAGTACAATTAGGTGAGTACACACACACACTCGATAAAACACACACACACACACACACACACACTCACACACACACACACTCACACACACACACACACACACACACACACACACGTAGCCTGGTGGATTGCGCGCAGGACTTGTAATTCTGTGGCGCGGGTTCGATTCCCGCACCCGGCAGAAACAAATGGGCAAAGTTTCTTTCACCCTGAATGCCCCTGTTACCTAGCAGTAAATAGGTACCTGGGAGTTAGTCAGCTGTCACGGGCTGCTTCCTGGGGTGTGTGTGTGTGTGTGGTGTGAAAAAAAAGTAGTTAGTGTAGTTAGTAAACAGTTGATTGACAGTTGAGAGGCGGGCCGAAAGAGCAAAGCTCAACCCCCGTAAAATACAACTAAGTGAATACAACTAAGTGAATACACACACACACACACACACACACACACTCACACACTCGATAAAACACACACACACACTCACACACTCACACACACACACACACACGAGAACAAAAACATATTCACACGATAACATAACTCTTACACACACGATAGCAAAAATAAACATACACAAGAACAAACACACGGGCACAAAAAGTTAAAATATCGTAATATATCAACCAAGTCTACATTATATCACAAATTTACATACTGATTTATGTTCCTAAAACAGAATTAATATTTGGATTAGCCATTAAAATAAAACAGAACACGTAGAAGCATTAGAACCAAGAAATCCACGAGAGAAACACCACCATTGCTCCTCGTATTGTTAAAACATATACAAATATTGAGCGTCTGGGATACTCTCGGACGCAGGTTCGAATCCTCATCACGGCCCTTTGTGGATTTGTACAAATATTAATACTCAGGAAAGACCAGAAGAATTAGGCAACATTCTATGGGTTACAATATATATAATTAAGTCGATCTGCTTCGTTATAATCTGCAACAAATAAGTTTCTTTGATAGTAAGTGTAAATTTCTAATTATTTTTTCCTTCAAACTTTGCTTTGACCTTTGGCTGAGAGAGCTTATGGGAGACGTCTTGGAGGTGTGTGGAGGTCAAGACCAAGTGCCTAAGCTACCTGAGGTCAAGGTCACAGCCAAGCTTGACGGGGAGTAACACCCATTTTCTATGACTTTGGAGGCATTGACGTGTGGGTAGGGGGGGGGGGGTGGAAGGCAGGGGAGGGGGGGACTTGAAGGGGAGGGAGTGGGGGTGGGGAGGGGGGGGTAAGGAGGGGGGGGTGGGGAGGGCACCCGGGAACCACCGGATCTTGTCAACAGTGTTCCTTGAAGATGTTTGTTGGTGAATATGAGCGAAAGTGTGAGACCAGGTGATGTGCACCTCGATGTTTGGGGCCAGAACGGACCCAAACACACTCGCTTCTTTTTGTTTGAGATGTGTGGGTTGGGTGGCGAGTGTTCAACCACGCTATTGTGGCTTGCTGTCTGCACGACTCATCATTTTGGTCAATACCAGCCCGTCCTCCTTATCGAAGGCCAAAGTCCATTCCATCCACCCGCCAATCCCCCAGGTGTTCATGAATGCAAAACAGTTTACACACGACTCACAACTGATGACGTTCGAACACTTCCGGAACAAGTGCTTCACTGACGACTTGTGTTCGAACAACAAGGAAGCCGGTCGGCCGAGCGGACAGCACGCTGGACTTGTGATCCTGTGGTCCTGGGTTCGATCCCAGGCGCCGACGAGAAACAATGGGCAGAGTTTCTTTCACCCTATGCCCCTGTTACCTAGCAGTAAAATAGGTACCTGGGTGTTAGTCAGCCGTCACGGACTGGAGGCCTGGTCGAGGACCGGGCCGCGGGGACACTAAAAGCCCCGAAATCATCTCAAGATAACCTCAAGATAACAACGCTGTAAATGCTTCACCCACGTACTACAAATACAAATAATCGCCAACAGAACCCAAACACCTAACCTGTGTATAAATATACACAGTATACTAATATATAATAATATCAATTTATATGTGAACAAATTCCTATTTTGAATGACGAGCATGTTAACAGTGATGAATGCGTCTTTGGGGTCGACCGCTGGATGGAATGAACTCGCTCTGATGACGGTTCCCAATACAGTGTTAAACGTGGCCACTGTATTGACTTTTTGTATTTCTTGACTTTCTACTTTATTCATAATTGCTGAAGCGTGTGTACAGATCTGTCTTAGTGGAAGCCGCGGTCATCATAGCCAGGTCAAGGTGGCTGCCGCACACGGTTGGGCCGTACTGGTGCTTTATAGCCTCTTTTGTCCCGTATCTGCGGTTGGGATTAAGACCTATCAACCTTTGCACGGATATTAAGGCCATATGCAGGCGACGCCCGGACCAGCCGGGCTGTGGTGGGTATGTGGGCCTGCGGGCCGCTCCAAGCAACAGCCTGGTGGACCAGCCGGGCTGTGGTGGATATGTGGGCCTGCGGGCCGCTCCAAGCAACAGCCTGGTGGACCAGCCGGGCTGTGGTGGGTATGTGGGCCTGCGGGCCGCTCCAAGCAACAGCCTGGTGGACCAGCCGGGCTGTGGTGGGTATGTGGGCCTGCGGGCCGCTCCAAGCAACAGCCTGGTGGACCAAGCTCTCACAAGTCAAGCCTGGCCTCGGGCCGGGCTTGGGGAGTAGAAGAACTCCCAGAACCCCATCAACCAGGTATCAACCAGGACGAGTCTCAATAACGTGGCTAAAGTAAGTTGACCAGACCACACACTAGAAGGTGAAGGGACGACGACGTTTCGGTCCGTCCTGGACCATTCTCAATTCTCAAGTCACAATCGATTTGAGAATGGTCCAGGACGGACCGAAACGTCATCGTCCCTTCACCTTCTAGTGTGTAGTCTGGTCATATTAAGGCCATCACCTGACCTTCCTGGCCGACCAGCTGGTATACTACAGTCCTCAACATTATCCAGGACCTTGGTATACTCCAGTGTGTATACTCAGAGAACAAGGATACAACCTCTTGCTGTATATATATATATATATATCCCTCATTATTGTATTTTTATGCATATATTGTATTATTTATT
>WNGS01161111.1:102633-126279 GCA_020271785.1 Procambarus virginalis
AATATATCAGACGAGGGAGTGGGGAATGACGTTGCCATAACTACCCCTGGGGTCGTAACGTTGCCATAACTACCCCAGGGGTCGTGGTCAGTAACGTTGCCATAACTACCCCAGGGGTCGTGGTTAGTAACGTTGTCATAACTACCCCAGGGGTCGTGGTCTGTAACGTTGCCATAACTACCCCAGGGGTCGTGGTCAGTAACGTTGCCATAACTACCCCAGGGGTCGTGGTCAGTAACGTTGCCATAACTACCCCAGGGGTCGTGGTCAGTAACGTTGCCATAACTACCCCAGGGGTCGTGGTCTGTAACGTTGCCATAACTACCCCAGGGGTCGTTGACTGTAACGTTGCCATAACTACCCCAGGGGTCGTAACGTTGCCATAACTACCCCAGGGGTCGTGGTCAGTAACGTTGCCATAACTACCCCAGGGGTCGTGGACTGTAACGTGCCATAACTACCCCAGGGGTCGTGGTCTGTAACGTTGCCATAACTACCCCAGGGTCGTGGTCAGTAACGTTGCCATAACTACCCAGGGGTCGTGGTCAGTAACGTTGCCATAACTACCCCAGGGTCGTGGTCAGTAACGTTGCCATAACAACCCAGGGGTCGTGGTCAGTAACGTTGCCATAACTACCCCAGGGGTCGTGGTCAGTAACGTTGCCATAGCTACCCCAGGGTCGTGGTCAGTAACGTTGCCATAACTACCCCAGGGGTCGTGGTCTGTAACGTTGCCATAACTACCCCAGGGGTCGTGGTCAGTAACGTTGCCATGAACTACCCCAGGGTTCGTGGTCTGTAACGTTGCCATAACTACCCCAGGGGTCGTGGTCTGTAACGTTGCCATAACTACCCCAGGGGTCGTGGTCAGTAACGTTGCCATGAACTACCCCAGGGTCGTGGTCTGTAACGTTGCCATAACTACCCCAGGGGTCGTGGTCTGTAACGTTGCCATAACTACCCCAGGGGTCGTGGTCAGTAACGTTGCCATGAACTACCCCAGGGTTCGTGGTCAGTAACGTTGCCATAACTACCCCAGGGGTCGTGGTCTGTAACGTTGCCATAACTACCCCAGGGGTCGTGGTCAGTAACGTTGCCATAACTACCCCAGGGGTCGTGGTCAGTAACGTTGCCATAACTACCCCAGGGGTCGTGGTCAGTAACGTTGCCATAACTACCCCAGGGGTCGTGGTCAGTAACGTTGCCATAACTACCCCAGGGGTCGTGGTCAGTAACGTTGCCATAACTACCCCAGGGGTCGTGGTCAGTAACGTTGCCATAACTACCCCAGGGGTCGTGGTCTGTAACGTTGCCATAACTACCCCAGGGGTCGTGGTCAGTAACGTTGCCATAACTACCCCAGGGTTCGTGGTCTGTAACGTTGCCATAACTACCCCAGGGGTCGTGGTCTGTAACGTTGCCATAACTAACCTTGGGGTCGTGGTCTGTGACGTTGCCATAACTACCCCAGGGGTCGTGGTCAGTAACGTTGCCATAACTACCCCAGGGGTCGTGGTCTGTAACGTTGCCATAACTACCCCAGGGGTCGTGGTCAGTAACGTTGCCATAACTACCCCAGGGGTCGTGGTCTGTAACGTTGCCATAACTACCCCAGGGGTCGTGGTCTGTAACGTTGTCATAACTACCCCAGGGGTCGTAACGTTGTCATAACTACCCCAGGGTCGTGGTTAGTAACGTTGCCATAACTACCCCAGGGGTCGTAACGTTGTCATAACTACCCCAGGGGTCGTGGTCTGTAACGTTGTCATAACTACCCCAGGGGTCGTAACGTTGTCATAACTACCCCAGGGGTCGTGGTCTGTAACGTTGTCATAACTACCCCAGGGGTCGTAACGTTGCCATAACTACCTCAGGGGTCGTGGTCTGTAACGTTGTCATAACTACCCCAGGGGTCGTAACGTTGTCATAACTACCCCAGGGGTCGTGGTTAGTAACGTTGCCATAACTACCCCAGGGGTCGTAACGTTGCCATAACTACCCCAGGGGTCGTGGTCTGTAACGTTGCCATAACTACCCCAGGGGTCGTAACGTTGCCATAACTACCTCAGGGGTCGTGGTCTGTAACGTTGCCATAACTACCCCAGGGTCGTAACGTTGCCATAACTACCCCAGGGGTCGTGGTTAGTAACGTTGCCATAACTACCCAAAGATTCCTGGGATCGACATCCCCCGGCCCGGTCTCCAGCCAGGCCTCCAGGTTGACGGTCAGGTCAAGCAGAGGTAGTTGACCTCAGTTGCTCGTAGTGAAGTGAAAAAGATGATTCCCTCGTGCCTGTGCTGTGGAGTATGTGAGCCTGCGGGCCGCTCCAAGCAACAGCCTGGTGGACCAAGCTCTCACAAGTCAAGCCTGGCCTCGGTGGTGTGGCTGGTGGACGACGACTGGTGTACCTGGTGGACGACGACTGGTGTACCGGGTGGACGACGACTGGTGTACCTGGTGGACGACGACTGGTGTACCTGGTGGACGACGACTGGTGTACCTGGTGGACGACGACTGGTGTACCGGGTGGACGACGACTGGTGTACCTGGTGGACGACGACTGGTGTACCTGGTGGACGACGACTGGTGTACCTGGTGGACGACGACTGGTGTACCGGGTAGACGACGACTGGTGTACCTGGTGGACGACGACTGGTGTACCGGGTGGACGACGACTGGTGTACCTGGTGGACGACGACTGGTGTACCGGGTGGACGACGACTGGTGTACCTGGTGGACGACGACTGGTGTACCTGGTGGACGACGACTGGTGTACCTGGTGGACGACGACTGGTGTACCTGGTGGACGACGACTGGTGTACCTGGTGGACGACGACTGGTGTACCGGGTGGACGACGACTGGTGTACCTGGTGGACGACGACTGGTGCACCTGGTGGACGACGACTGGTGTACCTGGTGGACGACAACTGGTGTACCTGGTGGACGAGGACTGGTGTACCTGGTGGACGACTGGTGTACCTGGTGGACGACGACTGGTGTACCTGGTGGACGACTGGTGTACCTGGTGGACGACGACTGGTGTGGCTGGTGGACGACGACTGGTGTACCTGGTGGACGACGACTGGTGTACCTGGTGGACGACGACTGGTGTACCTGGTGGACGACGACTGGTGTACCTGGTGGACGACGACTGGTGTACCTGGTGGACGACGACTGGTGTACCGGGTGGACGACAACTGGTGTACCTGGTGGACGACAACTGGTGTACCTGGTGGACGACGACTGGTGTACCTGGTGGACGACGACTGGTGTACCTGGTGGACGACGACTGGTGTACCGGGTGGACGACGACTGGTGTACCGGGTGGACGACGACTGGTGTACCTGGTGGACGACGACTGGTGTACCTGGTGGACGACGACTGGTGTACCGGGTGGACGACGACTGGTGTACCGGGTGGACGACGACTGGTGTACCTGGTGGACGACGACTGGTGTACCGGGTGGACGACGACTGGTGTACCTGGTGGACGACGACTGGTGTACCTGGTGGACGACAACTGGTGTACCTGGTGGACGACGACTGGTGTACCGGGTGGACGACGACTGGTGTACCGGGTGGACGACGACTGGTGTACCTGGTGGACGACGACTGGTGTACCTGGTGGACGACGACTGGTGTACCTGGTGGACGACGACTGGTGTACCGGGTGGACGACGACTGGTGTACCGGGTGGACGACCCCCAGGGGCGGGCCGGCAGTGGTGCCATTCGGTGAAGATGCCCACCAAAACCCCGCCAAATGAAACTATTTGATTTATACATTACAAACGCTACATAAACATATTTTGAAATGGAAATGGGCGATGAAGGTCCGCGGCCACATGGACGACGACGCTGTGAGCCGCCGCCATAGTGGTGGTTCTGGCGCGGGCCGCCACCAGATATGTCTCTTGGCTGATGGTGTTCCAGCAGCCTTAAGTACTGGATAGGCTTCAGTGATTTAGCATATCTTCCCTAATAAGGATGAAACGGGGGATTTGTAAGTAATCGATGGGTTAGATGTTAGGAGCACCGTAGACGTGTCTGATCCGGAGGCCTAAGATGCTATTCATTGGTGCTGTGAGACGTTTGGCTAACACGAAGAGAAGAATATGTCAATAATGCGAACCCATACCGTCCTGTTGTGTTGCGGGGGTTGCCAGCGGCCCCTAGTCCCAGCCAGGGGTAAATGGCATTTTACTCGAATTATTTCGGCCTCTTTCATCCATTGCGAAAATACGAGGCAATATTTTACAGGGGCAAATAAATCTGGACAAAGTCTCTAAGTGTATCCATTAAGCTATGACATTACAAACACTGTCATCTCCGAGGAAAAAAAGCGTAATAATTGACGACATGGCAGCATGTACGTCGCTGGAGGCGGCTGGACAGGCGAACGAAACGGGCTGGGAGCGCGATGCCTTACCTTAAACTCATTCCCGTCTCCGACCTAACTCCTACCTTCCGAACAATCTAGCCCAAGCACCTGGAAAGCGCCAACGCATGTGAACAGGGATATCGAAATCATTTTGCTCTTTCTCCCTTACTTTACTCCCTACAGGCCAATAAGTTAGACCAAATTTCGCCCAGGATATGAGGCGGGGAGGCCAGCTCCGCGCCAACTCAGCGGGGTATTAGGGCTCGCCAGTCACCGGTACCCACATGCCCACAAAATACCCGCCTGCTGCACCATGCCCACATTTAACATTCATACATACACATAGATAAATGCAATTGTTCCTGCTCGTAGCTGTATGAACTGCAGTTCTTGCTTCTCCACGCTAAGTAGGATAACATGATACATCATATATACGCACTCACAGAGCCGGGATATACACATATACAACTGACTGTGGCTACAGCCAGGATACATGACTGTGACCAGGGCCAGGATACATGACTGTGATCAGAGCCAGGATACATGACTGTGACCAGAGCCAGGATACATGACTGTGATCAGAGCCAGGATACATGACTGTGACCAGAGCCAGGATACATGACTGTGACCAGAGCCAGGATACATGACTGTGACCAGAGCCAGGATACATGACTGTGACCAGAGCCAGGATACATGACTGTGACCAGGGCCAGGATACATGACTGTGACCAGAGCCAGGATACATGACTGTGACCAGAGCCAGGATACATGACTGACCAGAGCCAGGATACATGACTGTGACCAGAGCCAGGATACATGACTGTGACCAGAGCCAGGATACATGACTGTGACCAGAGCCAGGATACATGACTGTGACCAGAGCCAGGATACATGACTGTGACCAGAGCCAGGATACATGACTGTGACCAGAGCCAGGATACATGACTGTGACCAGAGCCAGGATACATGACTGTGACCAGAGCCAGGATACATGACTGTGACCAGAGCCAGGATACATGACTGTGACCAGAGCCGGGATACATGACTGTGACCAGAGCCAGGATACATGACTGTGACCAGAGCCAGGATACATGACTGTGACCAGAGCCAGGATACATGACTGTGACCAGAGCCAGGATACATAACTGTGACCAAAGCCGGGATACATGACAGTGACCAGAGCCAGGATACATGACAGTGACCAGGGTCAGGATACATGACAGTGACCAGGGCCAGGATACATGACAGTGACCAGGGCCAGGATACATGACTGTGACCAGAGCCAGGATACATGACTGTGGCTAGAGCCAGGATACATGACTGTGACCAGAGCCAGGATACATAACTGTGACCAGAGCCAGGATACATGACTGTGACCAGAGCCAGGATACATGACTGTGACCAGGGTCAGGATACATGACAGTGACCAGGGTCAGGATACATGACAGTGACCAGAGCCAGGATACATGACAGTGACCAGGGCCAGGATACATGACAGTGACCAGGGCCAGGATACATGACAGTGACCAGGGCCAGGATACATGACTGTGACCAGAGCCAGGATACATGACAGTGACCAGAGCCAGGATACATGACTGTGACCAGAGCCAGGATACATGACAGTGACCAGGGTCAGGATACATGACAGTGACCAGGGTCAGGATACATGACAGTGACCAGGGTCAGGATAAATGACAGTGACCAGAGCCGGGATACATGACAGTGACCAGGGTCAGGATACATGACAGTGACCAGGGCCAGGATACATGACAGTGACCAGGGTCAGGATACATGACAGTGACCAAGGCCAGGATACATGACTGTGACCAGGGCCAGGATACATGACAGGGACCAGGGCCAGGATACATGACAGGGACCAGAGCCAGGATACATGACTGTGACCAGAGCCAGGATACATGACTGTGACCAGGGCCAGGATACATGACAGGGACCAGAGCCAGGATACATGACTGTGACCAGGGTCAGGATACATGACAGTGACCAGAGCCAGGATACATGACTGTGACCAGGGTCAGGATACATGACAGTGACCAGGGCCAGGATACATGACTGTGACCAGAGCCAGGATACATGAGTGACCAGGGCCAGGATACATGACTGTGACCACAACATACTGGCCACAACATACTGGCCACAACATACTGGCCACAACATACTGGCCACAANCACTAGATTCATGGAAACCAATGACCTCCACAATCCAGGCCAACATGGATTTAGAGCAGGAAGATCATGCCTCTCACAGCTACTTGACCACTATGACAAAATCACTGAGCATTAGAGGAAACATAATGCAGATGTCATATACACAGATTTTGCAAAAGCATTCGACAAATGTGACATGGAGTGATTGCACACAAATGAGGTCATGGGTATAACTGGTAAAGTAAGACGCTGGATACTCAGTTTCCTGTTGAACAGAACACAAAGAGTAACAGTCAATCAAGTAAAATCGAGTCCGAGCGCAGTTTAAAAGCTCTGTACCTCAAGGTACAGTCCTTGCACCACTGCTGTTCCTTATTCTCATATCAAATATAGACAAAAACACAAGTCACAGCTTCGTGTCATCCTTTGCAGATGATTAAAAATCAGCATGAAAATTACCTCTGCTGAAGACATTGATAAACTACAAACAGATATTAACAAAGTTTTCGATTGGGCAGCAGAAAATAACATGATGTTTAACGGTGATAAATTGCCACTCAGATACGGCAAAAATGAGGATCTTAAACATAATACAGGGTACAAAACACAATCGAATCTTCCCATTGTAGGAAAACAGCATGCCAAGGATTTGGGAATAATGATGTCCGACGACCTAACGTTTAGGGAGCATAACCAAGCAAGTATTGCGTCAGCCAGAAAAAATATAGGATGGATTACGAGAACCTTCAAGTCCAGAGATCCCATCACAATGGTTGTAGTCTTTAAATCACTTGTGTTGTCCCGTCTTGAGTGCTGCTCAATACTCACTTCCCCCTTCAGAGCAGGAGAGATTGCTGAAATAGAGGGAATACAGAGAACATATACGGCACGCATAGACGATATAAAACACCTAAATTATTGGGATCGACTCAAAGCTCTCCAAATGTACTCACTAGAAAAGAGACGAGAGAGATACCAAAAAATATACACATGGAAAATACTGGAGGGACATGTCCCAAATCTGCACAGTAAAATAACAACGTACTGGAGTGAACGATATGGAAGAAAATGCGGAATAGAACCAGTGAAGAGCAGAGGTGCCATAGGCACAATCAGAGAACACTGTATAAACATCAGAGGTCCACGGTTGTTCACCGTCCTACCAGCGAGCATCAGAAATATTACACGAACAACCGTGGACATCTTCAAGAGGAAACTAGATTGTTTCCTTCAAGGAGTGCCGGACCAACCGGGCTCTGGTGGGTATGTGGGCCTGCGGGCCGCTCCAAGCAACAGCCTGGTGGACCAAACTCTCACAAGTCAAGTCTGGCCTCGGGCCGGGCTTGGAGAGTAGAAGAACTCCCAGAACCCCATCAAGCAGGTATCAACCAGTCTCGGGCCTCTGATGATGATAGAGTTCTCTCTCAGAGTACCTGTTTCACCTCTGCTTTTCAACGGGGATATTCTGCACATCCTGCCATGCCTCCTGGTCTCATGTGGTGTTATTTCTGTGTGCAGGTTTGGGACCAGCCCCTCTACTATTTTCCACGTGTAAATTATTATATATCTCTCCCGCCTGCGCTCAAGGGAGTACAGATTAAGGCATTTTAGTCGGTCCCAATAGTTTAGATGATTTACTGAGTGGATTCTAGCAGTAAAGGATCTCTGCACGCTCTCCAGGTCAGCAATTTCTCCAGCTTTGAAAGGGGCTGTCATTGTGCAGCAGTACTCCACTCTAGAGAGCACTAGCGTCTTGAAGAGTGTCATCATCGGTATAGCATCTCTAGTGTGAAAAGTTCTTGTTTTCCAACCTGTCATTTTTCTTGCAGTTGTGACGGCTACTTTACTGTGTTCTTTAAAGGTAAGGTCTTCCGACATGAGTACACCCATATCCTTTACATTGCCTTTTACGTTCTGTTATGATTTGACTGCGTTTTGTACGTGGTTTCCGTTTTTATATTTTCATTTTTTTCCGTAGCGCATGAGCTGGAACTTATCTTAATTAAACACCATATTATTTGATGTAACTCATTGAAAGACCTGATTACATCTGATTGAAGGTTTGGCGTGTCATCTATGAGCTCAGTCCTCATGGGGGACTGAGCTCTTCACGGTTGATGGTCCGGATTTTATTTTGTTGACTATTATATATTGGGTTCTGTTAGTCAGGAAATTGTAGATCCATTTGCTTATTTTTCCGATAATTCCTTTTGTACACATTTTGTGTGCAATAACACCATGGTCACATTTGTCGATAGCCTTTGCGAAATCTGTGTAAATTACATCAGCGTTTTGTTTGTCTTCCATAGTATCTAGTGCCATGTCATAGTGGTCCAGCAACTGTGACAGGCAAGAGCGCCCTGTTCTGAAACCATGTTGTTGTTTAAGATTCGCTACCTGGAACAAAAAGTTCCAAGTAGCACGGGCTATGATGAGCCCGTAGTCTGAAGCCATGTTGTCCGGGGCTATGGATTTCATGTATTTTGTGATCTTACTTCTTAGCATTCTTTCAAAGATTTTTATGATGTGCGATGTTAGTGTTATTTGTAATAACACAATAATTTAGTCTGTAATTTTTTGCCTCTGCCTTGTTTCTTCCTTTATGGAGTGATGCTATCTCTGCTGTTCATAGTATGTCAGGGATAACGCCAGTATCTAGGTTTTGCCACCAAAGAATGTGAAGGGCCTGCGATAGTGTTTTTTTTTTGTTACAGTTCTTGATGAATATAGAGTTCTAAGAATATGTAGGAAATTTTCAGATTTTCAGTAAAGGTGTGAAAAATGTCGTGTGATTTCCGTGGAGTTGTGCTGGCGCTGTTAACACCCTATTGACTGTTATATTGACTATTGACTGTTATTGACTGTTATGTAACGGGTTAACGTTACCTGTGGTAGGTGGCTGCAGGTGACGGATCTTCCAATCCTGAGCACTCCAGGTGCAAACTCTGTGAGCAGGAACTACGGCACGATCTCCCGCACTACATCACTGAATGCCCAGTATAGACCTTTCAGACCAGTTGGCATGAGGTACCTGGAGCTTTGCATTTACTTTATTCACTCTCGTATTCTTGAAGATATCCTCACAGTGCACCCAAAATTTGCCAGTGCAGGCTACTAAACATATGGTCCTGTATGACTAACCATCCTGCGAGATGGTGACCTTTATTACCACTGCTGCCTTATTCAATCTTGTGTTAATGATATCCTCAAAATGCACCCGGAGTCTGCCAGTGCAGACTGCTTATCACATGCCTCTGTATGACTAACCATACTGTGTAATGGGGATTTTTTAGCATCATGTAGTTAGCTTTTTTGACACACTGTACTCCACTTCATATAGTCTAGGGCAGCTAGTTCTTGACACACACTGTACTCCCCTTCATATAGTCTAGGGCAGCTAGTTCTTGACACACACTGTACTACCCTTCATATAGTCTAGGGCAGCTAGTTCTTGACACACACTGTACCCCCCTTCATATAGTCATACCCCGTGTACCCTAGGGTGTGGGCCCCGTGTACCCCAGGCTGTGAGCCCCGTGTACCCCAGGGTGTGAGCCCCCTGTACCCCAGGGTGTGAGCCCCGTGTACCCCAGGCTGTGAGCCCCGTGTACCCCAGGGTGTGAGCCCCGTGTACCCCAGGGTGTGAGCCCCGTGTACCCTAGGGTGTGAGCCCCGTGTACCCCAGGGTGTGAGCCCCGTGTACCCTAGGGTGTGGGCCCCGTGTACCCCAGGGTGTAAGCCCCGTGTACCCCAGGGTGTGAGCCCCGTGTACCCTAGGGTGTGGGCCCCGTGTACCCCAGGGTGTGAGCCCCGTGTACCCCAGGGTGTGAGCCCCGTGTACCCCAGGGTGTGAGCCCCGTGTACCCTAGGGTGTGAGCCCCGTGTACCCTAGGGTGTGGGCCCCGTGTACCCCAGGGTGTGAGCCCCGTGTACCCCAGGGTGTGAGCCCCGTGTACCCCAGGGTGTGAGCCCCGTGTACCCTAGGGTGTGGGCCCCCTGTACCCCAGGGTGTGAGCCCCGTGTACCCCAGGGTGTGAGCCCCGTGTACCCCAGGGTTTGAGCCCCGTGTACCCCAGGGTTTGAGCCCCGTGTACCCCAGGGTGTGGGCCCCGTGTACCCTAGGGTGTGGGCCCCGTGTACCCCAGGGTGTGAGCCCCGTGTACCCCAGGCTGTGAGCCCCGTGTACCCCAGGGTGTGGGCCCCGTGTACCCCATGATGTGGGCCCCCGTGTACCCTAGGGTGTGGGCCCCGTGTACCCCAGGGTGTGGGCTCCGTGTACCCTAGGGTGTGGGCCCCGTGTACCCCAGGGTGTGGGCCCCGTGTACCCTAGGGTGTGGGCCCCGTGTACCCCAGGGTGTGAGCCCCGTGTACCCTAGGGTGTGGGCCCTGTGTACCACAGGCTGTGAGCCCCGTGTACCAGAGGCTGTGAGCCCCGTGTACCCCAGGGTGTAAGCCCCGTGTACTCTAGGGTGTGAGCCCCGTGTACCACAGGCTGTGAGCCCCGTGTACCCCAGGGCGTGAGCCCCGTGTACCCCAGGGTGTGAGCCCCGTGTACCCCAGGGTGTGAGCCCCGTGTACCCTAGGGTGTGGGCCCCGTGTACCCCAGGGTGTGAGCCCCGTGTACCCCAGGGTGTGAGCCCCGTGTACCCCAGGGTGTGAGCCCCGTGTACCCCAGGGTGTGAGCCCCGTGTACCCCAGGCTGTGAGCCCCGTGTACCCCAGGGTGTGAGCCCCGTGTACCCCAGGATGTGAGCCCCGTGTACCCTAGGGTGTGGGCCCCGTGTACCCCAGGGTGTGGGCCCCGTGTACCCCAGGGTGTGGGCCCCGTGTACCCCAGGGTGTGAGCCCCGTGTACCCTAGGGTGTGGGCCCCGTGTACCCCAGGGTGTGGGCCCCGTGTACCCCAGGGTGTGAGCCCCGTGTACCCCAGGGTGTGAGCCCCGTGTACCCCAGGGTGTGAGCCCCGTGTACCCTAGGGTGTGGGCCCCGTGTACCCCAGGGTGTGGGCCCCGTGTACCCCAGGGTGTGAGCCCCGTGTACCCCAGGGTGTGAGCCCCGTGTACCCCAGGGTGTGAGCCCCGTGTACCCCAGGGTGTGAGCCCCGTGTACCCCAGGGTGTGAGCCCCGTGTACCCCAGGGTGTGAGCCCCGTGTACCCCAGGGTGTGAGCCCCGTGTACCCCAGGGTGTGAGCCCCGTGTACCCTAGGGTGTGGGCCCCGTGTACCCCAGGGTGTGGGCCCCGTGTACCCCAGGGTGTGAGCCCCGTGTACCCTAGGGTGTGAGCCCCCTGTGCCCCAGGGTGTGAGCCACCTGTATCCCAGGGTGTGAGCCCCGTGTACCCCAGGGTGTGAGCCCCCTGTACCCCAGGGTGTGAGCCACCTGTATCCCAGGGTGTGAGCCCCGTGTACCCCAGGGTGTGAGCCCCCTGTACCCCAGGGTGTGAGCCACCTGTATCCCAGGGTGTGAGCCCCGTGTACCCCAGGGTGTGAGCCACCTGTATCCCAGGGTGTGAGCCCCGTGTACCCCAGGGTGTGAGCCACCTGTATCCCAGGGTGTGAGCCCCGTGTACCCCAGGCTGTGAGCCCCGTGTACCCCAGGGTGTGGGCCCCGTGTACCCCAGGGTGTGGGCCCCGTGTACCCTAGGGTGTGGGCCCCGTGTACCCTAGGGTGTGAGCCCCGTGTACCCTAGGGTGTGGGCCCCGTTTACCACAGGCTGTGAGCCCCGTGTACCCCCAGGGTGTGAGCCCCGTGTACTCTAGGGTGTGAGCCCCGTGTACTCTAGGGTGTGAGCCCCGTGTACCACAGGCTGTGAGCCCCGTGTACCCCAGGGTGTGAGCCCCGTGTACCCTAGGGTGTGGGCCCCGTGTACCCTAGGGTGTGGGCCCCGTGTACCCCAGGGTGTGAGCCCCGTGTACCCTAGGGTGTGAGCCCCGTGTACCCCAGGGTGTGAGCCCCGTGTACCCCAGGGTGTGAGCCCCGTGTACCCTAGGGTGTGTAGGGTGTGAGCCCCGTGTACCCCAGGGTGTGGGCCCCGTGTACCCCAGGGTGTGGGCCCCGTGTACCCCAGGGTGTGGGCCCCGTGTACCCCAGGGTGTGAGCCCCGTGTACCCTAGGGTGTGGGCCCCGTGTACCCCAGGGTGTGGGCCCCGTGTACCCCAGGGTGTGGGCCCCGTGTACCCCAGGGTGTAGGCCCCGTGTACCCCAGGGTGTGAGCCCCGTGTACGCTAGGGTGTGAGCCCCGTGTACCCCAGGGTGTGAGCCCCGTGTACCCCAGGGTGTGAGCCCCGTGTACCCTAGGGTGTGTAGGGTGTGAGCCCCGTGTACCCCAGGGTGTGGGCCCCGTGTACCCCAGGGTGTGAGCCCCGTGTACCCCAGGGTGTGGGCCCCGTGTACCCCAGGGTGTGGGCCCCGTGTACCCCAGGGTGTGAGCCCCGTGTACCCCAGGGTGTGAGCCCCGTGTACCCCAGGGTGTGAGCCCCGTGTACCCTAGGGTGTGAGCCCCGTGTACCCCAGGGTGTGGGCCCCGTGTACCCCAGGGTGTGGGCCCCGTGTACCACAGGGTGTGGGCCCCGTGTACCCCAGGGTGTGGGCCCCGTGTACCCCAGGGTGTAGGCCCCGTGTACCCCAGGGTGTGAGCCCCGTGTACGCTAGGGTCTGAGCCCCGTGTACCCCAGGGTGTGAGCCCCGTGTACCCCAGGGTGTGAGCCCCGTGTACCCCAGGGTGTGAGCCCCGTGTACCCCAGGGTGTGAGCCCCGTGTACCCTAGGGTGTGGGCACCGTGTACCCCAGGGTGTGAGCCCCGTGTACCCTAGGGTGTGAGCCCCGTGTACCCCAGGGTGTGAGCCCCGTGTACCCCAGGGTGTGAGCTCCGTGTACCCCAGGGTGTGAGCCCCGTGTACCCCAGGGTGTGAGCCCCGTGTACCCCAGGGTGTGAGCCCCGTGTACCCCAGGGTGTGAGCCCCGTGTACCCCAGGGTGTGAGCCCCGTGTACCCCAGGGTGTGAGCCCCGTGTACCCTAGGGTGTGAGCCCCGTGTACCCTAGGGTGTGAGCCCCGTGTACCCCAGGGTGTGAGCCCCGTGTACCCCAGGGTGTGAGCCCCGTGTACCCCAGGGTGTGAGCCCCGTGTACCCCAGGGTGTGAGCCCCGTGTACCCCAGGGTGTGAGCCCCGTGTACCACAGGCTGTGAGCCCCGTGTACCCCAGGGTGTGAGCCCCGTGTACTCTAGGGTGTGAGCCCCGTGTACCACAGGCTGTGGGCCCCGTGTACCCCAGGGTGTGGGCACCGTGTACCCCAGGGTGTGAGCCCCGTGTACCCCAGGGTGTGAGCCCCGTGTACCCCAGGGTGTGGGCACCGTGTACCCCAGGGTGTGAGCCCCGTGTACCCCAGAGTGTGAGCCCCGTGTACCCTAGGGTGTGAGCCCCGTGTACCCCAAGGTGTGAGCCCCGTGTACCCCAGGGTGTGAGCCCCGTGTACCCTAGGGTGTGAGCCCCGTGTACCCCAGGGTGTGAGCCCCGTGTACCCCAGGGTGTGAGCCCCGTGTACCCCAGGGTGTGAGCTCCGTGTACCCAGGGTGTGAGCCCCGTGTACCCCAGGGTGTGAGCCCCGTGTACCCCAGGGTGTGAGCCCCGTGTACCCCAGGGTGTGAGCCCCGTGTACCACAGGCTGTGAGCCCCGTGTACCCCAGGGTGTGAGCCCCGTGTACCACAGGCTGTGGGCCCCGTGTACCCCAGGGTGTGGGCACCGTGTACCCCAGGGTGTGAGCCCCGTGTACCCCAGGGTGTGAGCCCCGTGTACCCCAGGGTGTGGGCACCGTGTACCCCAGGGTGTGGGCCCCGTGTACCCTAGGGTGTGACCCCCGTGTACCCCAGAGTGTGAGCCCCGTGTACCCCAGGGTGTGAGCCCCGTGTACCCTAGGGTGTGAGCCCCGTGTACCCCAAGGTGTGAGCCCCGTGTACCCTAGGGTGTGAGCCCCGTGTACCCCAAGGTGTGAGCCCCGTGTACCCCAGGGTGTGAGCCCCGTGTACCCCAGGGTGTGAGCCCCGTGTACCCCAGAGTGTGAGCCCCGTGTACCCTAGGGTGTGAGCCCCGTGTACCCAAGGTTTGAGCCTCGTGTACCCTAGGGTGTGAGCCCCGTGTACCCCAAGGTGTGAGCCCCGTGTACCCTAGGGTGTGAGCCCCGTGTACCCCAGGGTGTGAGCCCCGTGTACCCTAGGGTGTGAGCCCCGTGTACCCCAGGGTGTGAGCCCCGTGTACCCCAGGGTGTGAGCCCCGTGTACCCTAGGGTGTGGGCCCCGTGTACCACATGCTGTGAGCCCCGTGTACCCCAGGGTATGAGCCCCGTGTACCCCAGGGTGTGAGCCCCGTGTACCCCAGGGTGTGAGCCCCGTGTACCCCAGGGTGTGGGCCCCGTGTACCCTAGGGTGTGAGCCCCGTGTACCCTAGGGTGTGAGCCCCGTGTACTCCAGGGTGTGAGCCCCGTGTACCCCAGGATGTGAGCCCCGTGTACCCCAGGGTGTGAGCCCCGTGTACCCCAGGGTGTGAGCCCCGTGTACCCTAGGGTGTGAGCCCCGTGTACCCCAGGGTGTGAGCCCATTCGAGCATGAAGGCCACGAACGCGTTCCTAGATGAGTGAGGTTAACCAGGCGGGGTGTGGCCACTGGCTGGATGGTGACCACGCCGCCCCGCCCGGCCCCAGCACGCCTCGAGGGCCATATAAGGTCACCTCGCAGTTATAAACACAACAAATATATCACAAGTTAACTGTTCATATGAATATAAGAAAAACAAATATATAAATGTTAGGCACGAGGCCTGAAGGAATGTTTAGTCTGAATGTTAGGATGTTTGAGTGTCAAACGTTGCCATAACTGCCCCAGGGGTCGTAACGTTGCCATAACTACCCCAGGGGTCGTGGTCAGTAACGTTGCCCTAACTACCCCAGGGGTCGTAACGTTGTCATAACTACCCCAGGGGTCGTATCGTTGCCATAACTGTCCCAGGGGTCGTGGTCAGTAACGTTGTCATAACTACCCCAGGGGTCGTAACGTTGCCATAACTACCCCAGGGGTCGTGGTCAGTAACGTTGCCCTAACTACCCCAGGGGTCGTAACGTTGTCATAACTGTCCCAGGGGTCGTGGTCTGTAACGTTGCCATAACTACCCCAGGGGTCGTGGTCTGTAACGTTGTCATAACTACCCCAGGGGTCGTGGTCAGTAACGTTGCCATAACTACCCCAGGGGTCGTGGTCTGTAACGTTGCCATAACTACCCCAGGGGTCGTGGTCAGTAACGTTGCCATAACTACCCCTGGGGTCGTGGTCTGTAACGTTGCCATAACTACCCCAGGGGTCGTGGTCTGTAACGTTGCCATAACTACCCCAGAGGTCGTGGTCTGTAACGTTGCCATAACTACCCCAGGGGTCGTGGTCTGTAACGTTGCCATAACTACCTCAGGGGTCGTGGTCAGTAACGTTGCCATAACTACCCCAGGGGTCGTGGTCTGTAACGTTGCCATAACTACCCCTGGGGTCGTGGTCTGTAACGTTGCCATAACTACCCCAGGGGTCGTGGTCTGTAACGTTGCCATAACTACCCCAGAGGTCGTGGTCTGTAACGTTGCCATAACTACCCCAGGGGTCGTGGTCTGTAACGTTGCCATAACTACCCCAGGGGTCGTGGTCTGTAACGTTGCCATAACTACCCCAGGGGTCGTGGTCTGTAACGTTGTCATAACTACCCCAGGGGTCGTGGTCAGTAACGTTGCCATAACTACCCCTGGGGTCGTGGTCTGTAACGTTGCCATAACTACCCCAGGGGTCGTGGTCTGTAACGTTGTCATAACTACCCCAGGGGTCGTAACGTTGTCATAACTACCCCAGGGGTCGTGGTCTGTAACGTTGTCATAACTACCCCAGGGGTCGTAACGTTGTCATAACTACCCCAGGGGTCGTGGTCTGTAACGTTGTCATAACTACCCCAGGGGTCGTGGTCTGTAACGTTGCCATAACTACCCCAGGGGTCGTAACGTTGTCATAACTGCCCCAGGGGTCGTGGTCTGTAACGTTGTCATAACTACCCCAGGGGTCGTAACGTTGTCATAACTACCCCAGGGGTCGTGGTCTGTAACGTTGTCATAACTACCCCAGGGGTCGTGGTCTGTAACGTTGTCATAACTACCCCAGGGGTCGTGGTCTGTAACGTTGCCATAACTACCCCTGGGGTCGTGGTCTGTAACGTTGTCATAACTACCCCAGGGGTCGTAACGTTGTCATAACTACCCCAGGGGTCGTGGTCTGTAACGTTGTCATAACTACCCCAGGGGTCGTAACGTTGCCATAACTACCCCAGGGGTCGTGGTCTGTAACGTTGTCATAACTACCCCAGGGGTCGTGGTCTGTAACGTTGCCATAACTACCCCAGGGGTCGTGGTCTGTAACGTTGTCATAACTACCCCAGGGGTCGTAACGTTGCCATAACTACCCCAGGGGTCGTGGTCAGTAACGTTGACATAACTACCCCAGGGGTCGTAAC
The DNA here is from genome assembly GCA_020271785.1 of Procambarus virginalis. Lineage (NCBI taxonomy): Eukaryota > Metazoa > Arthropoda > Malacostraca > Decapoda > Cambaridae > Procambarus > Procambarus virginalis. Next base: position 119,710 of record WNGS01161111.1, read on the forward strand.
GTTGCCATAACTACCCCAGGGGTCGTGGTTAGTAACGTTGGCATAACTACCCCAGGGGTCGTAACGTTGCCATAACTACCCCAGGGGTCGTGGTCTGTAACGTTGCCATAACTACCCCAGGGGTCGTGGTTAGTAACGTTGCCATAACTACCCCAGGGGTCGTGGTTAGTAACGTTGTCATAACTACCCCAGGGGTCGTGGTTAGTAACGTTGCCATAACTACCCCTGGGGTCGTGGTTAGTAACGTTGCCATAACTGTCCCAGGGGTCGTGGTCAGTAACGTTGCCATAACTACCCCAGGGGTCGTGGTTAGTAACGTTGACATAACTACCCCAGGGGTCGTGGTCTGTAACGTTGCCATAACTACCCCAAGGGTCGTGGTCAGTAACGTTGTCATAACTACCCCAGGGGTCGTGGTCAGTAACGTTGCCATAACTACCCCAAGGGTCGTGGTCAGTAACGTTGTCATAACTACCCCAAGGGTCGTGGTCAGTAACGTTGTCATAACTACCCCAGGGGTCGTGGACTGTAACGTTGCCATAACTACCCCAGGGGTCGTGGTCTGTAACGTTGCCATGAAGTACCCCAGGGGGCGTGGACTGTAACGTTGCCATAACTACCCCAGGGGTCGTGGTCAGTAACGTTGCCATAACTACCCCAGTGGGTCGTGGTCAGTAACGTTGCCATGAACTACCCCAGGGGTCGTGGTCAGTAACGTTGCCATAACTACCCCCAGGGGTCGTGGTCAGTAACGTTGCCATAACTACCCCAGGGGTCGTGGTCAGTAACGTTGCCATAACTACCCCAGGGGTCGTGGTCTGTAACGTTGCCATAACTACCCCAGGGGTCGTGGTCAGTAACGTTGCCATAACTACCCCTGGGGTCGTGGTCTGTAACGTTGCCATAACTACCCCTGGGGTCGTGGTCAGTAACGTTGCCATAACTACCCCAGGGGTCGTGGACTGTAACGTTGCCATAACTACCCAAGGGGTCGTAACGGTATCATGAACTACCCCAAGGGTCGTGGTCTGATAACCAATAATGTTGGTAACGAATCTTTGGGTTATCCTCTGAAGATTCCGGGGATCGACATCCCCGGCCCGGTCTCCAGCCAGGCCTCCAGGTTGACGGTCAGGTCAAGCCGAGGTAGTTGACCTCAGTTGCTCGTAGTGAAGTGAAAAAGATGATTCCCTGCTGCCTGTGCTGTGGAGTATGTGGGCCTGCGGGCCGCTCCAAGCAACAGCCTGGTGGACCAAGCTCTCACAAGCCAAGCCTGGCCTCGGTGGTGTGGCTGGTGGACGACGACTGGTGTACCTGGTGGACGACGACTGGTGTGGCTGGTGGACGACGACTGGTGTACCTGGTGGACGACGACTGGTGTACCTGGTGGACGACGACTGGTGTACCGGGTGGACGACGACTGGTGTACCTGGTGGACGACGACTGGTGTACCGGGTGGACGACGACTGGTGTACCTGGTGGACGACGACTGGTGTACCTGGTGGACGACGACTGGTGTACCTGGTGGACGACGACTGGTGTACCTGGTGGACGACGACTGGTGTACCTGGTGGACGACGACTGGTGTACCTGGTGGACGACGACTGGTGTACCTGGTGGACGACGACTGGTGTACCGGGTGGACGACAACTGGTGTACCTGGTGGACGACGACTGGTGTACCTGGTGGACGACGACTGGTGTACCGGGTGGACGACGACTGGTGTACGGGTGGACGACGACTGGTGTACCTGGTGGACGACGACTGGTGTACCGGGTGGACGACGACTGGTGTACCTGGTGGACGACGACTGGTGTACCGGGTGGACGACGACTGGTGTACCTGGTGGACGACGACTGGTGTACCTGGTGGACGACGACTGGTGTACCTGGTGGACGACGACTGGTGTACCGGGTGGACGACGACTGGTGTACCGGGTGGACGACGACTGGTGTACCGGGTGGACGACGACTGGTGTACCGGGTGGACGACAACTGGTGTACCGGGTGGACGACGACTGGTGTACCTGGTGGACGACGACTGGTGTACCGGGTGGACGACGACTGGTGTACCGGGTGGACGACGACTGGTGTACCTGGTGGACGACGACTGGTGTACCTGGTGGACGACGACTGGTGTACCGGGTGGACGACGACTGGTGTACCGGGTGGACGACCCCCAGGGGCGGGCCGGCAGTGGTGCCATTCGGTGAAGATGCCCACCAAAACCCCGCCAAATGAAACTATTTGATTTATACATTACAAACGCTACATAAACATATTTTGAAATGGAAATGGGCGATGAAGGTCCGCGGCCACATGGACGACGACGCTGTGAGCCGCCGCCATAGTGGTGGTTCTGGCGCGGGCCGCCACCAGATATGTCTCTTGGCTGATGGTGTTCCAGCAGCCTTAAGTACTGGATAGGCTTCAGTGATTTAGCATATCTTCCCTAATAAGGATGAAACGGGGGATTTGTAAGTAATCGATGGGTTAGATGTTAGGAGCACCGTAGACGTGTCTGATCCGGAGGCCTAAGATGCTATTCATTGGTGCTGTGAGACGTTTGGCTAACACGAAGAGAAGAATATGTCAATAATGCGAACCCATACCGTCCTGTTGTGTTGCGGGGGTTGCCAGCGGCCCCTAGTCCCAGCCAGGGGTAAATGGCATTTTACTCGAATTATTTCGGCCTCTTTCATCCATTGCGAAAATACGAGGCAATATTTTACAGGGGCAAATAAATCTGGACAAAGTCTCTAAGTGTATCCATTAAGCTATGACATTACAAACACTGTCATCTCCGAGGAAAAAAAGCGTAATAATTGACGACATGGCAGCATGTACGTCGCTGGAGGCGGCTGGACAGGCGAACGAAACGGGCTGGGAGCGCGATGCCTTACCTTAAACTCATTCCCGTCTCCGACCTAACTCTCTACCTTCCGAACAATCTAGCCCAAGCACCTGGAAAGCGCCAACGCATGTGAACAGGGATATCGAAATAATTTTGCTCTTTCTCCCTTACTTTACTCCCTACAGGCCAATAAGTTAGACCAAATTTCGCCCAGGATATGAGGCGGGGAGGCCAGCTCCGCGCCAACTCAGCGGGGTATTAGGGCTCGCCAGTCACCGGTACCCACATGCCCACAAAATACCCGCCTGCTGCACCATGCCCACATTTAACATTCATACATACACATAGATAAATGCAATTGTTCCTGCTCGTAGCTGTATGAACTGCAGTTCTTGCTTCTCCACGCTAAGTAGGATAACATGATACATCATATATACGCACTCACAGAGCCGGGATATACACATATACAACTGACTGTGGCTACAGCCAGGATACATGACTGTGACCAGGGCCAGGATACATGACTGTGATCAGAGCCAGGATACATGACTGTGACCAGAGCCAGGATACATGACTGTGATCAGAGCCAGGATACATGACTGTGATCAGAGCCAGGATACATGACTGTGACCAGGGCCAGGATACATGACTGTGATCAGAGCCAGGATACATGACTGTGACCAGAGCCAGGATACATGACTGTGACCAGGGCCAGGATACATGACTGTGACCAGAGCCAGGATACATGACTGTGACCAGAGCCAGGATACATGACTGTGACCAGGGCCAGGATACATGACTGTGACCAGAGCCAGGATACATGACTGTGACCAGAGCCAGGATGCATGACTGTGACCAGAGCCAGGATACATGACTGTGACCAGAGCCAGGATACATGACTGTGACCAGAGCCAGGATACATGACTGTGACCAGAGCCAGGATACATGACTGTGACCAGAGCCAGGATACATGACTGTGACCAGAGCCAGGATACATGACTGTGACCAGAGCCGGGATACATGACTGTGACCAGAGCCGGGATACATGACTGTGACCAGAGCCAGGATACATGACTGTGACCAGAGCCAGGATACATGACTGTGACCAGAGCCAGGATACATAACTGTGACCAGAGCCGGGATACATGACTGGCACCAGAGCCAGGATACATGACTGACCAGAGCCAGGATACATGACTGTGGCTAGAGCCAGGATACATGACTGTGACCAGAGCCAGGATACATGACTGTGACCAGAGCCGGGATACATGACAGTGACCAGAGCCAGGATACATGACAGTGACCAGAGTCAGGATACATGACAGTGACCAGGGCCAGGATACATGACAGTGACCAGGGCCAGGATACATGACTGTGACCAGAGCCAGGATACATGACTGTGGCTAGAGCCAGGATACATGACTGTGACCAGAGCCAGGATACATAACTGTGACCAGAGCCAGGATACATGACTGTGACCAGAGCCAGGATACATGACTGTGACCAGGGTCAGGATACATGACAGTGACCAGGGTCAGGATACATGACAGTGACCAGAGCCAGGATACATGACAGTGACCAGGGCCAGGATACATGACTGTGACCAGAGCCAGGATACATGACAGTGACCAGGGTCAGGATACATGTCAGTGACCTGGGTCAGGATACATGACAGTGACCAGGGTCAGGATACATGACAGTGACCAGAGCCGGGATACATGACAGTGACCAGGGTCAGGATACATGACAGTGACCAGGGCCAGGATACATGACAGTGACCAGGGTCAGGATACATGACAGTGACCAAGGCCAGGATACATGACTGTGACCATGGCCAGGATACATGACAGGGACCAGGGCCAGGATACATGACAGGGACCAGAGCCAGGATACATGACTGTGACCAGAGCCAGGTTACATGACTGTGACCAGGGCCAGGATACATGACAGGGACCAGAGCCAGGATACATGACTGTGACCAGGGTCAGGATACATGACAGTGACCAGAGCCAGGATACATGACTGTGACCAGGGTCAGGATACATGACAGTGACCAGGGCCAGGATACATGACTGTGACCAGAGCCAGGATACATGAGTGACCAGGGCCAGGATACATGACTGTGACCAGAGCCAGGATACATGACTGTGACCACAACATACTGGCCACAACATACTGGCCACAACATACTGGCCACAACATACTATCCACAACATACTGGCCACAACATACTGGCCACAACATACTGGCCACAACATACTAGCCACAACATACTGGCCACAACATACTGGCCACAACATACTGGCCACAACATACTAGCCACAACATACTGGTCACAACATACTGGCCACAACATACTGGCCACAACATACTAGCCACAACATACTGGCCACAACATACTGGCCACAACATACTGGCCACAACATACTAGCCACAACATACTGGTCACAACATACTGGCCACAACATACTGGCCACAACATACTGGCCACAACATACTGGCCACAACATACTGGCCACAACATACTGGCCACAACATACTGGCCACAACATACTAGCCACAACATACTGGCCACAACATACTGGCCACAACATACTGGCCACAACATACTAGCCACAACATACTGGCCACAACATACTGGTCACAACATACTGGCCACAACATACTGGCCACAACATACTAGCTACAACATACTGGCCACAACATACTGGCCACAACATACTGGCCACAACATACTGGCCACAACATACTAGCCACAACATACTGGTCACAACATACTGGCCACAACATACTGGCCACAACATACTGGCCACAACATACTGGCCACAACATACTAGCCACAACATACTGGCCACAACATACTGGCCACAACATACTGGCCACAACATACTAGCCACAACATACTGGTCACAACATACTGGCCACAACATACTGGCCACAACATACTGGCCACAACATACTAGCCAGGATACATGGCCACATTCCACCATGTTCAGAAGGTGTGACGACATATTATCTTCATAATCCTTCAGAAGGATCAGAAGAAGTTGACCCTTCTGAAGATGTATTATTAAATACGAAAGTACTTAAGGAATTTCCTGTCTTAATCCTTCCCTCGTGGACTGACATTGTCCCATAGTTACTCACGTGTTAATTTCTAAGTGATTTACACATACATTATATATATATATATATATATATATATATATATATATATATATATATATATATATATATATATATATATATATATATATATATATATATATATAAGCGAGACACAGGCAAACCTCACGACAAACACACACACAATTATCCAGGTGTTTTAAATAAAACAACCAGAGACGAATTAAAGACACTTGTTAACATTGTCATACACTCAGCACTCTGGGCGGTTTTTTCCTCCAGGAAACAGGATTGAATACTGTAGGACAAAGCGTTGGGACTTATACAATCGGTGCTTTTTTGTAAATATCAAATGTATTTGGTGTTCCTTTTTGTGTTCGGACACTGGTGAACGGAATTAGTTAATATTTAAATTGATTGGAGAGGATTTACAGAAAGAGGAATTGATTGGAGAGGATTTACAGAAAGAGGAATTGATTGGAGAGGATTTACAGAAAGTGGAATTGATTGGAGAGGATTTACAGAAAGAGGAATTGACTGGAGAGGATTTACAGAAAGAGGAATTGACTGGAGAGGATTTACAGAAAGAGG
>WNGS01161113.1:4692-35175 GCA_020271785.1 Procambarus virginalis
GAAGTAATGTGTGGAGGCTGACTCCATTCACAGTTTCAAGTGTAGATATGATAGAGGCCAATAGGCTCAGGAACCTGTACACCTGTTGAGTGACGGTTGACAGGCGGGACCAAGGAGCCAGAGCTCAACCCCCGCAAGCACAACTAGGTGAGTACAACTAGGTGAGTAAACACCTAGCTGTAAGCATCTAGCTGTAAGCATCTAGCTGTACTCTCCTAGCAGCACTCACCTTGCTGTAAGTAAGTAATTATCAAAAGAAGGCACCAAACTCGGAAGGCTATGCTGCACCATCAAATGTGTAGAATAATCAAAGGGAGCTAAATATCACCAAGGATGCCAATACGAGAATAGAAACGCATAAGGCGAATGATATCAAAAGTATTAGATTCAGCAAGAATTTTATCGAGGGCAACCACGATGACCGGTTGGAAAACAAGACATGCTCGTCCTGGAAGTCAGAACATTCAACAAGGATATGTACGGCTGTAAGAGGGACAATGCAATTTGGACAATAAGGAGCAGGGCGGCGCTCCTTTAAGTGACCATGAGTTAAGCGTGTATGGCCAATACACATTCATGCTAGAGCCATTTCCCACCAGCGGTTACGGTGGTAGAAGGAAGGCCACGGGGACACACTATGCTTAAGAGTATGCAGTTTATTACCAAGAAGAGAAGATCAACAAACCTGCCAACGGGATGGATGGAGGAATGAATAACCGGGTAAAAGTCGAAATATGGAATACCTTAATGAGAGATGGGACAAGAGCGGACAGCTTCTCTAGCGGCAGCGTCTGCACGCTCATTTAAAGACACACCAATATCGCTGGAAACCCAGCAAAACTCTATGGATTTAAATTTACTGGAGATAAGAGACAGCCAATGTTGAATCTCTATGACCACCGGATAGACTGGATTAAAGGATCCTAGAGCCATGAGGGCACTACGAGAGTCAACTACAACCACAAAAGAGGATTGACAATGAGAAAGCAGAAGACGAAAAGCATAGAGAATAGCATAAAGTTCTGCTGTGAAGATGCTAATCTCTGGAGGTAGGCAACATGTATAAGTGTGGTCAGGAAAAATAACAGTGGTCTTCACCATTCACAGACTTAAATCCATTGGTGAAGATGGAAACGGAGCGGGAGTGCCAATAAAAGTGTTCAAGGAAAAGGCGTTTCAGAATCATAGGAGGGGTAAAAGCTTTAGTGATGCAGGTCAAGGATGAAACAATTTTTGGAACAAACCGAGTACTATTTATGCACAAAGACACTTGCAGCAGAACATTGGAGAGGCGACGGAAAAAGCAGGGGGGGCGAAGGTAACATCAGAACGAATCAAGAGAGCAGAAGAGTTATGGGCCCCAGCAAAAGACGAGGGGGGGGGGGGAAGGAATAGCCACGGAAGTGACCAGGACGAGCACCAATCATCGGCTCCTGGAAACAGACACCAAGGGGTGAAAACTGTGAAATCAGAAGTTGAAGTTCACGGAAATTGGCGTAATATCAACGAAAATTCCATTGATGAATAGACATCGACAAAAAGAGAAACAACAGCAACAGAGAAAAATGAAGAAATAAAGGTTATAAAGGAACACAGCTCGTCAAAGAAGCGCAGGATCAGGATCAGGGTCAGCGAAATCAGGGTTAGGGGGGCATGGGTAAACTGAGTAAGGATTGAGGGAAGGGAGCGGAAGGACAGACCAGAGGCAGACGAGCAGAGTCCGGAGGAGGAGGAGGAGGCAACTGAGAGTCAAGGACAGCAGTAGGAGGACGGGCAGAAATCGGGGAGCGCACCTCAGCAAAGGCAGCAACCGAGAGGGAAGCGGCGGGCCAAAGAAACCTCCATAGCGGGAACAGGGGGCGCGACCACCAAATCAGGAGGGGATGGAGCGATAGAGTCAGAGGGGGGGGGGGGCGAGGAAGAAAGCAAAGCCATCTTACCCGCTGGGGATGAGGAAGGAGATGAGCCAGTGTTATGATCTCAGACTGCCTGAGAAACGAGTCTAGCCCTTGAGAGTTATTCTGCATGACCAGACCTAACTGAAAGGTCTGTTATGGAGGGTGGGGGGCAAATGGTTGCTCTGAGAGGGCTAAGAGCTAAGGTCAAGGAGTTCCTAAAATAGTGAGAGTTAAGTAAGGCCCCGGGCCCCAAGGAAGACACTTCCCAGTAATTAATACTTGTTATTAAGTAATGGTATGCAGTTTAAGGTTAATCTCCTACTCCACTCCAAACAGGGTGAAAGGATACTCCTAATCCTTAGTACTTATATATTAAACCCTCTAATAACCCCCCCCCCTCCCCATATACAAAATGCAATAAATACTTTACCACTCTACCTTACGTTAAACTCCTTGAATCCACATAGGCAGGAGACAAGGCTTACAACAGCAAACTAGGGTAAAGACTACTTTTGCTGAAGGGACACTAGAACACACATAAGTAACACTAAACTTTAGCACACGTGGTCTCTCTAGCCACCCTAGAGTACACTTAGGGTCCCAAAGCACTGACTTAGAGAACACAAATAAATACACTCAAAACCTAGCTAATGGCATGGTAATATTATGATAAGATACTTAACTTTGTCACAGAATGAGGAGAGAGAGGAGAGCAGGAGGAGGAGATGTAGGAAAAATAATCCCACAAGGTCGGGAGCGACTGCTCAGAACGTAGACTAGACAAGAAGAGAGAGTATCAATTCTCCCATCCTTCCATGTTTCCTGCCGGTCGGATACTCAATTGATCATACAGTAGTAATCATCACAAGTTTTCCTAGACACTTATTTACTTGCTACTCTAACAATTCCAAGAATAGCTAATATCTAGTTTGATATTATAATAATAATCCATTAACACAAAGAGTCCTAGCTTTGAGCAGCAAGATTATTTCTATATCTGGGAGGGAGGATGGAAACAAAATCATAACAAGGATTTAGGATACCTTGAATATATAAGTTAACTGTTAATTAAATATACCTCTTACATAATCCAATACTATCAATTAATGTTCTAATATCTATTTAATTAGGAACCAACACAAAATCCCTAAGTCAGGGCCTATCACTATCATAATACTTGAGTGATTGATCCCTGTCTGAATATAAAGAATCCAATTTGACCTCAGGTTTCCTGGCAAAGCTAATTAGGAATCCAGGGTTGTAACATTCCTCCCCCCTTCAGAGAGAAAAAATGTGGCTACTAGAATAGTAGTCATATTTTTTGTAAGAGCCTACAAAGATAAAGGAAAACACATAGGCAATAAAAGAAAATTAAAAATGAAACAAAAATTCTTGAAAGAAAAACATGCAAAAAGGGAAGTAAATAAATTTGACACGAAATATTTAATGTCACAGGAGAAACTAAAAAAAATGAAAATAAACTAAAACATGTCAGTTGGTATATGGCTTCCTGTAGCTTAGATGGATGTTACTCAGGTAAACTGGGACAGCGCATCAGCTATCACATTTAGGCGACCCGGTAAGTGGATTACGGAAAGATTGAAGTCCTGTAGATATAACGCCCATATGAGGATCCATTTATTTTTCTCTTTCATCTGATGCATAAACACTAATGGGTTATGGTCCGTATACACTTCCACTATATTACCTGTGAAATATACTTAAAACTTTTTAAAGGCTAACACTAGTGCCAACGCTTCTTTTTATACCACTGAATAATTGCGTTAATCCTTGTCAAATTTCACAGAGTAATAAAAAACCAAACGCTGCTTTGTCGCTGACACAGGTACAGCAGCTATTGTATTGTTTCCTCCCCCTTGTCGATCCAACTAGCACTTCTGGTTTGGCGTTATGTGCAATCAATGGTATGTGTATCCACACATACTGGACAAGCACGCTGGTTCTCGTTTTTTGCCTATCTGGGTCGCTTTACATGGACTTTCCTCATAGTAGATGTAGAACAACCTATTCTTGGATGGGATTTCCTGCAACAGCAATGGCTTATTGTGGATCCCGCAGGTGCAGTACTTGAGCCTTCCCTAGTACTTCTACACAGGTTACCAGCATCACCCCAATCGCATCTATGGAACTTCAAGCACTATTAAATGAATTCAAAGATGTGACCCAACCTTCCAGCCTTCAACTGGAAGAGCAACATATTATTATGTATCACATTAGTATGAAAGGATCACCTACCTTTGATAGACTACGCCTCCTGGACCCGGAATGATTGCCTGTAGCACATGCTGAAATCATCAAGCTACAGGAGGCAGGAATAATCCGCCCTTCAAACAGTACATGGGTTTCACCTCTCAATATGGTCCCAAAAACAGACTTAGGGAAGTGTTGTTCTTGCAGGGATTATTGTGCTCTCAAGGTTCGTTCCCTGCTGGATCGCTATCCAATACCACACATTTACGATTTTTCCCAAGGATTGAGCAACGCAATTTTTTTTTACGTTAACAAGTGCGAGCATTCCACCAGATCCCAGTGGAACCGGTAGACATTCCGAAAACAGCGATCACAATACATTTTCGCCTGTTTGAATTCGTCCGGATTTGGTCTACGACCAAATAGTTAAAGACCTTCCCTTTTGCTACGTCTACATTGACAATCTTATGGCCATTACATCACCGACACAACATCCTCTACACCTTTGGCTTCTTCTCACCCCATCTGTGCGACATTGGTTTTCAGCTTAACTCCGAGAAGTGTATTTTTCATGTTTCAGAGATGGTTTCTTGGGACACCGTGTGTCAGTAGCAGGGATCAAACCACTAGAGAAGAATATTGAAGCAATCAAGGAGTTCCCAAGCTCATCCACTCCAAAGCAATAACTAGAAATTCTTGGAGTAGTGACTTTTATTATCAATTCATCCAACATTGTTCGGATATCTTGCGACACTAATACAACCTCTTATGGGGTCGGAAACACACGTCCCTTCTCCCCTTGGAGTGGGCTCCTTAAGCAGGGACAGTATTCACCAACATAAAATGCAACCTCAAGGAATTCACTTTGCTCGCACACCCGACGTCTGACGCTCCCACCAATTGCTTTGATGATTGATAACGATTAAGAAACCCAATTAAGCAATGATTGATTAAATTAAGCAAAAGGTGGCACGGGCATGAATAGTTTGTAAGTGTAGACTTTAGAGCCATTACCAGTACCAATAGATGATACTAGAGATCTGTGGATAGATAGCAAATATCCATGGTGGATTTACAGTTGTTGTTTTAGATTCAGCTACCTAGAAAAAAAACAAGCAGCACAGGCCCGTGGACTTACCTGGCACAGAAGCGGGGATGTAACTGAGAGGGAGAAATCAATCAATAGATTTACAAGTTAAGGGAGATCGGGAAGTACGGATAGTGAGAAGAATAGTCTATAGGGGAAGTGTCGTAGTCGTAGAGAGTAGAGCCAGGGCTTGACCCAGCAGCAGGGCGAGGAATCTTGGATTGCTGTTGTAGAATCTCTCTACCGATGCTTCCAACACAGCTATTGGTGCTGTACTACAACAGCTCATTGATAAAAAATGGCGCCTAATTGCATTATTTTCAATGCACCTGTCACCCACTGAAGAGAAATACAGTACAGCACTTTCGATAGGTACAGCACTTTCAAACTTCTCCTCATCTCTGCAGCCCTCCAACATTTCCGGCACTTCCTCAAGGGGCGAGAATTCTATATCCGCACAGACAACAAACCCCTCACGTATGAGTTGACAGCAAAGGGTGATTCTCACTCTCCACGAGTGGCTCACCACCTGGGATTCATACCCCATTTTATCTCGGATATCCACCATATCAAAAGAACTAAGAATATCAAAGCTGATGCACTATCTCGACCGACCATAAGCCAGATCGTGCAAAACTCGGCTTAGGTGGATTTTTTGTAATCAGCCAGGCCCAACGGGAAGACCCTGATCTGCAGCAATTATGAACATCTGACAAAGCTCTTCAGTGTGATATTCCCATGGTGGATGGCAGTATGTGACACCTCCCGGACAAAAACCCTTAGGACCTACATTCCTGCCCAGTGTCGCTGGATTTCTTAGCATTTCACTCCCTAGCACATCCGTGGGTACGTGATACCCAGAAACTATTAACAGATCTTGTCGTATGGTCAGGAATCAATGCAGATGTTCGATGATGGACTCGCTCATTTCTCCTCTGCCAGCGGGCGAAAACACATCGTCACAAAAAGAGCCTTCTTCAACAGTTCCCGTTGCCTTCTGACCGTTTCGAGGTGGAGCATATAGACATCGTTGGACAATGTTTCCTTTTTCCTGCTTGATATTCGTTCGGTCAAAAAGAAGAGCAGTGGATTCTCGGTAACAGACTTAGCATACGGATTCACTTCTTGGCGAATTTTTAACCCCAACGCCACCTGTAACACCCCTGGACCCCATTTTCTTCCAGAAATTATGGGCAGTCATGACAAGCATTCTGCCAACACCACCACGCCAACCAACACAATAACTCCATCCAACACCATTACACCAACAACACCATAACGCCAACAACTCCACCACGCCAACAAACTGATTCGCCGACACACCATTGCTCACCAAGCTCTACCTGCAAACTTCTGTAGACTAGATTCGTCCAAATATATATATTTTATTACTATCTGTGTTCATTGATACCACAATTGATATAACAATAAGATGTTACAGAGGCACCGTTAAAAAAACGGTCATTGCGACAATTAGAATTAAGAACCTTACTTCTAGGTGTGAGGCTGGCTCACACCTAGAAGTGTGAGCCAGCCTCACACTTCGTGAGTGAGTTTTGGCTCATTATATGACCAAAACATTAACCAACATTTACATAAAACAAACTGTGGTTTGGTCAGATAATACATGTGTGTGCAGTAGTAGGTTCACAACAATAATAGCAAAACCAAATATGCCGTGTAAAGGAAATCCGAGATTTGTCAGCTTGATACTGTCGGGGTTTCACGGTTCTCGTTAGAGAAGGGTTAAAGCAAAGGTAGACTGGATCTCCTTTCCAGGTGGTTGCTCCGACAATAACCCTTACTCACCGTCGTTCGGCGGGTCTTCCCTCGATCCTCTAGGCTCCACTGCTCGCCTCGGAGAGTACCCCAGTCGATCTCACAATCGGCCTTAAAATTGCAAGATGAGTGGGGGCACAGATCGTTCCCTCAATCTGTGGCCCACCCCGACACCGAACTCTTACACAGCCTATAAGGTCGCCAACTGGTGTTTTTAGGTGTCCAGTAACACTGCAGTGGTGAGGTGTAATTGTGGTAATTGTGGTAAGAGCAAATTCCAGTAATATGGTATCAGGCAGGTCACTCTGCTTTACATCATTACACGGTCACAAGATAAATGGAGGGGATGATATCAAACACCAAAGAGTTTTGGTATTTTACTTAAAAGACAACGAGAAATATATATGCATCAATGTATTAGGAATAATATATGACCACTGCTCACTTCATAGCAGAATAATCTGGAGCGCACCGATATGGTAACATCCGGCAGCACCACGCGTCACCTGTCAGGTGTCAGCTGACCGGGACCCTCGCGATCGTGGGAACAGACTAGTACTTGTTTTCTAATTCTGTCACGATCCCCGTTTATTTAACTTTTTCCAAAACACTTTTCAACATTCACATGGCTTACTTATGATTTCACTGGCCTCACGATCAACATCTTATTCACAATACTCTCACAGTGACTTTCCACCGTACCAAAAGATTACTCTATTCTTAATAATATTTACTGTGAATGCACTCGCTTGATCACTGAACTTTTCTTTATATATATACTTTCTCTCACAGAGATATCACTGGCAATCACTTCACGTATATGATATTATTCAGTACACAGTCATGTCATATATAAATCAGTAATCAAATTTCAGGCATATATATATATATATATAAAATCATGAAGATCAATACACAGGCATTTATATCAATAGATCATAGAGATCAACACACAGGCATTTATATCGATAGGTTATAGGGATCAACACACGGGCACTTATATCAATAGATTATAGAGATCAATCCACAGGCATTTATATCAATAGATTATAGAGATCAATCCACAGGCATTTATATCAATAGATTATAGAGATCAACACACCAATATCTGGTTTACTACCAATATATATAATAATAATCACAGGGAATTAATAATAGTCACAGTAAATTCTCTGATGAATCTTGGTGCTTGCACACACCCACACATAGATATATACGCAAACTGATACTGTGAGCGCTCTGGGCAGGCTCACCACATACTGTGCTCTCTGTGACTTAGACTCAAGTGAGACTTGCTCACGACATATAAAATATCCTGACAAGAAAATATATAGCTAACTAAAGGGGAAATGGGAGGGTAACTGTAAACACCTACTTCACCTATCCTAGGATGACAGTTGGGTTGTAGCTCCTGGTCCAGGCTCTCGCCTCGTTCACCATCCAGAAACACAAGCCCACGCCTTAGGATGTCGTGTCTCGCCGCTTCTGTACACAGCAGGTCCGGCGCTTCTTCCTCTACAGTACGTCGCAGGGTTGAAGTCGGTCTCCTGGCCGTCAACTTTCCTCCCAACTATGGCAGCCAGCCTACGTCTCGGCGGTCGTCGCACGTTTCCCAATTAGTTCTTGTCACTGTACTCCCAGAGTAACTGCCTCTCACCACTACGAAGTCACTGTGAAGTTATCAGCCGTCCCAGACGATACTGCTTAAGCTCCACACGCACAGCACCCGACTTCAGAGCACTTGAAGCTCACTTCACTGTCAATTCCCTCGTCGTCTAGATATATCGCTAGGTATTTGGGAAGACTTCTCGACGTGCTTTCATCCAACTGTTGACTCGTTGGGTTCCACGAAGGTGGGGTTACTGTCAAACTTGACAGGATCGTCGATCACACGTTCAACCAAGTTAACAAGGTAGTCAACTCGGTTCACTCACGGTGGGTTGGCCCGGCCACTAAGCTGCCTCTTATACTGGTGAACCGCCAATGACGACACACGTCGATGCCCGGCCCGCTTCTTGCAACGCACCTGTCCCTGAGCACTTGTTGCTCAATATTCTGTCAATTCCTTATCTGAGCCACATCTGGGTTGCAGGAAGACCTCACAGAGTGCGTGCCAACAACTGGAGACGCTTACATCCACCGGAGACAAGTAAATCCGTCACTCTGACAGGATAACCGATCGCGTGTCCTACCTCTCGGGCGCGTCGTGAAAGACTGATATCGCCACGGCGCCAACACGGCCGGACCCCCCATGCCTATGTGACGTCACTTTTTCCAAAGTTGGTTTTCATTGGCTCCCAGTGCCACGTCGCTGACGGTGACCAATCTGGCGACACTGACGTCACACAGTTTTGGCGGGAGAACAGACTCGCCAGCGCCATATTGGCTCCCTAAAGGGCCTATCCTACAGGCCAAAATGTTCTTATTTCATAAATTTCTCGGCTCATCGAGAATACTGTTCTCTCCCACATATGTTCAATTGATGCCTGCAATGTAGAGAACGCTTGGGAATAGTGGACATGACTCTTACAGCAGGCGTGGGAGAATCAGAAGGGGGGGAACACCGTCACAATACAAACTTTGATAAACACCAACTAAGAAGAACCCAGCTGACTATCTCTCAAGAGTACAGACATTAAGGCAATTATCTATAGCCGAGATGGGGTTCCATGGTACGCAGTGGCTAGTCAGTGCCCAGTAGCCTGAACAAAAGTCACAAGTCATCGTGACTAATGTCACTGTTCCCAATGAGATACCAGAGCCGTGCTCGATTTCAGTAATTGATTGCACTCATGTTATGGCCTTATTTAGCCAGTAATTGGGTTCTTTTAATTCAAACTTTTGATTGGGCCTAATGCCTCTTATTACCAGATCTTACCCCAAGTTATTGGTAAGTTATTAAAAACTGGCAGTAATAGTCAATCCAACAAACAACAAAAAAAACACTAAACAAAACCATAACCCTGTATACTTCAACTATATACACTTATTACATATGTACTTAACACCACAGGTGTCACTTTCACACAGGACACTACAAAAGAACTTCTGTGATATTCTATCCCGGCGAGTCCACTTCTTCTACCTTCTATCATACAACACTTAAAGTACCTTCCCTGAGCCTTTCTTCTTCTCGGGTACTCACGCTGGTGAGTCCAACTTTTCAGCAAATTATCGGCCAGTCCTCCACATATCGTCACAATTTCGAAACACCAATTCTATTCTCCATCAACACGCTGTTTGCTCTCCAAAAACACACTGGTTGAATTTCCTTAAAAGCTTCACCTGAAACATGCCTTTACTGAGAGGACAGACGGACGTAAATTCCCTCTACTAACTCAACTGGGCCTTCCTGGGATACGTTTGTCCAATCACGAATACTTCACTGGTTATCACAGAAAAATCACAGTCTCTACTGATCGGTTCACTTGTTCCCACTGGAACAAATCTTCTGGACTGTTCTGGGTGAACTAATTCTGTCGACCTGGGGCCCAGATTCACGAAGCAGTTACGCAAGTACTTACGAACGTGTAAGTACTTTCCTCAATATTTGATGGCTTTGGTTGCATTTATTAGTGCGTTTACAAGCATGAAAACTTGCCAATCAAATGTTGTTACTGTTATAAACGGCCTCCTGGTGCCTCGGAGCTCATTAACTGTTTAATAATTGTAAACAAAGCCGACAAAGATTGAGAAAGGATGTACAGGTTTGTAAGTGTTTGTGTAACTTCTTCGTGAATCTAGCCCCTGAGGAGTAAAAATTGAATAGTAATAAGGAGACTACACAGGTGTCAGTAAGATCACAGCCTTCTATGGAGAAACAGAAAATGGGGTAGGTGCGTATAATAGATGGCATTGACATTGTCACACCTCCCCTCCTAAAAGAATTTGTTTCATGTCTCGAAAGAAAACAAATTAGCGTTTTAGATATGTGATATGGCATTTGCTAATACATTCTCAATTCCTTTAATGTATTTATTACTAAGTGCATACTGTTGGAGGTGTAGGCTCCATCTGGTTACCTGAGATTCTGTTGATGGAACTTTGCTAAAAAAATTAAGAATTTTGGTCAATCCTGACCAAAATTAAATAACCATTACTTGTCAAATAGACGTCTAAGTGTTGCACAGCGCTCACCAGGGCCAATGTTTCTTTTTCAATCACTAAATAATTTAGTTGACAATCACTTAATTTCTTGGAATAATAAGCCACAGGGTGTTCTACCCCTTTTGTATAATTTTGTGACAACACTGCCCCTATGTCAAAATCTGAAGCATAGACTGATAATATGAATCTCTCATCGAAATTAGGGGGACATGAGAATGGGAGATGATATCAGTATGGATTTTAGGCTCTCAAATGCTATCTGACAACTCTTGGTTCACATGAACTTTAATCCCTTCTTCAGGAGATTATTAAAGGCACTGTTATAGTCAAGACGTTTGGAACGAACTTACAGTAGAATCTGACAATACCCAGAAAAAGAAGGACCTACTTACGTGTTGATGGGGTCGGGTGCTGAACGAAGGCTTCTACGTTGCTGTTTTTAGGGGCGATCCATCCTCCACAAACCACATGTCTTAAAAATATTACCGATGTCTAAACAAATTCTGATTTACGCTGATTGCCTACCAACCGAGCTTGTTGAATAGCCAAAGAGAATGCTTCCAGATGCGGCAAATGGTCTTCCCAAATGGAATCGTAGATCATCACATCATCGATGTAGACCATGCCATTCTCTACTTCGCATAGTACACTAGTCATCAATTGCTGAAACATAGAGACGACATTTTTCATACCAACCGGCATCACTTGGCACTCAAAGAGACCATCAAGAGTCATAAGAGCATAAATAGGTTTGGCACACTCCGTCAGAGGTAGTTGCCAATAGCCCGTGAAGAGGTCAAACTTCATAAGTTAGGTGGCCCTACCGATGGTGTCAATTCACTCTTCTATCCTGGGAAGGGAAGCTTTCGAAATGATAGGCATTCGATGTTATATGTTTGATCTCCAGGTCGGCTATCTGATGGTTAAAATATCGAGAGGTAAAAATCAGCTCCTGTGACTTAGTTAACTTGTCGGTAATCTATGCATAACCTATGTTCATTACCAGGCTTGGGGTCTAGCAGAATCCTCAAGAACAACGTTGTGCTTCAAGACGGACGTTAATAACTCTATTATGGATCTCTGTTGTTTCTCAGACACGTGAGTTAACTTGTTAAGTAGATCCAACAGAGTCTCTGTATTTGATGCTATTTGCTTACCAACGTCCTCCATCACCTTTTTGTGTTTGTCTCTTCAGACCACCATCGTCACTGAGCGAATGTCTCGTCCTTGGTACAGCTTCACCATGTTCATGTGTATCAGCATCTGTTTCGTTTTTCTGAGTGTTATTTAAGGATATTGCAAGTAACATTAACTTTCTTGAGAACAGAGTAATGACCAATAAATTTGTCACTCAAGCTTCCTGTTAGCCTTGGAGAACATACCAGTACTCGGTCTCCTAATTCTAAAACTCTCTTAGTGTCCCTTTGCCATTGTATCTCTTCCTTGCAGTTACCTGAGAATGAACAGTTTCTTTTTGGATAGTTCTCATGTAATGAACAACTTGCCTTTGTGCGTAGATATCCAGTCCAATGCATACATGTTGCTCTCGGTGTCCGCCCACAAGTTTTTGATAACCTCCAATGGTCCTTTCATTGTGTGACCATACTCCATCTCGAATGAAGAGAGGCCCAGAGACTCATTAGGTATTGACTGTATTGCAAAGAGGAAGTAAGGTAGATCTTCACCTTATCTTCCTTGCTTTTCCATGCAATATTTTCTCATCAAGTTCTTCAACATCTGATGGAATTTCTCCAATGTCCCTTGAGACTCGAAATGATAGGCATTCGATGTTATATGTTTGATCTCCAGGTCGGCTATCTGATGGTTAAAATATCGAGAGGTAAAAATAGTCCATTGGTCCTTGTGAATACTCTTAGGAAGACCCGGTCTAGAAAAGAACCATATTTGATGTTTGAATACTACCTTCAACATGATAGACTTAAGGGTGATTGTGATCGCTTCAGGGTATCTACTAACGCTATCCATAATAGTGAGCAAATACTGCACCCCAGCAGTAGAAGGTGGAAGCGGGCCTCCTATGTCCAGGATGAGGTACGCAAAAGGCTCACCAATAGAGGGTATTTGACAGAGAAGGGCTTTTGAGAAAGGCTGATTAACGTTCCCTGTCAGCTGACATACATGGTAGGACTTAAAGTACCGTCACATGTCCTGTTTCATCCTAGGCCAGAAGAAACATCTAGCTAAGCAATGAAAAGTATTGGTCACCTGCCTTCGAACCGGACTCTATAGTGGCTGTGAGTGCTTTCGCCTTGGGGACCTTCTCTTGCTCTGCAATCAAAGTGGCTCTAGTCCAGTGCTTAGGGTCTGCAATGGAGTCTAGAGAGTTAGATGGAGTACTGTCGGCGACTTGTGAAGTAGGTGTAGGGTTAAACAGAGCATCTAATCCCAATTGTGTCTTTACCTGTGATCTGGTTTGGACTGATACTACTGGTCTTACCACGTCCTCTACAGGATCTGTAACCATTAGGGGATGGTTACTGTCCAAACATAAAACTAAGTCATTGGCCAGTATTACCTCTATTCCTTCAGTAGGACGATGGTCTACTACTGCCAATGTACACTTGCCATTGAACAATGGGGATTCCAAGTGAATATCTACTAATGGGGCAACGTACATGGTGGAGAGAAACCTACTTAAAATGACACTTTGTTTTCCTTCAAAAGCCACTTCATTGGGTAACGAGCTCCTCAAAATCAGAGATTGGGCTGCTCCATTATCTCTGAGAATTACTACTGACCTAACATACTGGTCACTCGATACTTACCCTTTCGAAGTAAATGGGTCAAACAATCCTGGTTTCTTCCTTCTACCTGTCCATAGGGAGCGGGTTTCCACTGGTGGTGCCACACAACCCACCAATATAATCTTCCTGTGTGGGTCGTTACCTTCCCTGCTCTTACACTCAGGAGACACGTGTCTTTTCTTCCCTCATGTCCAACACGATATGTCTCTCCTAGAGTTTGTTCGTCTTGGACTACCAGGGGAGTTTTCTTCAAGGCACCGTGAGGGATGGTTCTCTCCTCCTGCTTATATTTGGTAAAAGGTTAAGAATAGGTCTTTGAAATACATCTTTTAGAGGGCCTATGGGTTAGAATGTATCCTTCAGCAATAGTGGCTGCAGCACCCAATGTCTCTATTGCTGTTCCTCCAAGTACGTTTTCAGATCACCTGATGGGCACTCCTTGAAATCTTCCAGCATGATAAGTTGTTTCAGTGTGTTATGTCCACGCATTCACTAGTATGATCATACTGAGAATGGTGTATGATGTGCTCAAGCTATACAGTGATATCGTGGCTCATAGCCTCGTATCACGAATATTGTAAGTATGATATAATCTTATGTGACAGGATATTATACTTAATTTTTGTATTGTCAAAGTATGACATACACAACTAAGTACAATATATTTCAGTATCAAAGTTGTATGCCATGTAATTGTGGATATATTAGATGTTTAGTGAATAGCAGTAGCCTAATGTCATGGAGTTCGAAAAATATCCTTGTATGCTTATTGTATGTACTCACATAATTGTGATTGCTGGGGTTGAGCTTTGGCTCTTTGGTCCCGCCTCTCAACTGTCAATCAACTGGTGTACAGATGCCTGAGCCTACTGGGCTCTATCATATCTACATTTGAAACTGTGTATGGAGTCAGCCTCCACCACATCACTTCCTAGTGCATTCCATTTATTGACTACTCTGTCACTGAAAATATTCTTTCTAACGTCTCTGTGACTCATCTGGGTACTAAGTTTCCACCTGTGTCCCCTTGTTCGTGTCCCACCCGTGCTGAAGAGTTTGTCTTTGTCCACCCTGTCAATTCCTCTGAGAATTTTGTAGGTGGTTATCATGTCTCCCCTTACTCTTCTGTTTTCCAGGGATGTGAGGTTCAGCTCCTTTAGCCTTTCCTCCTAGCTCATTCCTCTCAGTTCCGGGACGAGCCTGGTGGCATGCCGCTGAATCTTCTCTAACTTTGTCTTGTGTTTAACTAGGTATGGACTCCAGGCTGGAGCTGCATACTCCAGGATTGGTCTTACGCAAGTGGTATACAGGGTCCTGCCTTACACAAGTTTCTAAAGGCAGTTCTTATGTTGGCCAGTCTAGCATATGCCGCTGATGATATTCTTTTGATGTGGGCCTCTGGGGACAGGTTCGGTGTGATATCAACCCCCAGATCTTTCTCTCTATTTGACTCTTGCAGGATTTCACCTCCCAGATGATACGTTGTGTTCAGCCTCCTGCTCCCTTCGCCTAATTTCATTACCTTATACTTTCCTGAGTTGAACTTTGTAATGCTGCATAAATGTAATGCTACATATATGCTATATAGATAACATTATATGGACCATGATGGAGAATGTATACATTCAGGTTTTGGATGTATTACTCACATGTATACTGTATAATTTCCATTTCATTGTTGTTCCGTGCATTCTCCTCTTATCATGACATTTACTGAGATTATGGCACTGTGAAATGTTTTCCACCTAGACAAACTTTTGATACATATGTTGTATATATCTACTTTATATTATATTCATGTATACATAGTTATTAACGGTTGGCCGACGTCTTGAATCCTCCCTAACCCACCTTCCCTTCCCTCTCCTCCCCTTGATTTACCGACTCGCGCTAGTGTTACCTTGTCGAATCAATACGAGTTCTGTGTATACTTATTTTTTATATCATGATAAATTCTTTAATGTATTGAATTATTATTATGTAAGGTTGTGTCTTATAATCTTTATTTTGTTGTATATTAAATTAGAAGTTCATGATCGAGTTATGTCTGTAATGAGCTTGAGATTATTTGACTCATGGAAGTTGGATACAGTGTCGCCCACGGGCAGCTTAGCTCAGGACAGTCACTACTCCTTGACTTCTCCAGACCAGCGCATGTGTAGCGTTCTGGTCCAAGATTTGGAACCTTATTTGGGTATTGTGCCTGTAAGTATTATTATTATGTAACAGTATTTAACATGGATCTTTTCTACTGTTGTTCAACATGTATACCAGGTGGTAGAGGTTTTCATATGACTTTGTGAGATGATAATCTGAGGAACTTAAGTAATGCCATTGTGCTTCATGTAATATTGTTTCCTCATACCTCATGTGTTACTGGTTGTGACACCACCACTCTATTTTCGTATTAGCAGCATATAGGCGCTAGTGTCCCACTGCACAAGGAAAGTTCAAGGTGCCAGCTAGTGTTGATTGATGCAATTTCCAGACCTGTATTTGATGTATCATGCCCAGCTGGTTGAGAAGCTGTATAAAGTAATTGTGTGTAACTGGAATATTTGTTGCTAGCCTTTCACTCCCCTAGAACATTTATATATATATATATATATATATATATATATATATATATATATATATATATATTATATATATATATATATATATATATATATATATATATATATTTGGCCAGGCAATGTGTTTCACTGATACTGAAGGTCACTCCCTTTTAACAATTAAGTGGAGGTTTTTGTCTGTGTCTCCTAACAGTGAAATGGGGGACGGTGATCCATAACTGCATAGACCATAACAGAGTGCTCTTTAGTTTCCACCTTCTGAGACGCACAACGTTCGTAAAATAACCGTTCCTTATGCAAGCGAACTTCCTAAAAGTGTGCTCTGTTATTTTCTTAAGGTTATGAAACTTCTGCCTATATGCTTCAGCAACCAACTGGTTAGCCATCATCCCCAACTTTTTGACAGCTTCATAGACACTCGAGTCCCTTACTGAAAGTGTGAAGCACGTTGTTTGCACTTTCCCAGTCAGCACTGATTTAATCATTAGAGCCCAATTTTGGACCTCTCTCTCGTAGTATTGTTTGTGTGCTCTCATAGCATTTGTTTTGTACCAATTTCTGATCATAACAGATTGCCTTTTGATCTCTTTGTCGATGAGGCAGCAGAGAATGGCTGGGGCGCTAGCCAGTTCAAAGGCTTTCTCAAAGTCCAGTAATATCAGTATTTCTGGTCTGTCATTCAGGTGGGCTAACAGAGTTTTAATACATTCCACTGTGCCAACCCCTTTTCTATAGGTATACATGTCTTGGTGCAGCTTAAGCATTTTCCACTCAAGTCTGTTGAGTGCCATTCTGTCAGCCGTTTTGGGTGCACAGCTTTGGAGAGAAATGGCTTTGAATTAGTTGGATCTTTGGATTTTGGGATTGGCACTATGTCTGCCCTATTCCAAGCTGTAGGTCTAGTTTGAAAAGTTCAGGCTTAATTAATTAATATTTGATGTGCAACGTCTCCCTCGGGCTATGGGAGATGTTGTTGTGTTCGAGCCCAGTGCAAACGATGATGGGCATTGAAATTGCCACAAATTATTGTGTTGAGGTGGTGACGTGTCCAAAAACACTGAAAGGTCCATTTCAGAACGTGGAAACTTGTAAACATTAAATACTTCAAGTTTGTCGTGTCTTAGCTCAATGGACACTCCCATTACCTTTGTCCCTGGCCCATAATCGGGTGGGCTGATTATGGGCTTGGAGATCAGGTAATTTTTAACATAAATGGCCTATCCTCTGGATTGTCCGTTGACTCTTGGAAGGAAGAAGCCTCGATAGCCTGAGATTTTAGGTTCTAACCGTCTCGCAGCAAGCTCTCCTGTAGTAGCAGGATGTCTTTGCTTTGGGTTGCTGCTATGCATTGCAAGTGTTGGTATTTTGTGCGTAGTCTTTGCGCATTCCATTGCAGGATCTTTAGTCTTCTTGGTTGCTAGAACCTGTTGATATTATGGTGGCATTCATGGAGGTAGAGTCTGATGATTTCGCCTGGAAGTTTAAATTGAAGTTGAGGATCTTGGTACACTTGAAACCGACTCAAGAATTCAGTTTCAGAAGTCCTTGACTCTACGTGGACTTTTTAGGAGAGTGTTTCCTGCCCTGTGTTTACCTGTTATCTCGGTTATGAGATAAGAATTGAAGAACACAAGAAAGCATTGTAGAATTATTGCTGGCGATAGTAGTAGTAGACATCCATCAGTCTCAGGAGACTATGAAGTTGCGCTCTGGTTGTCGGTCTGGAGTGGAGTTTGCTACAGCAATAGTGCTGTAGCAAACCATAGTGTTGAAAAGGATCACAATACTGAATTTTAGAAATGTGAAATAATCGACAGAAGTAATAATATTAGGACTAGAAGATTAGTGGAAGGGGTTCAAATAAATACTTTGAATACGTTCAATGGTAACAAAAACTTTACTTCGGGGGGATAGCCTAACTAGGAACATGATTCAAAGTGAATTAAAATTAGATCTCAATAAAGGATGAATATAAGTAGGTCCATTAGCCACGTTTCTAGGGGAGTATGGAGAGGGATACGAGGGATAGCATCCGTAAGAACATCACCATTAATAACAACTCTAGTTATCAGAATATCAAAATGACAGAAAGGACACATGGCCATAATTCAATAGAAAACATAACGGCGGGTACATAAGCAGTCGGGGATAGAGGTGATACGGTCACCTCTATCCCCGTTAAGAAGGGTAAGAAAATTGGACCCAGGATAGCAGCCTCATTAGTCTTTGAGATGCAAGTCTCCTCATAACCACAACCTTAGTCCTTGACAAAGCACTCTGGAGAGTGCAAAAGACTTGGTCTAAATCTTTACATAAATTTCACAAATTACATAAGTAAGGATTTTTATCAAATAATAATAATAACAGTTTATTTACACATATGTGCATACATATTATACATGAGTAGAGGAAGATATAGAGGTAAAATAAAGCCTAAAACCAGTAATCCGCATTGAGAGTTGAGGGCATAACTTATGATAAAGAAGTTAGGTTGAAAAAGGTTTGATGAGGTAGACAATACTAACAGGCGCTGGCTAACATAAACATTGTTCAAGACATTAAAGGTTTGATGGGGTAGACAATACTAACAAGAAGCTGGCTAACATATACCTTGTTGAAGACATTTTGCAAATAGTAAACAGCATATAGGGAGGACATAACAGGAAACAAAGTAGGAGAAACGAACATGTGGTTTTGGGAATAATGAAAATTTTATGATTTGTGGGAACATTATTGAATCGTTGAAAGACCTGAAAATTATTGACAACTAAACCTTATACATTTACAAAAAGTACCAGCTTTGACAGTACACAAAGTTTCTACTTCAGTCATCTGTTTAACCGAAACAATGAGTATTTACATAATTTGCGAAAGGATTACTAATGTTGTCAAAGCAGTTGTTTGTACTGAAGTGCTCTCTTCCTTTGATGATTTTCTCCTACTTCAGTTGTGATCTTAGATATCCAGGCTCCTCTTTGTCTCCATGAGAGGGCCAGATTGTTGTCCTAGTCTCTGCTTGGCACAGTGAGTCTTCACAGTGTGTACCAAGGCCTGAAAGTTTCCAGGTATATAGCTACTGAGGCCTAGTGTGGTACCCAAAGCCTGGATGGTTCCAGGAATACAACTTCTGAGGCCTAGTGTGTTACCCAATGCCAGGAAAGTTCCATGAATACAGCTTCTAAGGTCTAGTGTGGTAGCCAAGGCCTGGAAGGTTCCAGTTATACAACGTCTGAGGCCTAGTGTGGTAGCCAAGGCCTGGAAGGTTCCAGTTATACAGCGTCTGAGGCCTAGTGTGGTAGCCAAGGCCTGGAAGGTTCCAGTTATACAGCGTCTGAGGCCTAGTGTGGTAGCCAAGGCCTGGAAGGTTCCAGTTATACAGCGTCTGAGGCCTAGTGTGGTAGCCAAGGCCTGGAAGGTTCCAGTTATACAGCGTCTGAGGCCTAGTGTGGTAGACAAGGCCTGGAAGGTTCCAGGTATACTACTACTGAGGGTAGCTGGGAAGTCAGTAAGAGGTTTATCAAGAACGGGGTTATTACTCCACCTTCTGAGGGCAGGTTCTGGTATCTGGTATTTTCAACTTTTCGTTTTATAACCAATCTGAACTAAAGGCTAAATGGGGCCCAACAAGGGCACGCTAAAGCTGGAAGAAATTATATTCTAGTTACTAACACTCTAAATATATCTCACAAATGAAGATTTAACCACACACCAGAAGATGAGGAGACGACGACGTTTCGGTCCATCCTGGCACCTTATCAGCTCGAATATGACGAGAGAGCAACCTGTCATACAAAGAACGTCACTTTTCGCTCGTATGCGTTACAAAATGCCAAAAATTGTCGTACTAGAAAATGGAAGCAGTTCGCGAAAGTGACGTACTGTCCCATTTTCGGTTATGGGTTCTCTGGTAGGTTAGGGGCAGTTGTCTGTTTTCTTGCCGTTGGGTAAGCTTAGGAGGTTGGGTTGATGAGGTTGATGTCGTTTTAGATTCAGCTACTCGGAACAAGACGTTCCAAGTAGCACTAGCTATGATGAGCTCTTAGTGGACTTACTGGCACCGGAGCCAGCTAAGTCCACTTAGTGGCTACTTAGTCTTACTAAGTCCACTGTGGCTAGTGAGGTTGTTGTCGTTGTTTAAGATTCGCTACATGGAACAAAAAGTTCCAAGCAGCACGGGCTATGGTGAGCCCGTCGGCGGCTGGTGAGGGAGGCACGGGCATTAAGTCAAGAGAGAGGTGAGGAGGAGGGGGAAATTCCTAGAGGAAGATAAGAGCAAGACGAAAAGTACGGATGGGATGGGTATAATAAAGAGGTGTAAGAATGGTAACGTAAGAATAAGAGGAGAAAGAATAGAAAAAAAGAACAATGGGGTGGGGGCGTTGGCTTATGTTAGGTCACATTTGTTAGAAAGGTAAGAACATTTGAATATGTACTACGAAGGGAAGAGTCAACAGCAACAAAGCCAGGACTAAGGTTCATGTTGGGTAGGTCATATATCTGAGTCGACTCGATAGTCCGGCGTCTATGTTCAGATTCCTTAACATGACATAAGAGAACATTATTTGTGTCTGCAGACTTTACACTTCTTTTGTGGTCTTTTTCTTTTGTCAGTCATTTAGTGTACGGCCAGTTTCACCAAAGTATTGGAGAGGACAAGATAATGGTCCAGGACGGACCGAAACGTCGTCGTCTCCACATCTCCTGATGTGTGGTTTAGTCTGCATATCATCAGCCATATTATTGTGACTCGTCGTCTGCATATCCCTAATGTTTTATCCCAGCTTTGGGATATATTTGCCTCAGTTATATTATCCCACCTCTGGGATATGATTGTCTGTAATACTATCCAGCTCTGGGATATGTTTGTCAGTAATATTATCCCACCTCTGGAATATATATTTCTGTAATATTATCCCAGCTCAGAGATACGTTTATCTGTCAGTAATATTAACCCTGTTCTGGGATATGTTTGTCATAAATTTTAGTTCTACTCTGGAATATATTTATGAGAAATATTAGAACACATGAATAAGTTTGCCAGTAATATTAGCTCTGGTATGAGATATCTAATTAACTATTTCACATATTTTGTTATTCCTGTGTTACATAAAATGTGTATATTTTGTATGTATATATACAAAATAATATATAAATAATATATATGTGTATATTTTGTATGTATATATACAAATAATATATACACATATATAATAATATATGTGTATATATTATTTTGTTATTCCTGTGTTACATAAAATGTTATATTTGATACTTTGTATATTTAAACAGGATAATAACAAAGTTGAGGAATGTTCAGTCTGCTATAGTTCCTACGATGAACCTCAGCTACGGCCTCGTGTTCTTCCATGTGGCCACACATTCTGCTCGC
This sequence comes from Procambarus virginalis, assembly GCA_020271785.1. Taxonomy (NCBI): domain Eukaryota; kingdom Metazoa; phylum Arthropoda; class Malacostraca; order Decapoda; family Cambaridae; genus Procambarus; species Procambarus virginalis. The sequence continues at coordinate 26,505 of WNGS01161113.1, forward strand.
TGTGTGTTGACAATGCTGTCAAGAATGGTCAGCTGACTTGCCCCAGCTGTCGCGCCCAGCACAGTGCCACAGCTGCTGCTCACTTCCCCATCAACTACACTGTGGAGGCCTTAGTTTTGGAACTGAAAAGTATCCAGCCCACATCAGTAGACACAGTGGCAGCAGAACACTCTGACGCTCCTACAAGAGGCATCAGCAAGAAGTTACGGTCGCTGGTGGAGGAGCAGAAGAGCAGCATCAGCAGCCTCATTATCAGTTGTGAAGAGGTATTGTCCCAGCTGGGTGAGTACCGGGGACAACTGGGCGACTGGAAGACTCGCCACCTCCAACTCCAGGACAGGTTGTATGGTCTGGTAGATCAGAACAAGGCGGCCATGCAGCTAGTGGAACAGGAGGATACCAGTGTGGTGGAAATGACAACACAGGGAGAGGAAGGGAAGACTCAGTTGGAGGCCATGTTGGGAAACCTCGACACAGTCAACGCAGCCCAGAAGGCTGTCACAACCATAGAAACGGCTGATCAGTGCCATGTGGAGGTAGAAGATTGGCTGCAGAAATGCCAGGAACTCTTCCCGGATGTCAAGACTGTCCACACCTCAGTGAAGGTACGCAACTGATGGTATAATTACTGTCACTAAACTGTGTGTGTAATCATGACTTTACATACAAACTCTGATGTTGAGAAGCAGCAAAATAGGAATATACTGTATTAAATGTTTCACATATAAGGGTGAAATGTTTTTACTCTCATCCTGATGTTTCTCTTCATCACAATGTTCACTATAAACGTTTGCTACTTTCATCTTGATGTTTATGTATATCGTACTGTTCTCTACAAGCGTTTCTACTCTCATCTTGGTGTTTCTCTACATTATGGTATTCTCTACAAGTGTTTCTACTCTCATCTTGGTGTTTATCTACACCATGTTGTTCTCTACAAGTGTTTCTACTCTCATCGTGGTGTTTATCTACACCATGTTGTTCTCTACAAGTGTTTCTACTCTCATCTTGGTGTTTATCTACACCATGTTGTTCTCTACAAGTGTTTCTACTCTCATCTTGGTGTTTCTCTACATCGTTATGTTCGCTACAACAAAATAAATAAGGTTCTTACATAATATTGCAAATGCTTTCATAGTTATTATTAAGATCCTAAGTCATGATTTCTTGCATAAGTCACTAACCTGAATGTTGTATTGGTAATTCCTTTACATAAAAATACATTTAAATATCAACATTATTGGTCTCCCAGAGGCTGAAGCACCATTGTAATCTGGTTACAATATTCAGACGCTCGATGGTGACAACAGGGCCAGGTGTCCCCGTCCACCGGGGAGTCTCAGTCTCCACCATTAACGTTTGTATTGGTAATAACAGGTACAGGAGACCATCAGAGAAGCCCTGGAGATGATAACCACGGAAGCAGGTGCCACAGCTGCCCCCATCCACTTGGAAGACTCAGTTTCAACCATCACGGAAAAAGTTCAGAAAATGACTGAAGGATTTCCTCTGACACAAGTGACTGTAAGTTTATGTTCATGTTATATTGAATGGCTCCATAGCTTAACCTTCAGTACCATCACAAAATACACAGAGTTAATTCTGTAATTCCGCTTATCTCTTGGCCATCTTACTAGTCAAGACATTGCAGAAATCCTGACATAAGCAGCCAGCCAAAAAGACACTAACACTTAACAAAGCTGTGTTCCTTTTGCCAGGCTGGGCCCTAGAGAACACAGCTGTGTGGGATGTTCCGTGTGCCTGGCTGGGTCCTAGAGAACACAGCTGTGTGGGATGTTCCGTGTGCCTGGCTGGGTCCTAGAGAACACAGCTGTGTGGGATGTTCCGTGTGCCTGGCTGGGTCCTAGAGAACACAGCTGTGTGGGATGTTCCGTGTGCCTGGCTGGGTCCTAGAGAACACAGCTGTGTGGGATGTTCCGTGTGCCTGGCTGGGGTCCTAGAGAACACAGCTGTGTGGGATGTTCCGTGTGCCTGGCTGGGTCCTAGAGAACACAGCTGTGTGGGATGTTCCGTGTGCCTAGCTGGACCCTAGAGAACACAGCAGTACTCACCTATTTGTACTCACCTATTTGTGCTTGCGGAGGTTGAGCTTTGGCTCTTTGGTCCCGCCTCTCAACTGTCAATCAACTGGTGTTCAGGTGCCTGAGCCTACTGGGCTCTATCATATCTACATTTAAAACTGTGTATGGCGTCAGCCTCTACCACATTACTGCCTAATGCACTCCATCTGTTAACTACTCTGACACTGAAAAAGTTCCTTCTTACGTCCCTGTTACTCATGTGGGTACTCAGTCTCCACCTGTGTCCCCTTGTTCGCGTCCCGCCAGTGTTGAATAGTTTATCCTTGTTTACGCGGTCGATTCCCCTGAGGATTTTGTAGGTTGTGATCATATCCCCCCTTACTCTTCTGTCTTCCAGTGTCGTAAGGTGCATTTCCCGCAGCCTTTCCTCATAACTCATGCCTCTTAGTTCTGGGACTAGTCTAGTAGCATACCTTTGGACTTTTTCCAGCTTCGTCTTGTGCTTGACTAGGTACGGGCTCCATGCTGGGGCCGCATTCTCCAGGATTGGTCTTACATATGTGGTGTACACGATTCTTAATGATTCCATACACAGGTTCCTGAACGCTGTTCTGATGTTAGCCAGCCTCGCATATGCCGCAGACGTTATTCTTTTGATGTGGGCTGCAGGAGACAGGTTTAGTGTGATATCAACTCCTAGATCTTTCTCTAGTCTGTTTCATTAAGTACTTCATCTCCTATTCTGTATCATGTGTCTAGCCTCCTGTTTCCATTGCCTAGTTTCATTACTTTGCATTTACTCGGGTTGAACTTAAACAGCCATTTGTTGGACCATTCACTCAGTCTTCTCTAGGTCATCTTGTAGCCTCCTACTATTATCCTCTGTTTCAATCCTCCTCATAATTTTTGCATCGACGGCAAACATTGAGAGGAACGAGTCTATACCCTCTGGAAGATCATTTACATATACCAGAAACAGTATAAGTCCAAGGACTGATCCCTGTGGGACTCCACTTGTAACGTCTCGCCAATCTGAGACCTCACCCCTCACACAGACTCGTTGTCTCCTGTTGCTTAGGTACTCCATTATCCAATCGAGTACCTTCCCTTTCACTCCAGCCTGCATCTCCAGCTTTTTCACTAGCCTCTTGTGTGGCACTGTATCAAAGGCTTTCTGACAATCCAAAAATATGCAGTCTGCCCACCCTTCTCTTTCTTGCCTTATTTTTGTTGCCTGGTCGTAGAATTCAAGTAACCCTGTGAGGCAGGACTTGCCATCCCTGAACCCATGTTGATGCTGTGTGACAAAGTTCCTTCGCTCCAGATGCTCCACTAGCTTTTTTCGCACAATCTTCTCCATCAGCTTGCATGGTATGCAGGTTAGGGACACTGCCCTGTAGTTCAGTGCCTCCTGTCTATCCCCTTTCTTGTATATCGGGACTACGATAGCTGCTTTCCAAATATCTGGCAGTTCCCCTGTTGTCAGTGATTTGTTATACACTATGGAGAGTGGTAGGAACAGTTCTTCTGCTCCTTCCTTTAGTATCCAAGGGGAGATTCCATCTGGGCCTATAGCCTTTGTCACATCCAACTCTAGTAAACACTTCCTTACTTCCCCGCTGGTAATCTCAAACTCTTACAGTGGTTCCTGGTTAGCTATTCCCTCTCTTATCTCTGGAATTGCTCCTTGCTCTAAGGTGAAGGCCTCCTAGAATTTATTTTTCAGTTCCTCACACACTTCCTTGTCATTTGTAGTGAATCCTTCCGCCCCTATCCTTAATTTCATAACCTGTTCCTTTACTGTTGTTTTTCTCCTGATGTGGCTATGCAACAATTTAAGCTGAGTCTTTGCCTTGCTTGCGATGTCATTTTCGTATTGTCTTTCTGCCTCTCTTCTCATCCTGCCATATTCATTCCTGGCATTCTGGTATCTTTCTCTGTTCTCCAGTGTCCTGTTATTCCTATAGTTTCTCCATGCCTGACAGCACGCTGGACTTGTGATCCTGTGGTCCTGGGTTCGATCCCAGGCGCCGGCGAGAAACAATGGGCAGAGTTTCTTTCACCTGGTTGATACCTGGTTGATGGGGTTCTGGGAGTTCTTCTACTCCCCAAGCCCGGCCCGAGGCCAGGCTCGACTTGTGAGAGCTTGGACCACCAGGCTGTTGCTTGGAGCGGCCCTCAGGCCCACATACCCACCACAGCCCGGCTGGTCCGGAACTTCTCTTAGAAAACAGTCCAGTTTTCTCTTGAAGATGTCCACGGTTGTTCCGGCAATATTTCTTATAGTCGCTGGGAGGATGTTGAACAACCGCGGACCTCTGATGTTTATACAGTGCTCTCTGATTGTGCCTATGGCACCTCTGCCCTTCACTGGATCAAGCTTGCATTTTCTTCCATATCGTTCACTTCAGTACGTTGTTATTTTACTGTGCAGATTTGGGACCTGGCCCTCCAGTATTTTCCATGTGTATATTATTTGGTATCTCTCTCGTCTCCTTTCTAGAGAGTACATTTGGAGAGCTTTGAGACGATCCCAATAATTTAGGTGCTTTATCTCGTCTATGCGTGCCGTATATGTTCTCTGTATTCCCTCTATTTCAGCAATCTCTCTTGCTCTGAAGGGGAAGTGAGTACTGAGCAGTACTCGAGACGGGACAACACAAGTGACTTGAAGAGTACAACCATTGTGATGGGATCCCTGGATTTGAAAGTTCTCGTAATCCATCCGATCATTTTTCTGGCTGACGCAATATTTGCTTGGTTATGCTCACTAAACGTTAGATCGTCGGACATCATATTCCCAAATCCTTGACATGCTGTTTTTCTACTATGGGAAGATTCGATTGTGTTTTGTACCCTGTATTATGTTTCAGATCCTCATTTTTGCCGTACCTGAGTACCTGAAATTTATCACTGTTAAACATCATGTTTATTTTCTGCTGCCCAATCGAAAATTTTGTTGACATCTGCTTGTAGTTTTCAATGTCTTCAGCAGAGGTAATTTTCATGCTGATTTTTGTGTCATCTGCAAAGGACGACACGAAGCTGTGACGTGTATTTTTGTCTATATCCAGATATGAGAATAAGGAACAGTATGGTGCAAGGACTGTACCTTGAGGTACAAGCTTTTAACATCGCTTGGACTCGATTTTATCTGATTGACTGTTTTCTAATATGATCTTAATACGAAATTAGGGGGGACACTGAGAATGGGAGATGATGTCAGTATGGTTTTAAGGCTCTCAAAGGCTAGCTGACAATCTTTGGTCCTCATGAACTTTAATCCCTTCTTCAGGAGATTATTAAAGGCACTGTTATAGTCAAGACGTTTGGAACGAACTTACAGTAGAATCTGACAATACCCAGAAAAAGAAGGACCTACTTACGTGTTGATGGTGGTCGGGGCTGACCGAAGGTTTTCTACGTTGCGTTTTTTGGGCGATCTCCTCCACAAACCACATGATTTTTTTTTTTATTAAACTATTACCGATGTCTAACAAAATTCTGATTTACGCTGATGACTACCAAACCGAGCTGTGAATAGCCAAACGAATGCTTCCAGATTGCGGCAATGGTCTTCCAATGGAATTCGTAGATCATCACATCATCCCCGCTGTAGACCATGACATTCTCTACGTCGCATAGTACACTAGTCATCAATTGCTGAAACATAGAGACGACATTTTTCATACCAAATTCGCGCAACACTTGGCTACCTCTTAAAGCACCTCCGAACATCAAGAGCTTCATCCACAGAGCACCTAAATAGGTTGGCACACTCCCGTCAGACCTTCCAACCCCGCCTAGTTGCCATATTATTCGCACGTGAAAGAGCGTCAAAACATTAACTAAGTCTACGGGGTCCTACCCGATGCGTGGCATTCACCTCTTCTATACCTCGGGAAGGCGCAAGCCTTTCACGACCACCTATGATCGGCTCCTGTATTTATATGTTTGATCTAGGTCGGGCCTATTGATGTTTAAAACTAATATTTTTTTTTCCTTTTCAGAGAGGTAAAAAACTCAGCTTAGGCTCCCTTGTGACTAGTTATATTGTTTCTGTTGTATATCATTCATAAATTATTGTCCTTCCTCCCAGGATCTTGGGTTGTTTTCTAGCCCAGATTATCCTCCCTAAGAACAAACGTCTTTGATCAGCACGCCCTTTCGTTAATATACACCCTTAGTTGGACTCTATGTTTGCTTGGTTTTTTTCTTTTTTTGCACGTGAGTGAATGTTACGGATTCCCATCACGAGTCTCTGTATTTGATGCTATTTGCTTACCAACGTTTTTACCTTTACACCACCCCTTTTTGTGTTGTCTCTTCACGACCCACCATTTTTCGTTCACTGATGCGATGTCTCCGCACCTTTTCGGTATTCCTCAGCTTCTCTTCCTTACCCCCCACTGTTCTATGTCGTCCATCCGATCTGTTTGTTTTTCTGTTTTACCGTCCGTTATTTAAGGATATTGCAACTGTAGCTAATCCACCATCTTATCCCCTTCCAATCTCTTGCCCTCTTCTGTTGTAATCAAGTGATTTTATTTGACATTTAATCTACAATTTAGCAGCGTGCCACTCTCCTGTTCGTATGTCCCTGTTAGCTGATTCCTGGCGTCCGAGAACACGTGTACCCTAGTATCCACGCGTTCTTTTCCTAATTCTAATTTTAATCACTGTCACTTTATTTATGCGGTACCACTTGCTCATTCATGTACTTCTACTCCTTTGACTCTGCCATCACCTTCTTATTTCACCCTTATCGTACCCCTAGATCTCCTTTCTTCTTCCCCCCCCCCTCCCCCCAACCCTACACCATCTCTTCGTCTTTTTTGGATAGTTCCGCACGTATTAGTGATTACAACTCCTTGTTTCCTCTTTGTTTGGCTGCATATACAGCCTCACCATACCCTGATTTTTTTCATATTTTTCCATGTGTTGTTCTTTTACCCGGTGTCCCCCAACAAGGTTTTTTGATAAAATCCAATGTCATTTCATTGTGTGACTATCAACCATCTTCTCGACCATCTATTTTATGAAGTAGCTTTTTCGACCCGGTCGCCACCGCCGCCTTCAGACTCATTGCCCCTTCCCCTCGCCGTTATCTTGGCATCTCCGGCACTGGTTCCTATCTTTCTGACCTTAAGAGTTCGACCTTGGACCCTACCTCGTATCCACTCCTTCATGCGTGTTTCAGTTCCAGCACAACACTGTATCTCCCTAATGTTTTTTTATCGTGCATGAGATTAGTAGATTTATTTTTTCCATTTCCCAAAGGGTCTCTTTACTCATACAATTGCCCTTTCAGACATCCCCTCCTGAATTTTATGATTTTTATGCCCGTCATCTCGATGTTATTATGGTTTCAGAATCACTCACCGGTCATGGATAGCTGATACCTACCTTCCTAACTCGATGGTTTAAACTATTCGAGTCCAGGTTCCACTAAAATGTCCACTCTTCCGTCTCCTTGTGTTATCCCATACCTTCCTCTAGCGAGATATTCCTCAGGTATAGAAAGATCACCCTACTCTTGATGCTTGGAATAACTAATACCCCCTCCCCAACATGATGGACCTTTAAGGTGTGAATTGTGAAGCTTCAGGCCGGCCTTCTACCTTCTACTACCCATCTACGCTATCCCATAATAGGTGCCCCCTAGCCAAATTGACCCCTGCATTCCCCCTTTAACCATTCCCCTTTCTCCTTTTATCTTCCCCTTTCCCCCCTCTTCTCCTCTTTATCAGTTTCCTCACCCCCCTACATGGCACATTTAGTATACGATTCAGGTTGTCGCCGCCAATCTCGCGTGCCGCTTCCACCTCCCTATGTCCAGGATGAGCGTACGCTAAAAGGCCTCACCAATAGAGGCGGATTGACAGCAGAAGGCCTTTTTGAGATTCAAGGACTGATTAATCGTTCCCTGTCAGCTGACATACATCGGCTAGTGACTAAATTACCGGAGTCACGTCACATTTTCGCATCGTTTTTCATTTCACCTAGGCCCTCAGGACAGAAGAAACATCCCCTACGCTACGAGCATATGAAAAGTATTGGGTCACTGACCTGCCTCGAAATACCGGGAACTCTATCAGTGGAGTGCTGATCTTTCGAGTTGCTTTCCTGTCCTTGGGGACATCTCTTCGCTCTCCTTGCTCTGCATAATCAAAGTCTGTCTCTAGTCCCAGTGTCTTATGGTCCTGCAAATGTGAGTCTGTAGAGAGTTAGATGGATCTACTCTGTCGGCTGTCCGGCGACTTCGTGGTAGGTAGTGTGTAGGGGTTAAACAAGCATGCCCCTAATTCTATATCCCAACTTGTGTCTTATAACCTGTGATTCTGTGTTTAGGCTTGATACCATACTGGTCCGTTATTTACCACAGGGTTCCTCTACAGGGATCTGTAACCATATAGGGGATTTGGGGTTAGCTTGTCCAAAACATAAAACTACGATCATTGGCCAGCTATTACACTCTATTCTTCAGTAGGACCGACATGGTCACTACTCTGCAATTGTACACTTGCCATTGACATGGGGGATATTATCCAAGTGGATAATATCTACTAATGGGGGCTAACGTACATGGTGGGAGAGGAAACCTACTTAAATGACACTTTGTTTTTCTT
>WNGS01161113.1:35200-55705 GCA_020271785.1 Procambarus virginalis
CCTTCAAAAGCCACTTCATTGGGTAACGAGCTCCTCAAAATCAGAGATTGGGCTGCTCCATTATCTCTGAGAATTACTACTGACCTAACATACTGGTCACTCGATACTTACCCTTTCGAAGTAAATGGGTCAAACAATCCTGGTTTCTTCCTTCTACCTGTCCATAGGGAGCGGGTTTCCACTGGTGGTGCCACACAACCCACCAATATAATCTTCCTGTGTGGGTCGTTACCTTCCCTGCTCTTACACTCAGGAGACACGTGTCTTTTCTTCCCTCATGTCCAACACGATATGTCTCTCCTAGAGTTTGTTCGTCTTGGACTACAAGGGGAGTTTTCTTCAAGGCACCGTGAGGGATGGTTCTCTCCTCCTGCTTATATTTGGTAAAAGGTTAAGAATAGGTCTTTGAAATACATCTTTTAGAGGGCCTATGGGTTAGAATGTATCCTTCAGCAATAGTGGCTGCAGCACCCAATGTCTCTATTGCTGTTCCTCCAAGTACGTTTTCAGATCACCTGATGGGCACTCCTTGAAATCTTCCAGCATGATAAGTTGTTTCAGTGTGTTATGTCCACGCATTCACTAGTATGATCATACTGAGAATGGTGTATGATGTGCTCAAGCTATACAGTGATATCGTGGCTCATAGCCTCGTATCACGAATATTGTAAGTATGATATAATCTTATGTGACAGGATATTATACTTAATTTTTGTATTGTCAAAGTATGACATACACAACTAAGTACAAATATTTCAGTATCAAAGTTGTATGCCATGTAATTGTGGATATATTAGATGTTTAGTGAATAGCAGTAGCCTAATGTCATGGAGTTCGAAAATATCCTTGTATGCTTATTGTATGTACTCACATAATTGTGATTGCTGGGGTTGAGCTTTGGCTCTTTGGTCCCGCCTCTCAACTGTCAATCAACTGGTGTACAGATGCCTGAGCCTACTGGGCTCTATCATATCTACATTTGAAACTGTGCATGGAGTCAGCCTCCACCACATCACTTCCTAGTGCATTCCATTTATTGACTACTCTGTCACTGAAAATATTCTTTCTAACGTCTCTGTGACTCATCTGGGTACTAAGTTTCCACCTGTGTCCCCTTGTTCGTGTCCCACCCGTGCTGAAGAGTTTGTCTTTGTCCACCCTGTCAATTCCTCTGAGAATTTTGTAGGTGGTTATCATGTCTCCCCTTACTCTTCTGTTTTCCAGGGATGTGAGGTTCAGCTCCTTTAGCCTTTCCTCCTAGCTCATTCCTCTCAGTTCCGGGACGAGCCTGGTGGCATGCCGCTGAATCTTCTCTAACTTTGTCTTGTGTTTAACTAGGTATGGACTCCAGGCTGGAGCTGCATACTCCAGGATTGGTCTTACGCAAGTGGTATACAGGGTCCTGCCTTACACAAGTTTCTAAAGGCAGTTCTTATGTTGGCCAGTCTAGCATATGCCGCTGATGATATTCTTTTGATGTGGGCCTCTGGGGACAGGTTCGGTGTGATATCAACCCCCAGATCTTTCTCTCTATTTGACTCTTGCAGGATTTCACCTCCCAGATGATACGTTGTGTTCAGCCTCCTGCTCCCTTCGCCTAATTTCATTACCTTATACTTTCCTGAGTTGAACTTTGTAATGCTGCATAAATGTAATGCTACATATATGCTATATAGATAACATTATATGGACCATGATGGAGAATGTATACATTCAGGTTTTGGATGTATTACTCACATGTATACTGTATAATTTCCATTTCATTGTTGTTCCGTGCATTCTCCTCTTATCATGACATTTACTGAGATTATGGCACTGTGAAATGTTTTCCACCTAGACAAACTTTTGATACATATGTTGTATATAGGGAAATAAACACGGAAAAAGACTCATTATTACTTCAAGCCGATATAAATAGGGTTTTGAAATGGTCAAAAGATTGGCAGATGCAGTTAATGCTGATAAATGTAAAGTTTTGAGGCTAGGTAATGATGATAGTTACAAGATACGAGCTATATGGTGTTGAGATAGCGAAGTTGGATTGCAACAGGGATCTGGGAGTTATGATAAGTAAGAAATTAAAACCAAAAGATCAATTTGAATGTTCATAATAGGGCAAATAGGACAATGGTTTTTTTTTAACCCTTAAGTTGCGCAACACATCATATGATGGGTTGAGTGACTTGCTATAAAATGCGCATTCCATCATATGATGTATTGGAGTACTACGCAAGATTTAAACGGCCTGCGGATACATGGGGTTCATCTCACCTTCATCAGGGCTCTTGTAAACAGACGCCATTTTTTAAAAACATCATGGGCCAAATTCCTGGGTGTGAGGGCCTCAGTATTGAGCCACCAAGCCTAACGCACGCAGCATGAGCTCACAGCACTGCTGTTCAGCTTGTGACCACAGCATTGCCTAAAAATGCCATAATATATATGTTCTTGCTATTATTTAGCGATGATATATTACAGAAGACCCCTGACTTGATAAAAATGACCAGGATTCTGATAATAGCAGGATTGTTGTGATAATTAGCGCTGTAGTGGGAGTAATCTGGGTGGGGAGGGAGGTAGCATTGTCTGCTGACTCTGTGTGACCACCTTTTACTGTCTGGACTCGCTATACTAGCTTAGTTGTTTGCTATGGTAAACAAAACATGCAGGTACTTATATACAACTATTGTATTTTAAAGCAAAATCAGTATGGTAGAAGGAGAATGGTGGGGGTCAGGTGAGNTTCACAGAAAATGGTACCATCCGTTTTCTATGTGCGGCGGCTGGACGCCACTAGAGAAGGTAACAGCACACAGGACGCCTGCCAAGCTTGGGAGCTACTCTATCATGTAATCGTTTATTAGTATTAAAGTCAGTAACCAGGAATGACTTTACATCAACCTTACTACCAAGACTATCTCAGCTATACACAGACACCACACTGGCGACGAGGATGAACTGGGAACGCAGGTATTTTGTTCAACAAAACACAAGGAAGGAGCATGCTGTCTCGCCCAGAGGAGGAAGGAGAAGCTGTCTGTGAGCACCATACCCGATGCTGTATGCAACCCCATGCTGTGTGCTGACTGTTGCTGTGTGCTGATCGTTGCTGTGTGCTGGCCGTTGCTGTGTGCTGGCCAATGCTGTGTGCTACCCAAGCTGTGCTGAGTGTTGCTGTGAGAGGAATCTGCCGACGCTGTGTACGAAACGACGCTTTGATGCAGTGTACAAAACCTGATGTTTTGGTTACGAAACGACGCTCCGTGCTACAAAATTCTTCACGCTGTGAACCAACTGCTGCCTACTGCTGCCAACTGCTGCCAACTGCTGCCTACTGCTGTACCAACTGCTGCCTACTGCTGCCAACTGCTGCCAATTGCTGTACCAACTGCTAACAACTGCTGTGTTGCTGTGAGTAGGAACAACACATGTACACAAGGGCTAGGTAAGAAGTCAGTTGCTGCTGTGTTGTGCACTGTTGTGAACTTTTGCATTAAAATGCTTGTGTGCTTTGCAAAATTAAAGTAATTACAGTGAATTCTTAAATAACATATACAGTGCAGTAAGTGTTATATATTCTGAGGAACATTTTAAGTGATAAGTTTAAATTTATTCAGTAAAAATGGCAAATATACCTCAGTTTCCTGCATTTGATCCTGACTGTGACCAGACAAACCTGTCACAGAGGTGGGTCAAATGGCTTAAAAGGTTTGAAAATTTGTTGATAGTTTCTGACATCAAAAGTGCTGAAAGAAAGCGTGCCTTTCTGCTTCATTATGCAGGTGATAGAGTTTGTGATATCTTTGATACACTGAAAGATACTGGTGGTGCCAAAGATTATGACACTGCCAAGGCCAAATTAACTGAGCATTTCAAACCAAGGCAAAATACTGCTATGGAAATTATGCATTTCAGGAGAGCAAAACAACTCTCTAATGAAACTGTTGATCAATACCATACACGTCTGCAGGGTTTAGCAGCCCACTGTGAGTTTGCTGATGTTGACAAAGAAATCAAACAGCAAATAATTGAAACATGCACATCTACACGTCTTCGTCGAAGAGCTCTAGAACTTGTTGATGATGAAAGTTCTCTTAACAAGATACTGGATATGGCTCGTCGAATGGAAGATGCTGCACGTGATGCTCGTGTCATGGAGTGCAGTGCCAACAACGGTTCTGCCACTGTTACTAACAGTCATGAAGTATGTAAGGTTCAGGGAGTACACCATGATCATAGAAGATATCATGCCAAACCTAACATTAAATTGAGCCGAGAACCACATCACAACTGGAGTCATGGAACAAGACTCAAGCAGTCACAACGACTCACATCAGAGGTTGTCAATAATAAATGTTACAATTGTGGAGGAGACTACCCACACCAAGATAATGTTTGTCCTGCACAAGGTAAGAAGTGCTATGAGTGTAGAAAACTAGGTCATTTTGGTGCTATGTGTCGTTCCGCACTAAAGAAACCACAATCAATAAATAAAAGCAATGTACGAGGATCAAGTCATAGGAGTCGAGGTGGCAAACACAATATTGCACCTCAAATCAAGAATGTTAATAATATACAAGACAACATTTCATTACAACCAGTCTCAGATGACAGTGAATGTGATTATATTTATGGAGTACAATCAATCACAAAATGGAATGATCTTCCAAACAACCCAGAGACTATAGTATACATTGCTGGCATTTGTCTCAAAATTCTCATTGACACTGGATCAAACATTGACACCATTGCTGAGTGCCACTATGAAAAATTTAAAAAACAGTTCCCAAAGCTTGAAAACTATAATGGCAAAGCCACTGCCTATGCTTCAAAGGTAGCCTTACCAGTGATTGGAACTTTCACTGCAGAGATTAAGTCAAAGAATGCAATGCTCATTACTACATTCCATGTTGTTAGGAATGCAAAGGAGTCTTTACTCAGTTACAAGACTTCAACCAAATTGGGGCTACTTCAGCTTTCTAATGCTGTAGCAGTGGAATCTGCAAACAATGTTGATGCTATTGTTGCTGAATTTTCTGATCGGTTTAAATCCATAGGTTGTTATACTGATAGCAAGGTACATCTGCATATCAACCCAGATGTAATTCCAGTTGCCCAACCACATCGCCGACAACCATTCCATACTCGCAAGAAAGTCGATGCCGAACTGGATAGGCTGATAGAACTAGATATCATTGAACCGGTAACAGGCCCAACACCATGGGTAAGCCCAATTGTCACTCCACCAAAGCCGAAGAATCCAGATGAGATACGCATTTGTGTAGACATGCGTGTTCCCAACAAGGCAATAATGCGTGAACGCCATCCTACACCCACTGTAGATGATATGATTACCGCTTGAATGGTGCAACTGTATTCAGCAAGTTAGATTTAAACAAGGGCTATCATCAGCTTGAACTTGATGATGAGAGTCGATTCATCACAACGTTTACGACACATCGAGGTCTGTATAGGTACAAGCGCCTGAGTTTTGGTATTAACAGTGCTGCTGAAGTATTCCAGCACATCATCAGCCAGGTATTGCAAGATATACCTAATGCTGACAACATGTCTGATGACATCATTGTTTATGGCCGTACCCAAGCTGAACACGACAAAGCTCTTCGTGCAACATTGCAACGCTTACGAGAAAAGAATTTGACGCTAAGCCGAGCAAAGTGTGAGTTCAATCAACATAAAATTGAATTCTTTGGACATGTACTTAGTGACAAAGGTCTGTCTCCAGATCCTAAGAAAGTTGCAGATATCAAGAATGCTGCACCTCCTTCAACATCCACTGAAGTACATAGTTTTCTGGGAATGGCAAACTACTGTTCTCGCTTCATTCCAGATTTTGCTACCATTACGAAGCCTCTACGTGAGCTCCTGAAGAAAAATGCATCATGGTACTGGAGCGATGTCGAGCAAAATGCATTTGATGCTGTGAAAGATGCACTAGTAGAAAATGCGACTGCTGCATACTTTGATCCATCAATGGACACTGAGTTAACGGTGGATGCTAGTCCTGTTGGTTTAGGTGCTGTGTTAGCCCAACACAAACCTGGTCAACCAGATTCAAGAGTAGTAATTGCCTACGCCAGCCGTTCTCTCACAGATGTTGAGCAACGATACAGTCAGACAGAGAAGGAAGCTCTTGCTCTTGTATGGGGCTGTGAACACTTCAATGTGTATCTGCTTGGTGCACCCTTTACCACGATAGTCACTGACCACAAACCGTTGGAGACCATCTTCAATAATCCAAAGTCCAAACCACCAGCTCGCATTGAGAGATGGGCTCTTCGTCTGCAACCATACAACTTTACGGTGAAATACAAGCCAGGTGCAGGCAATCCCGCTGATTACATCAGTCGACATCCTGCCAACAGTTTCACCATCACCAAGCATCAGCAAGTTGCCGAGGAATATGTACACTCTGTAACCTGTGATGCAGTCCCTAAGGCTCTCACTCTTGATGAAATCCGTACTGCAACCCTAGAGGACCCAACTCTGCAAGCAACAGTGGATGCATTGACTAAGAAAAGTTTCCACGCATCCCACCCTCAGGAGTTGACCAAGATGCATTCAAAGCACTTGAACGCATCCAGACAGAATTAAGTGTTACGCAACAACGCGACACCGTGCTGCGAGGTACTCGTATCGTCATTCCAGCTGTTCTCCAGCAACGTGCTCTGAAGCTTGCACATCAAGGACACCAAGGTCTTGTAAGGACCAAACAGCTGCTACGAGAAAAGGTGTGGTTTCCTGGCATTGATCGTCAAGCTAAGGACATGCATGATGCCTGTGTCCCTTGCCAAGCTGCAGTGGATACTTCAAGACCAACACCTCTACAACCTTCACCACTACCTGCTGCACCATGGATGGAAGTATCGATGGACTTCTGTGGACCGCTACCAACTGGAGAGTACTTGATGGTAGTCATTGATGATCACTCACGTTATCCAGAAGTAGAAATCATCACTTCCACATCTGCAAAGGCTGTCATCCCGAAACTCGACAAGATCTTTTCAAACTTTGGCATTCCTGAAGTTGTCAAGACGGACAATGGACCGCCATTTAATGGACAAGACTTTGTCAACTTTGCTGAGCATATTGGATTCAAACACCGCCGTGTGATGCCACTACATCCTCAAGCAAATGGAGAAGTAGAGAGATTCATGCAACCTCTCATGAAAGCTGTACGCTGTGCTCATGCCGAAGGACGATCCTGGAAACAAGCTATGTATGCTTTTCTCAGGAACTACCGTGCAACACCGCATGGAACACTGGGCAAGTCGCCTGGCGAACTTTTATTTGGACGTCCTATGAGAATCGCACTACCTGTCATGCCAGCCAAGGTAACGGATAAACGTCTCGCTCAGAAGGATGCACTAGCCAGGGCAAAATGAAAATTGCTCATGATCAACGTGCAAAGGAACAATTCATAAAGGTTGGAGATACTGTTCTCGTTAAAAAGAAAAAAGAGGGAAAGCTAGATATGCCGTATGATACAAAACCATATAAAGTGATTAGTGTAAAAGGAACTATGGTAACAGCGAGTAATAGAGATCATAGTATAACACGTAATATGGCTTATTTCAAAGTGATTCCAACTAGTGTAGAAAATGATGAAGTGCAAAGTCGTGCAAAAGAAAAGAAAAATGAGTTATAACTCGATAAACAATTCATCGAGGGATTTTTGTATTTAAGGACTCTCGTCCAAAACGTCATGTTAAACGCCCTACACGATATGATGATTAATTGTGTTCCTATGTAATGCAAAGTATTTACTTGTTATGCTAACTAAATTTAATATTGTTTGAATAATGCAGATCTCTCATTCAATATTTTGTAACTTTGTATTACAGTTTCTTTCATGTTTGTTTAACATTGCATATGTATTTTTAACATTGAAATCCTTTGTGGTAAAGATTGTTTAAATTCTTTGTGTGTTTAATTAATGTTAAATGTATGCAATATCTCTTGATATGTTAATAACTTACTTTGTGTCAATAACTTTGCTTTGTGCTACAAGCATGGTAGACATCCTGTATTCATTCTTTTTAAAGAAAAGGAGGGATGTCATGTTCACAGAAAATGGTACCATCCGTTTTCTATGTGCGGCGGCTGGACGCCACTAGAGAAGGTAAACAGCACACAGGACGCCTGCCAAGCTTGGGAGCTACTCTATCATGTAATCGTTTAAGTATTAAAGTCAGTAACCAGGAATGACTTTACATCAACCTTACTACCAAGACTATCTCAGCTATACACAACACCACAGCTACTGTTGTGTTTTGTATATATGAGGAGTCTTGGTTGTAAGGTTGATGTAAAGTCATTCCTGGTTACTGACTTTAATACTTAAACTGATTACATGACTATAGTAGCTCCCAGCTGGTAGGCGTCCTGTAGCTTTTTTTTCCTCCTCTACTGGCGTCCAGCCGCCGCACATAGAAAACGGATGGTACCATTTTCTGTGAACATGACATCCCTCCTTTTCTTTAAAAAGAATGAATACAGGATGTCTACCATGCTTGTAGCACAAAGCAAAGTTATTGACACAAAGTAAGTTATTAACATATCAAGAGATATTGCATACATTTAACATTAATTAAACACACAAAGAATTTAAACAACTTAATCTTTACCACAAAGGATTTCAATGTTAAAAATACATATGCAATGTTAAACAAACATGAAAGAAACTGTAATACAAAGTTACAAAATATTGAATGAGAGATCTGCATTATTCAAACAATATTAAATTTAGTTTAGCATAATAAGTAAATACTTTGCATTACATAGAACACAATTAATCATCATATCGTGTAGGGCGTTTAACATGACGTTTTGGACGAGAGTCCCTAAATACAAGAATATCCCTCGATGAATTGTTTATCGAGTTATAACTCATTTTTTCTTTTTCTTTTGCACGACTTTGCACTTCATCATTTTCTACACTAGTTGGAATCACTTTGAAATAAGCCATATTACGTGTTATACTATGATCTCTATTACTCGCTGTTACCATAGTTCCTTTTACACTAATCACTTTATATGGTTTTGTATCATACGGCATATCTAGCTTTCCCTCTTTTTTCTTTTTAACGAGAACAGTATCTCCAACCTTTATGAATTGTTCCTTTGCACGTTGATCATGAGCAATTTTCATTTTGCCCTTGGCTAGTGCATCCTTCTGAGCGAGACGTTTATCCGTTACCTTGGCTGGCATGACAGGTAGTGCGATTCTCATAGGACGTCCAAATAAAAGTTCGCCAGGCGACTTGCCCAGTGTTCCATGCGGTGTTGCACGGTAGTTCCTGAGAAAAGCATACATAGCTTGTTTCCAGGATCGTCCTTCGGCATGAGCACAGCGTACAGCTTTCATGAGAGGTTGCATGAATCTCTCGACTTCTCCATTTGCTTGAGGATGTAGTGGCATCACACGGCGGTGTTTGAATCCAATATGCTCAGCAAAGTTGACAAAGTCTTGTCCATTAAATGGCGGTCCATTGTCCGTCTTGACAACTTCAGGAATGCCAAAGTTTGAAAAGATCTTGTCGAGCTTCGGGATGACAGCCTTTGCAGATGTGGAAGTGATGATTTCTACTTCTGGATAACGTGAGTGATCATCAATGACTACCATCAAGTACTCTCCAGTTGGTAGCGGTCCACAGAAGTCCATCGATACTTCCATCCATGGTGCAGCAGGTAGTGGTGAAGGTTGTAGAGGTGTTGGTCTTGAAGTATCCACTGCAGCTTGGCAAGGGACACAGGCATCATGCATGTCCTTAGCTTGACGATCAATGCCAGGAAACCACACCTTTTCTCGTAGCAGCTGTTTGGTCCTTACAAGACCTTGGTGTCCTTGATGTGCAAGCTTCAGAGCACGTTGCTGGAGAACAGCTGGAATGACGATACGAGTACCTCGCAGCACGGTGTCGCGTTGTTGCGTAACACTTAATTCTGTCTGGATGCGTTCAAGTGCTTTGAATGCATCTTGGTCAACTCCTGAGGGTGGGATGCGTGGAAACTTTTTCTTAGTCAATGCATCCACTGTTGCTTGCAGAGTTGGGTCCTCTAGGGTTGCAGTACGGATTTCATCAAGAGTGAGAGCCTTAGGGACTGCATCACAGGTTACAGAGTGTACATATTCCTCGGCAACTTGCTGATGCTTGGTGATGGTGAAACTGTTGGCAGGATGTCGACTGATGTAATCAGCGGGATTGCCTGCACCTGGCTTGTATTTCACCGTAAAGTTGTATGGTTGCAGACGAAGAGCCCATCTCTCAATGCGAGCTGGTGGTTTGGACTTTGGATTATTGAAGATGGTCTCCAACGGTTTGTGGTCAGTGACTATCGTGGTAAAGGGTGCACCAAGCAGATACACATTGAAGTGTTCACAGCCCCATACAAGAGCAAGAGCTTCCTTCTCTGTCTGACTGTATCGTTGCTCAACATCTGTGAGAGAACGGCTGGCGTAGGCAATTACTACTCTGGAATCTGGTTGACCAGGTTTGTGTTGGGCTAACACAGCACCTAAACCAACAGGACTAGCATCCACCGTTAACTCAGTGTCCATTGATGGATCAAAGTATGCAGCAGTCGCATTTTCTACTAGTGCATCTTTCACAGCATCAAATGCATTTTGCTCGACATCGCTCCAGTACCATGATGCATTTTTCTTCAGGAGCTCACGTAGAGGCTTCGTAATGGTAGCAAAATCTGGAATGAAGCGAGAACAGTAGTTTGCCATTCCCAGAAAACTATGTACTTCAGTGGATGTTGAAGGAGGTGCAGCATTCTTGATATCTGCAACTTTCTTAGGATCTGGAGACAGACCTTTGTCACTAAGTACATGTCCAAAGAATTCAATTTTATGTTTATTGAACTCACACTTTGCTCGGCTTAGCGTCAAATTCTTTTCTCGTAAGCGTTGCAATGTTGCACGAAGAGCTTTGTCGTGTTCAGCTTGGGTACGGCCATAAACAATGATGTCATCAGACATGTTGTCAGCATTAGGTATATCTTGCAATACCTGGCTGATGATGTGCTGGAATACTTCAGCAGCACTGTTAATACCAAAACTCAGGCGCTTGTACCTATACAGACCTCGATGTGTCGTAAACGTTGTGATGAATCGACTCTCATCATCAAGTTCAAGCTGATGATAGCCCTTGTTTAAATCTAACTTGCTGAATACAGTTGCACCATTCAAGCGGTAGATCATATCATCTACAGTGGGTGTAGGATGGCGTTCACGCATTATTGCCTTGTTGGGAACACGCATGTCTACACAAATGCGTATCTCATCTGGATTCTTCGGCTTTGGTGGAGTGACAATTGGGCTTACCCATGGTGTTGGGCCTGTTACCGGTTCAATGATGTCTAGTTCTATCAGCCTATCCATTTCGGCATCGACTTTCTTGCGAGTATGGAATGGTTGTCGGCGATGTGGTTGGGCAACTGGAATTACATCTGGGTTGATATGCAGATGTACTTTACTATCAGTATAACAACCTATGGATTTAAATCGATCAGAAAATTCAGCAACAATAGCATCAACACTGTTTGCAGATTCCACTGCTACAGCATTAGAAAGCTGAAGTAGCCCCAAATTGGTTGAAGTCTTGTAACTGAGTAGAGACTCCTTCTTCTTTGACTTAATCTCTGCAGTGAAAGTTCCAATCACTGGTAAGGCTACCTTTGAAGCATAGGCAGTGACTTTGCCATTGTAGTTTTCAAGCTTTGGGAACTGTTTTTTAAATTTTTCATAATGGCACTCAGCAATGGTGTCAATGTTTGATCCAGTGTCAATGAGAACTTTCAGACAAATGCCAGCAATGTTTACTATAGCCTCTGGGTTGTTTGGAAGATCATTCCATTCTGTGATTGATTGTACTCCATAAATATAATCACATTCACTGTCATCTGAGACTGGTTGTAATGTAATGTTGTCTTGTATATTATTAACATTCTTGATTTGAGGTGCAATATTGTGTTTGCCACCTCGACTCCTATGACCTGATCCTCGTGCATTGCTTTTATTTATTGATTGTGGTTTCTTTAGTGCGGAACGACACATAGCACCAAAATGACCTAGTTTTCTACACTCATAGCACTTCTTACCTTGTGCAGGACAAACATTCTCTTGGTGTGGGTAGTCTCCTCCACAATTGTAACATTTATTGTTGACATCCTCTGATGCGAGTTGTTGTGACTGCTTGAGTCTTGTTCCATGACTCCAGTTGTGATGTGGTTCTCGGATCAATTTAAAGTTAGGTTTGGCATGATATCTTCTATGATCATGGTGTCCTCCCTGAACCTTACATACCTCATTACTGTTAGCAACAGTGGCAGAACCGTTGTTGGCACTGCACTCCATGACACGAGCATCACGTGCAGCATCTTCCATTCGATGAGCCATGTCCAGTATCTTGGTAAGAGAACTTTCATCATCAACAAGTTCTAGAGCTCTTCGACGGAGACATGTAGATGTACGTGTTTCAATTATTTGCTGTTTGATTTCTTTGTCAACATCAGCAAACTCACAATGGTCTGCTAAACCCTGCAGACGTGTATGGTATTGATCAACAGTTTCATTAGAGAGTTGTTTCGCTTTCCTGAAATGCATAATTTCCATAGCTGTATTTTGCCTTGGTTTGAAATGTTCTGTTAATTTGGCTTTGGAAGTGTCATAATCTTTGGCACCACCAGTGTCTTTCAGTGTGTCAAAGATGTCACAAACTCTATCACCTGCATAATGAAGTACGAAGGCACTCTTTCTTTCAGCACTTTTAATGTCTGAAACTATCAAAAAATTTCAAACCTTTTAAGCCATTTGGTCCACCTCTGTGACAGATTTGTCTGGTCACAGTCAGGATCAAATGCAGGAAACTGAGGTATATTTGCCATTTTTACTGAATAAGAACATAAGAACATAAGATCAAAGGCAACTGCAGAAGGCCTATTGGCCCATACGTAAAATGTAAACTTATCACTTAAAATGTTCCTCAGAATATATAACACTTACTGCACTGAATATGTTAGTTAAGAATTCACTGTAATTACTTTAATTTTGCAAAGCACACAAGCATTTGAATGCAAAAGTTCACAACAGTGCACAATACAGCAGCAACTGACTTCTTACCTAGCCCTTGTATACATGTGGTGTTACACCTACTCACAGCAACACAGCATTTGTCAGCAGTTGGTGCAGCAGTTGTCAGCAGTTGGCACAGCAGTAGGCAGCAGTTGGCACAGCAGTTGTTAGCAGTTGGCACAGCAGTTGTTAGCAGTTGTCAGCAGTTGGCACAGCAGTTGGCACAGCAGTTGTTAGCAGTTGGCACAGCAGTTGTCAGCAGTTGGCACAGCAGTTGTTAGCAGTTGGCACAGCAGTTGTTAGCAGTTGGCACAGCAGTTGTTAGCAGTTGGCACAGCAGTTGTCAGCAGTTGGTTCACAGCGTGAAGAATTTTGTAGCACGAAGCGTCGTTTCGTAACCAAAACATCAGGTTTTGTACACATCAAAGCGTCGTTTCGTACACAGCGTCGGCAGATTCCTCTATCACAGTTTCAGTCAGCACAGCTTGGGTAGCACACAGCAATGGTTAGCACACAGCAATGGTTAGCACAAAGCATTGGTTAGCATACAGCATCGGGTATGGTGCTCACAGACAGCTTCTCCATCCTCCTCTGGGTGAGACAGCATGCGCTCCTTCCTTGTGTTTGAAGTTGAACAAATACCTGCGTTCCCAGTTCATCCTCGTCGCCAATGTGGTGTTTGTATATATCTGAGGAAGTCTTGGTTGTAAGGTTGATGTAAAGTCATTCCTGGTTACTGACTTTAATACTTAAACTGATTACATGACTGTAGTAGCTCCCAAGCTGGTAGGCGTCCTGTAGCTTTTTTTCCTCCTCTACTGGCGTCCCAGCCGCAATACATAGAAAACGGATGGTACCGTTTTCTGTGAACATGACAGCTACTTACTTACAGGTAAAGTTTTAAACCTGATCAAGCCTATGCCTGCTAACAATCAATGTTAATAAAATCTAAACATCAGCTGAAATTAATTCTCCAGCAACAAGCATAAAGGAAAATAATTAATATTCCTGGAGCCTGGAAAAATTAATACTTGCCAAGATGTTTTTTATGGCTCTCAGTAGGCAATCAGTGGTCAGCAGCCTAAACAGGTGTAAGTCACAGCGATCAAGCCTCTGATCCCACTGTAAACCCAGAATTATTCTCAACAGTAATAACTGACCACACTCAGTCCCCTTATGTAAAACCAATAAAATTAAGCTAGGAAATTCTACTACCCAAGAATCTTACAGGAAGATGAAGTTATCAAGAAACTTCGATACCTGAAAATTTACTAGGAGAAAAGTCCAAAATAATCTGGCATGAATGTCTGCCAAGAAAACCTTAGATTTGTCTTCAAAAGAAGACCTATTATATAGTTTGGCATTTAAGGTCTGCCAAGAAAACCTTAGATCAGTCTTCAAAGGCAGACCCATTCTATTTATCTGGCATTTAAGGTCTGCCAAGAAACCCTTAGATTAGTCTTCCAAAGAACACCTATTATATAGATTGGCATTTAATGTCAGCTAAAAAACCTTAGCTTAGTCTTCCAAAGAAAACCCATTGTATGATTTGGCATTGAAGGTCAGCCAAGAAAACTTTTACTTGGTCTACCAAAGAAGACCCATCATGTAAATTGGTGCATAAGGTCTGCCAAGAAAACCTTATATTAGTCATAACCAGGCAACCACATTTAATCAAAGTTTTTCTGAACTAGGATTCTAGGAATTCACTTGAAAAATTATCACCTGCAGTGTTGCTTCGATTTTGTTTGGGCTACTCCTTCTTTCTCGCTTCTACCTTTTGGCAATCTTAGAAACGTTTTTGAAGAAACCAGCACGAGTAAAATTGAAAACTTGCAAATCTGTAAGTGAACATATAACAGAGAACTATAAACAGTGAAACGTATAGGTAATAGAAATGTATAATCCGTTACAAATTATCCTCCAAGCAAGATTGGTCGTAGTAAAAATGAATTAATTCTTTCCAGCAACCTTAGGTTTCCCATAATCTAATGAATTCACATTAAACTTTAATTTACCGTACTTAGGTATAACTCTAGAAGGTTATAGTATAGTAATTTACCATATGTTAACCGAGCAGCTCCCACTGCTCACTGATAATTTTTAAGTTGCTGTGCTTCCTTGTAACGGGTCATTTTATCTCATATCACCAAAAAGTCACCTATGGCTCCTACTCGACCCTCTCCAAATGCCATGAAATTTTGTAGTAAGATAGCCCTAGACCCCAAATGACACTTTGCAAAATATTAGAACTCAATCTGCTTTGGTACAGGTCCATATTCAATGGGCTTTCATCCCAGTAATGCATAAGTACCACAAAAATGACCAACTTTAACCCTGTGTTAAATCACTTCTATTGCCTGTAGGAGTGTGAAATTTGACATACCAAGACAACTTATAGTGTAGAATAACGAAGTGTAATCTAAAAAGCAGTATGGGTGGCCATTCAGCTATCCATCCATGCTAAAATCACTGCCAAATTTTGTCGTGAGAAATTTGAATCCAAATTTGGACACCACTTACTCATCAGCAAAAGGTCTAAACGCCATGATCTTTTGTAACAATGTATAACAAGCACAATATTATGCAGTGATGCAATAGCAACTCTGTTGTATCCATATGTCCAGAGGTGGCCTACTTGAAAGTTGACCAGAAAAATTTTATGTGCAGAACTAGCCATCTTCCAAGGCAAAATATCTCAATATGCGTCATTCCCAGTTTGGTTTTGAATGACACCATTGGATAGAGCAGATTTTTCTATACAGGAGTAACTTTAATTTAGGTTGAGATCTGAATTCCTAGTTCAGCCAGAGGACTCTGGAAATGACATACTTTGGTGCGATATCGATAAAATTAAATTATGATTCTCCATCTTCTTTGTATTCCGCACCAAAAGTTGTCCTGGTATGCCAAATTTCACACCTCTCTGGACACTAGATGTGATTTGACAAAGGGACATAGTTGGCCCTTTTTACGATATGTACGCATTAACGGGATGAGAGCCCATTGAGCATGGACTTATTATTTAAGAACCAAAACAGATTGAGCTCTAACATTTTGCACAATTTTATTTGGGGTCTATGGTTACTTTATTAAAAAATTTAGTTAGATTTAGAAAGGGTCAAGTGGGAGGCCTTTGGTGAATTCACATGGAATGACCCCTACGTCTTACGAGGGCTATAGTACTGTAGCTTAACCTGATTAATACAAAAGATTATACTGCTCAAGATGAGTCATAATAATGTCACTACCAATAAATTTTTTTTATTATAATACGCAGTTATTTATTATAATATAATTTTTATTATAATACGCTACGAATACGCAGGAAACGTATTCGTAGACGTGACGGAAGTACTGGACTCCAAATGGTGAAAATGAACAAACCCAAGGCCATATGTGATTATAATCGCTTCATGAAAGGTGTTGATCATTTCGATCAAATGATCAAATATTACGAGTTTGCAAGAAAAACACACAAATGGACCAAGGAGATCACTTTTTATTTTCTGCAAATGGCTTTGCACAATGCATTCGCGTTGTATAAAAACTACTCCACTGATACCAAAAAACTCACATTGCTAGAGTTTCACGAGATAGCAATTCGATCCTTATTGCTGTGGAACAGTGAGGAATGGCCTGCAACATCTACAATCATACCGCATGCTCCAGACATAGATGCCAAAGTAGGTCATCCTGCTGATGGAGCACTTTCAACACCCGGGCCATCTGGTGGAAGGCGGCCTCTTTTCACTTCAACACCTCAAGGCCACGCGTCGTCAGCAACTTCTGAACAGGAACTGGCTGGCATAGAACCCCTTGAGTTGACGGATGTAACAGAAGATTCAAGCACAAGTCTTGTCATTCCTCAGGAAGACACGATTCCTGTTGTTCATAAAAAAACATACGAATTGTAGATTTAGAACATCGTCTCAACTACAAGTTGACACACGAAATTATCAACCTGCCAAAACGTCTAAGGTGCCATGTTTGCTACAAGTCTGGCATAAGGAGGGACACTAGCCTCGGATGTAAAACGTGTGATGTGGGACTGTGCGCTGTACCTTGCTACACAAGGTACCACCACAGAAAGGTATATTGGGTGGAGAAAAAGTAACCACCGGCAACAGCTTCACTCCACCTACGAAACATCTGTTGAGCAACTTCAGGATCTGAAAACAATGAAATGTTCAAGAGAGTGCATGTTTTCTCTTTCACAAAGGTGGCAGAGGTGGCAGAGGTGGCAGTGGATGGTTGGGTACCTAGTTTTCATTGATGTTCACACGTAAGAGCATATGACCACACTAAGGTCCAGTGATGTCCGGCTGTGTTCTAAATTAACAGAATACCTCAACAATAATATATTAACTTGAATTCAAAAGTATTTTCACCAACGTTGAATCTTTTAAAATCGGGGTCATATTAATGCATTAAAATGTATTTTTTCCCTTGCTGTAGCATAATGTAAGTTTAAAATTTACTACATTTCTTTTTAAAAATTCATATCCATCCTAAGCATTGAAATGCGATGTTGACCACATGACAGACAATGGGATGGGCTAGGAGTCATTCCACACACACACACACCCATACACAAACACACACACACGTTATGAGGAAAGAGAGGGAAGGAAGAGGTGGTGGTGGTGTAGCTCTACTGGTAAGGAAAGGCTGGGAGATTGAGGGGATGGTTATTCAGGGCTGTGAAGGTTTCAGTGACTACATAGCAGGTACCATAACAAATGGAGGGAAGAAAATTATAGTCGTAGTCATATATAATCCACCACCAAATGACAGAAGACCTAGACAGGAATATGATAGAAACAACATGGCCACCATTAACGTAATAGAAAGAGCAGCTTCTGTTGCTAGCAGGAATGGATCTGGACTACTAATTATGGGTGACTTCAACCATGGGAAGATAGATTGGAAGAACAGAGACCCGCATGGAGGACCAGAAACATGGAGAGCTAAGCTGCTGGATGTGGCAAGAAGAAACTTTCTAAGCCAGCACGTCACGGATCTAACAAGAATGAGAGGAGAAGATGAACCAGCAATGCTTGATTTGATATTTACCCTAAATGAGTGGGATATGAGGGAAGTTAAGATGGAAGCACCCTTGGGAATGAGTGACCACAGTGTATTGAACTTTGAGTACCTGGTAGAGCTAGGACTTATCTCCCCCCAAAAAGGAACTAGGAATCAAAAGGCTGGCATACCGAAAGGGAATTATGAACAGATGAGGAGTTTCCTAAGTGAAATACCTTGGGACACAGACCTCAGAGATAAGTCTGTACAGGGTATGATGGACTATGTTACCCAAAAGTGTCAGGAGGCAGTAAGCAGATACATCCCGGCCCAAAAGGAAAAAATCCGAGAACCAAAAGAAGAATCCATGGTATAATAGGGCATGTATGGAAGCGAAGAAACTGAACAAAAGGGCGTGGAGGAACTTCCGGAATAACAGAACACCAGAAAGCAGAGAGAGATACCAGAGAACCAGGAATGAGTACGTCAGGGTGAGAAGAGAAGCAGAAAAAAGTTTTGAAAATGATATAGCAAACAAAGACAAGACCGAACCAAAGCTGCTCCACAGTCACATCAGAAGGAAAACAACAGTTAAAGAACAGGTATTGAAACTTAGAACAAGCGAGGACAGGTATACAGAGAATGACAAAGAGGTGTGTGAAGAACTCAACAAGAGGTTCCAGGAGGTCTTCACAATAGAACAAGGTGAGGTCACTGTGCTAGGAGAAAGGGAGGTAAACCAGGCGGCCTTGGAAGAGTTCGAAATTATGAGAGAGGAGGTCAAGAGACACCTGCTGGATCTGGATGTTAGAAAGGCTGTTGGGCCAGACGGGATCTCACCACGGGTACTGAAAGAGTGTGCAGAGGCACTTTGCTTGCCACTCTCCATAGTGTATAGTAGGTCACTGAAGATAGGAGACCTACCAGAAATATGGAAGACGGCGAATGTGGTCCCAATATACAAAAAGGGCGACAGGCAAGAGGCACTGAACTACAGGCCAGTGTCCTTGACTTGTATACCATGGAAGGTGATGGAGAAGATCGTGAGAAAAAACCTGGTAGCACATCTGGAGAGAAGGGGGCTTCGTGACAAATCGCCAACATGGGTTCAGGGAGGGTAAATCTTGCCTGACTGGCTTAATAGAATTCTACGACCAGGTGACAAAGATTAAGCAAGAAAGAGAGCGCTGGGCGGACTGCATTTTCTTGGATTGTCGGCAAGCCTTTGACACAGTACCGCATAAGAGGCTGGTACATAAGCTGGAGAGACAGGCCGGTGTAGCTGGTAAGGTGCTCCAGTGGATAAGGGAGTACCTAAGCAATAGGAAGCAGAGAGTTGCGGTGAGGGGTGAGACCTCCGATTGGCGTGAAGTCACCAGGGGAGTCCCACAGGGCTCTGTACTCGGTCCTATCTTGTTTCTGATATATGTAAATGATCTCCCGGAGGCTATAGATTCATTTCTCTCAATGTTTGCGGACGATGCCAAAATTATGAGAAGGATTACGACAGAAGAGAACTGTTTGAGGCTTCAAGAAGACCTAGACAAACTGAAGGAATGGTCGAACAAATGGTTGTTAGAGTTTAACCCAACCAAATGTAATGTAATGAAGATAGGTGTAGGGAGCAGGAGGCCAAATACAAGGTATCATCTGGGAGAGGAAATTCTTCAGGAGTCAGAGAAAGAAAAAGACTTGGGAGTTGATATCACGCCAGACCTGTCTCCTGTGCCCATATCAAGAGGATAACATAAGCAGCATATGCCAGGATGGCTAACATAAGAACGGCCTTCAGAAACATGTGTAAGGAATCTTTCAGAACATTATATACCACATATGTCAGGCCAATCCTGGAGTATGCAGCTCCAGCATGGAGTCCATATCTAGTCAAGCATAAGAATAAACTGGAAAAGGTTCAAAGGTTTGCCACCAGACTAGTACCCGAGCTGAGAGGTATGAGCTACGAGGAGAGACTACGGGAATTAAACCTCACTTCGCTGGAAGACAGAAGAGTTAGGGGGGACATGATCACCACATTCAAGATTCTGAAGGAAATCGACAGGGTTGATAAAGACAGGCTATTTAACACAAGGGGCACACGCACTAGGGGACACAGGTGGAAACTGAGTGCCCAAATGAGCCACAGAGATATTAGAAAGAACTTTTTTAGTGTCATAGTGGTTGACAAATGGAATGCATTAGGAAGTGATGTGGTGGAGGCTGACTCCATACACAGTTTCAAGTGTAGATATGATAGAGGCCAATAGGCTCAGGAACTGTACACCTGTTGAGTGACGGTTGACAGGCGGGACCAAAGGAGCCAGAGCATCGACCCCCCGCAAGCACAACTAGGTGAGTACAACTAGGTGAGTCAACAC
>WNGS01161113.1:63892-76895 GCA_020271785.1 Procambarus virginalis
AAATCGGGCCTTGCACAGTAGCTGAGAAGTGCGTTCTGGCTACTAGGTACGGCATATATAATAATTACTTATATATATATATGTGTGGTGTGTGTTGTGTGTGTGTGGTGTGTGTGTGTGTGTGTGTGTGTGTGGTGTGTGTGTGTGTGTGTGTGTGTGTGTGTGTGTACTCACCTAGTTGTGCTTGCGGGGGTTGAGCTCTGGCTCTTTGGTCCCGCCTCTCAACCGTCAATCAACAGGTGTACAGTTTCCTGAGCCTAATGGGCTCTATCATATCTACACTTGAAACTGTGTATGGAGTCAGCCTCCACCACATCGCTTCCTAATGCATTCCATTTGTCAACCACTCTGACACTAAAAAAGTTCTTTCTAATATCTCTGTGGCTCATTTGGGCACTCAGTTTCCACCTGTGTCCCCTAGTGCGTGTGCCCCTTGTGTTAAACAGCCTGTCTTTATCAACCCTGTCGATTCCCCTGAGAATCTTGAATGTGGTGATCATGTCCCCCCTAACTCTTCTGTCTTCCAACGAAGTGAGGTTTAATTCCTGCAGTCGCTCCTCGTAGCTCATACCTCTCAGCTCGGGTACTAGTCTGGTGGCAAACCTTTGAACCTTTTCCAGTTTAGTCTTATGCTTGACTAGATAGGGACTCCATGCTGGAGCCGCATACTCCAGGATTGGTCTGACATATGTGGTATATAATGTTCTGAAAGATTCCTTACACAAGTTTCTAAAGGCCGTTCTTATGTTAGCCAACCTGGCATATGCTGCTGATGTTATCCTCTTGATATGAGCTTCAGGGGACAGGTCTGGCGTGATATCAACCCCCAGGTCTTTCTCTCTCTCTGACTCTTGAAGTATTTCATCTCCCAAATGATACCTTGTATCTGGTCTCCTGCTTCCTACCCTATCTTCATTACATTACATTTGCTTGGGTTAAACTCTAACAGCCATTTGTTCGACCATTCCTGCAGCTTGTCCAGGTCTTCTTGAAGTCTCAAGCTGTCCTCCTCTGTCTTAATCCTTCTCATAATTTTGGCGTCGTCAGCAAACATTGAGAGGAATGAGTCTATACCCTCTGGGAGATCATTTACGTATATCAGAAACAGGATAGGTCCAAGTACAGAGCCCTGTGGGACTCCACTGGTGACTTCACGCCAGTCTGAGGTCTCACCCCTCACTGTAACTCTCTGCTTCCTATTGCTTAGGTACTCCCTTATCCACTGGAGCGCCCTACCTGTTACTCCTGCCTGTTTCTCCAGCTTATGCATCAACCTTTTATGGGGTACTGTGTCAAATGCTTTCCGACAGTCCAAAAAAATGCAGTCCGCCCACCCTTCTCTTTCTTGCTTAATTCTTGTCACCTGATCGTAGAATTCTATCAAGCCTGTAAGGCAAGATTTACCCTCCTGAACCCATGTTGATGGGTTGTCACGAAGTCTCTTCTCTCCAGATGTGTTACTAGGTTTTTTCTCACAATCTTCTCCATCACCTGTGTGTGTGTGTGTGTGTGTGTGTGTATTATTAAATATGACCGAAAAAGTAAGATTAATATTTCTAACACGAATTTTCTCAATGTTTCTTATGTTTCTTTCACTGTCGATGGTAATTGAAAAATCAATTCTCCAAAATTCATTTTTATTTCTAGCTGACGCGACACTTGAACGCGTTTCGTAATAACTATTACATTTTCAAAGACTTTAGTTTACACACACACAACTATAACCTGCAAACACTAACATAGTTCTACTGTGCTATAATTTAAACGGCTTTCATCTTATATACCTGCATTTGGGTGAGTGATATGTTACAACAGTTTTGGATGAGGTAACAAAACTTACAATACAGAACACGAACACATGGGTATAACATTGGGTAAATTAAAGGGAAGAATGGAAGTAACTGCAACAAATTGGTCAACAAATTGATCGAAACTGTGAACGCCAAGAAATCCGGACTACACCTGCCAAGATTATTGGGGAATATAATCTGGATACGCGAATGGAAATGTCAAGACCACAAAGCCTGGAAACCCACTTTGGTCAATCATCAGCCACATTCCCACACCCACGTACAGACTGGCGAAGCGACTCAACGGCTTGCTGACTCCTTATGTCCCTTGCACCTTCAGCCTGAAGTCTCCAAAGGAATTTGTTGACTTACTGTGGGGAACACAGGCCACAGGGATAAGAGCCTCGTTGGACGTTGAATCACTGTTTACCAACGTACCTGTGGATGAAACAATCGGGATGATAGCGGACAGAGTGTATCGTGACCCGGCCGGTACTCCTCTTGACATACCAGATAACATCCTAAAGAAACTTCTCCAAGCTTGTACTAAAGAGGCACCCTTCTTGAGCCCGGATGGGCACATGTATAAGCAAGTAGATGGGGTCACTATGGGTTCTCCCCTAGGTGTCCTGTTTGCGAACTTCTACATGGGTACCATCGAGCAAAAGGTCTTAGTCAACATGAACTTGAAAACGACCATATACTCCAGGTATGTTGACGACATTTTTACACAGGTACCCGATGTCAGACATCTGCAGGAGCTGAAGGAGGCGTTTGAGCAGAGTTTTGTTTTGCATTTCACTTACGAGATGGAGAAGGATGGGAAGCTGCCCTTTCTAGATGTAACAGTCATGGAAAGGAGCGGAGGTTTCCACACTGCAGTCTACACTAAGGAAACAAACATAGAAATGTGCTTAAATGCCAACAGTGACTGCCCAGATAGGTACAAGAGGAGTGTTGTTAACGCTTATGTGGACCGCGCTCTCAGCCACAGCTCAGGATGAAAAGCAAGTCGATGTAGAACTCTGTAGGATAAGGCAGGTCCTAGTCAACAACGGCTTCTCCAATGGTTTCGTTGAAGACATCAAAAGAAGGAAGGTGAAACGCCATGCAACCTCTGAAGAGACAACTAACACAACAACTGTACCCGCTATAAGACTATTTTACAGGAACTTTTTTTCTACAGCTCATTGAACGGAGGAAAGGGTCCTGAAAGATATTGTTAATAAAAACGTTATCCCTACAGACAAAAATCAGAAGATACAATTGACGATTTACTATAAAACCAAGAAAACTGCCAACCTACTCATGAGAAACTCTCCAGACACAAAGCAGAACGCTTTGAAAGAGACCAATGTCGTCTATGCCTTCAAATGCCCACTTGGGGACTGTAAGCCTCAAAGAACTCAGTATATAGGCAAGACAACATCTCTTTCCAGGCGATTAATGATGCATAAGCAACAGGGCTCCATTAAGGAACATATAATCTCTTCCCACAACCAGACCATCACCCGAGAAATCTTAGCAAACAACACAGAAATCATCGATAGATACAGCGACAGCAGGCGGCTTGACATCAGCGAGGCACTACACATCAAGAAGTCAACACCAGCAATCACAGCCAATTAATGCACAACTATATTCTGCCCACTTCAAGAATCCGCTCTAATATAGAAGCATCAAGAAATATGGGCCAATAGGACCTCTGCAGTGACTTCCATTCTTACCTTCAATACCCATTGTTTCGTATTGAAGATGTAGAACTCTCTCTCTCTCTCTCTCTCTCTCTCTCATCTGAGAGAGAGAGAGAGAGAGAGAGAGAGAGAGAGAGAGAGAGAGAGACAGACAGACAGACAGACAGACAGAGACAGACAGACAGAGACAGACAGACAGAGATATGACTTGAAAGCGAATTGTATGTGAATATAATCTCCATTTATATTAAGTAATAGCTGTACCCGGTCAAGCATTGCTATGGCTCAGCAATGCATCTGAGTAGCTGAGCCACAGCAACCTTCCCCTATCTCCCAGTCCTCTCCACCATTCCCTCCTCACCCATCCCTTCGTCCTCCCAACTTTTCCTCACTTCCCTGTCCCTTTGTCCTCCCAATCATTCCCCACTCCCCTGTCCCCATCGTCCTCCCCTCCATCCCCCCCCCTCCCCCGTTCTCTTATCCTCCCCACATTTCCCCACACCCTCTTCCCTTCGTCCTTCCCACCATCCCCCACTACCCTGTCTCCTCGTTCCCACCATCCCTAAATCCCCCTTCTCAATCCTAAATCCTTCCCACCATTACCCCCTACTCAGTCCCATCACCTTCCCCACCATCCCCCCACTCCCGTCCCCTCATCCTCCCAACCATTCCCACTCCCTTGTCCGATGCATTCCCAAATGATCTCATGTTCCCATCACAAAATTGAGAACATCAAATGTTCTGATGTTCCCATCACTGAAATATAAACAAAAAGGTAAAAAAAAATGACATGAAAACAATAAAAAATAAAGAATAAACTATACTCACAAAATGAACTGTATGGCAAACAACACAGCTCAATTCCAACTCAGTATCACACAAAATAGTTAAATCAAAATGAAAATATATTGAAATCTATGAAAATTCAATTTGTCA
Source organism: Procambarus virginalis (assembly GCA_020271785.1). NCBI lineage: Eukaryota > Metazoa > Arthropoda > Malacostraca > Decapoda > Cambaridae > Procambarus > Procambarus virginalis. The sequence goes on from WNGS01161113.1 coordinate 68,313, forward strand.
ATGCAGTCGGAAACATTGAAATGGAATCGTAACATATTCAGTATAGCAACGTATTTGATGTAAGGATGAAGCTGGTGTATTTGATGTAAGAGTTGCTCTTACGTGCAATAGATGGTACTGTTTCTGAAAAAAAAATCCCTATTACAGGTGTGTCAATTCCTACACAATGTCACACAAAATAATTAATTCAAAATGAAAATAAATCGAAATCTATGAAAATTCAAGTTATCAATGTCATTGGACACATTAAAATGGAATCATAACATATTTAGTATAGCGAGTGTAGCTATTACGTGCAACAGATGGCATGGTTTAAATTTTTTTTTTTATCTGTCACAGGTTTTGCATGTATATAGTAGGTATATAAAAAACACACACGTATTTGAATGGAACATTGTATCAAAATTTCAAAGCAATTGGTGAAGAACTTTCGGAGGTTGTGTGTTGCTTTTATGTTCAACAGATGGCGCTGTTTTTCAAAAAAGTACGTTTTTCCCGTCACAGGTGCGGCATGTATATAGTAAATATATAAAAACATGCGCCTGGTTCGAATGCAACATTGTGTCCAAATTACAAAGCAATCAGTAAAGAGGTTTCAAAGTTTTCCCTCTCATGAAAAACACACGAAAAAAAAGTAAAAAAAAAAAGTGTTTTTTCCAGTCACAGACATGACATCTATGTAGTATGTACTTGAAAAGCAGCTTGGATGTGAATGGAACTTTGTGTGAAAATTTCAAAGTAATCGATGAAGAACTTTCGGAAATTAGTGATTTTGAGCAAACGAACATTTACATTTTTATTTATGTAGATTATTTATGGCCGTCAGTAGACCACCATACATATTATAGCCTAACCCTATTAAATCCCATTATTAATTTACCAGATTAAATCCAATGTCTACATCTGACATTAGTGGGCTATAGTTAATTACCCATAATACTCAGACCTATACCTCACACAGAGCCGAGATAACTAGGTCACCTAGAGCAACTGCTCACAGTTAATTACCTAGTGTTAATAACCACATTAAATTGGTCACCTCATTTAATCATTATTTTCTTGGTAATAACACCACCCCATATTCATTTTGCCAGACTATTTCGTGAAAACCAGTCACAGGAGTCTAGGGCATATGTGACCAGTAAATTAATCTTCACAGAAGATTGTTGCCAAAGAGCCAACATTAACTGTATATAGTTATATTTCTTATACACGTATTTTCTATAAGTGTATATATATTCTATATATCAAAACTCTAAAAATCCAAAAAACATAGCACTATATGTATACCAATATCGCACATCATTTATTGTATTTTATGCCAACCCCACATAGGTAGGATTTTGGACTGGAATTGTATTAAGGTATGTACAAATCTAGCCTAAACTAATTTAGCTACTTTATTAGGTAGGCATGATTTCTAACTAGTACTGTGTTAGACAGTACTGCCCATTACTATTGTTGTGCAAACACTAAGTAGGGGGATTTTATTATTTTACACAATTGTGTATTTATTATTATTTACTGTGAACAACTTTGAGAGCTACTAGGTATTACTATACCAACCTAAGATGATAATGATGATTTAGCCCCAAGGTACTACCCTAGTGGCACTCAAGTATCCCTCAAATCTTAGCTATTAGGTAGGTAAGCTAACCTCTATAAGAGGAAGGATTAAAATTAGCCTAGGTAGGATTAAAATTAGCCTAACCAAGAAATTAAATATTAGGTTATTAATAACCATACCTGCTCCACATATGTATGAGCAAGTCCATAGCTGTGAAAGTAGCTATATAAGTCCTATAAAGCTCAAATCCATAGCCAACATGGCTACACCAGAAAAAAATGGAAGAATTTTGAAAGGCCTTCAAAGTCACTTGACAAGGCTAATGAACAAATGTGACGGCTGGGTAGAAGTTGCCCCAGTAGGTCTCATATTGCTGGAATTCTCAGGGAAAATAGCTAACCAGAAATTTAAACAGTTACAAGAAATTATTGTGTTGCGCATAGGTTCACTCCATGTCAGTAACACTGACCCAGATGAAATAGATCTAATCATATCTTACCTAGTCGACTATAAAGACAAAATTCATGCCAGATTAAATTACTATAATAAGATGCTTGCAACAGATAATGTTCCTGCTGGGTTGGATCACTTATATAGTATACCTATTCCAAAGCAAGCAACGAGCTCATCAGATGAAATAAATGAGATACCTCAAGATGAACATACTCCTCTGATCAAGTCTGACCCTTACACATGATCAATAATTGAAGTTAAACCTTCATTTTCTACAGTCTCCTCTAATACTGTTTCACTCAATGGCTCATTAACAGAATCTGAACAGTTTTCAGATATTACATCCATATATTCCATGGATTTTGAGAATTTAATACATAAGGCTACTGAATCACGGTCAGCAACTTGCAACCGTCACGGCCGGACGTGTTCTCGTTGCTCCAGCTCTTCTCTCTCGCACCTAGCACTGCCGGGTGGGTAAATAATTGGCAGAAGACTTTCGTCACTCTAGATGGTCAGACCCCACTCCTAACTTGGTATTTTATGCCTGGTAGAGACGGGAGGCCATCTCCAGTGACGTGTAGTCTTTGAGAGAGACCCATCGGCCACTAGGAAGCTCATCATGCGTCACAGACGCTACAAGATTCGGGGTACGCCCCTTAACGAGCAACCATTCTCCAAGACATCTCTCCTGAAGCTTTTTAAAGACATTGCAGGAGTGACACCCAACGACATCAAGCAGGAAGGCACGGACATCCTCTTTTTCTTTTATAGGGAGGAGGAAGTCGACAAAGTTCTGTTTTTCAGCACCAATTTCTCCGACCAACACCTTCGTCTCAACTTCCCACGCCAGTACCTGGCTGAACGCTCTGTCGTTATTCATGATCTCAGCCAATGGATCGTGGAACAAGATGAAGCTGATGAACGAGCGTTCGTGGGCGACTTCACGTCATCAAACCCGGACTTAGAGCTTCATCAAGCTCACTACTTCAACAAAAGTCGCTCCCTGAAGCTGACCTTCGTGACAGTAGCTGCGGCTACCATGGCTACCAGAAATGGTGTTTATAGCTTTGGAATTCACATTCCGTCATTCCGTGTGAAGATGGAACGTTTTCACATCATCAACCAGTGCCTCAAGTGCTACGAGTACACCCACTCCACCAGCAAATGTACCCAGCGCATTCAGAAGTGTAGCCTCTGCTCAGCTGACCACCATTACTCCATCTGCAAGTCTGAAACTCTATGCTGTTTGCTGTGCAAAGGCGACCATCCAGCAATCTCCATACATTGTCCTCATAGACAAGACGTCATTAAAAACATGGAGAAATCCACACCTTCAACCGGAGCCAGTACCTCTGAAACAACAAGCCAATCAGCGACCACCTCTACTTCAGGTTCCAACGCCCAAGCCGCCATTTTCCCGGAGCTTCCGGGAGGACGTCCCACTGCTACGACCAGCCAATGGGGAGCCAGCTCCCAAGCGCCATCCAGCGATTCGTCGAGCCAGCCATCACTCCCGGCCCACACCAACCAACCACTGAACAGCACAGTTCAAGCATTGACATCAGCTGCCAGCATGATAGCTGGCAGTAACCCCCGGGAATATGTAAGAATATTAAATATTCTATACAAAGCAAATGGTCTTCCAGCTTTCATAGTTCCAGAAGAAGTCTTCACCAACACCACTTCAAGTTCCCAAGACACAGTCTTGGTCCCTGACATCACTGTGAACACCGCCGTGCTCACGGATCTGCTATCAACAGCAAAGCCTGCTCCTCCAGCAACTTCATCACAAGCCACCCAGACGCCTCCTCTACCGACTACTGCCACAGTTCCACCTCTCGTGTGCCTCTCACCTGCCTAAACCAGCTGCAACTCCCATTAAGCTTCAACAGGCAAGAACTCGACCTCAACAAGTCGCTACATCTACTTCTGACTCAGCTGACTCTTCAGATGAGGACGTCTCGGTGGGAACACCATCTCCTCCACGGGGTGGCTGCCCCCGAGCATCAACAAGAAACAAGAACACCAAGACCGACCAGCCCAAAAAGAAGACCGACGCCAAGAGTTTGGTGAAAATAACAAGAAGTAGACAACTACCAGGTTAACATCAACACCTGACATCAAACCTCCACTGCCAGCTGCTTGCGTGCCCGGTCCCTGTGGACTGCAAATGACGCCCTACTCAATTCTACTTTCATCTGATCAAGTTCTAATCCGCGGTGGTTGGGCCACCGATCTTTCTTCTCCCCTCTTCACCTCATCTCCTGATCCTTGCTCAAGATTTCTGCAGCCTCGCCCCGTTCTTCCATCCCCAGCTTGCCAGCTCTATGGACGTTTCAAGTTTTTCAAGGCTACTGAATTAACAAGACTCCCAGATGAACCCAGAGAAACAAGTGAAGCTGCAATAGAAAGTGAAACTGAAACAGAAGATGAAGATGCAGCTAAAGCTGAAATTAAAGCTGAAGCTAACTTAGAAGCTGAAGCTGTATTAAAAGCTGAAGCTGAAATTGAAACTGATGCTAAGCAAGAAGCCTTAAACCAAATTAGTGATAGTCTTAACCACTCAAACCAGTTTCCTAGAAGTAATGCCGAATGTGTTGGCATTAATCAAGCTATCCAGCTCTCTAGAGAAAGTGCTGATAAAGAAAAGGCTAACATAAATCTAGTGCACCAACTACTGGACTTATCTCAACCAAATCCATCAGTTGACTCCTTACAAACATTTATTTTAAAAACTTGAGTCACTGTTAAAATCTTTCAGCAGTGAAGTGGATCAACCCACTGCTGAGGGAGGGAATTGTCAGGGGAAACCGCTAAGCCCTTATGACTATATAGCACTTGGAAGGGGTCAGGATAAACCCACTGCTGAGTGGATGACATAAATTGTCATCCAAAGAAAATTGTCTAGCGAAGTGCTAAATTAATTATATTCATATCAGAATAATATCGTCCTGACAATGCAGGATATATTGCAAGGTTTGCGTCATGTAGTAAATAATAAACAAGCAAACCAGGCACTTAATGCTTTAACCGAATCAACAGAAACTGTACCCACATCAAATTCCTTAATTAAAACTCCTAAAGTGACAGTAATTAGGTAATAGGGGTACTAATAACTAATGTAATATTAACAGGTCACATTCTCATTTATTAGTGAAACATAAAAATACCATAAGTAGTCCCAAGAGTCCAAGTGATCACAAGAGCCCAATAAATACTTCCCAGAGTTCAAGTCCTCCCAAGAGCCCAATAAGTGCTCCCAAGAACCCAAGTGCTTCTAAGAGTCGAATACTTATTCGAAAGGGTACAAGGGTACAACAAGTACTCTCAAGAAACAAACAAATAAATACATGCAAACAGCAAAGCCTTCAAAACCTGTAGACAATGTTTCACCTAAACCGGCGAATCTTAAGCATGCTGTAGGCAGGGGGGGGGGTTATATTTGTTTTGCCATCAAAACCATCCTTTATTTAAATGTACAAATTTCCCTAATAGAGACACCCGAGCCCGACGACTCAAACAGTTACACAGATGTACCAGGTGTCTCAAACTACATAATGTTAATAGCTGTGAGACCCCACTGAAGACATGTAATAAGTGTACAAGGGCACAGCATCAAGCGGCACTGTGTAAATTTATTAAATCAAATTATTCAAACCCAAGAGTGAGAGATAGAAAGTCTACCCAAGTACAGTGCTGCAAGGTGCGATAAGTTTACAGCGTACAATCACCAGCATCTTTGGTTAATGCAACATTGCCCACTGCCCAACACCAAGTTAAGAATAATGGGACGAAGATCGCCATTTGTGGCCTATTTGATAAAGGGTCCCAGAAAACCTTTAATACTCAGAAAGCGGCAGAGGCACTTAATTAAATTAAAACGAATCACTGAAGTCAAATTGAACTTGTCAGGGTTCATGATAAATAGAGAACCCCAAGAATATACAGTAGTACAACCGCTTGTACACCTAGGTGGATATGTCAGGCCCGTTCAGGCCATAGTTGTAGATCAAATCTTATTTGACCTAAATATTAAGGGTCTAGGGTACACAGCCTGATTCCTACAACAAAATGGAATTAAATTGGCTGACAACAAGTTAACATCTGACCGCCTCACCAATGTGAATCTACTAGTAGGAGCAGATTACTACTACCAGTTTATTACTGGTCAAGTTAAACAACAGGGCATGAATTTGCTCAAATCAACAGGAGGCTACTGTCATGTTCACAGAAAATGGTACCATCCGTTTTCTATGTGCGGCGGCTGGACGCCACTAGAGAAGGTAAACAGCACACAGGACGCCTGCCAAGCTTGGGAGCTACTCTATCATGTAATTGTCTGTTAAGTATTAAAGTCAGTAACCAGGAATGACTTTACATCAACCTTACTACCAAGACTATCTCAGCTATACACAGACACCACACTGGCGACGACGATGAACTGGGAACGCAGGTATTTTGTTCAACAAAACACAAGGAAGGAGCATGCTGTCTCGCCCAGAGGAGGAAGGAGAAGCTGTCTCTGAGCACCATACCCGATGCTGTATGCAACCCCATGCTGTGTGCTGACTGTTGCTGTGTGCTGATCGTTGCTGTGTGCTGGCCGTTGCTGTGTGCTGGCCAATGCTGTGTGCTACCCAAGCTGTACTGAGTGTTGCTGTGAGAGGAATCTGCCGACGCTGTGTACGAAACGACGCTTTGATGCAGTGTACAAAACCTGATGTTTTGGTTACGAAACGACGCTCCGTGCTACAAATTCTTCACGCTGTGAACCTACTGCTGCCTACTGCTGCCAACTGCTGCCAACTGCTGCCTACTGCTGTACCAACTGCTGCCTACTGCTGCCTACTGCTGCCAATTGCTGTACCAACTGCTAACAACTGCTGTGTTGCTGTGAGTAGGAACAACACATGTACACAAGGGCTAGGTAAGAAGTCAGTTGCTGCTGTGTTGTGCACTGTTGTGAACTTTTGCATTAAAATGCTTGTGTGCTTTGCAAAATTAAAGTAATTACAGTGAATTCTTAAATAACATATACAGTGTAGTAAGTGTTATATATTCTGAGGAACATTTTAAGTGATAAGTTTAAATTTATTCAGTAAAAATGGCAAATATACCTCAGTTTCCTGCATTTGATCCTGACTGTGACCAGACAAACCTGTCACAGAGGTGGGTCAAATGGCTTAAAAGGTTTGAAAATTTGTTGATAGTTTCTGACATCAAAAGTGCTGAAAGAAAGCGTGCTTTTCTGCTTCATTATGCAGGTGATAGAGTTTGTGATATCTTTGATACACTGAAAGATACTGGTGGTGCCAAAGATTATGACACTGCCAAGGCCAAATTAACTGAGCATTTCAAACCAAGGCAAAATACTGCTATGGAAATTATGCATTTCAGGAGAGCAAAACAACTCTCTAATGAAACTGTTGATCAATACCATACACGTCTGCAGGGTTTAGCAGCCCACTGTGAGTTTGCTGATGTTGACAACGAAATCAAACAGCAAATAATTGAAACATGCACATCTACACGTCTTCGTCGAAGAGCTCTAGAACTTGTTGATGATGAAAGTTCTCTTAACAAGATACTGGATATGGCTCGTCGAATGGAAGATGCTGCACGTGATGCTCGTATCATGGAGTGCAGTGCCAACAACGGTTCTGCCACTGTTACTAACAGTCAAGAAGTATGTAAGGTTCAGGGAGTACACCATGATCATAGAAGATATCATGCCAAACCTAACATTAAATTGAGCCGAGAACCACATCACAACTGGAGTCATGGAACAAGACTCAAGCAGTCACAACGACTCACATCAGAGGTTGTCAACAATAAATGTTACAATTGTGGAGGAGACTACCCACACCAAGATAATGTTTGTCCTGCACAAGGTAAGAAGTGCTATGAGTGTAGAAAACTAGGTCATTTTGGTGCTATGTGTCGTTCCGCACTAAAGAAACCACAATCAATAAATAAAAGCAATGTACGAGGATCAAGTCATAGGAGTCGAGGTGGCAAACACAATATTGCACCTCAAATCAAGAATGTTAATAATATACAAGACAACATTTCATTACAACCAGTCTCAGATGACAGTGAATGTGATTATATTTATGGAGTACAATCAATCACAAAATGGAATGATCTTCCAAACAACCCAGAGACTATAGTATACATTGCTGGCATTTGTCTCAAAATTCTCATTGACACTGGATCAAACATTGACACCATTGCTGAGTGCCACTATGAAAAATTTAAAAAACAGTTCCCAAAGCTTGAAAACTATAATGGCAAAGCCACTGCCTATGCTTCAAAGGTAGCCTTACCAGTGATTGGAACTTTCACTGCAGAGATTAAGTCAAAGAATGCAATGCTCATTACTACATTCCATGTTGTTAGGAATGCAAAGGAGTCTTTACTCAGTTACAAGACTTCAACCAAATTGGGGCTACTTCAGCTTTCTAATGCTGTAGCAGTGGAATCTGCAAACAATGTTGATGCTATTGTTGCTGAATTTTCTGATCGGTTTAAATCCATAGGTTGTTATACTGATAGCAAGG
>WNGS01161113.1:83904-99778 GCA_020271785.1 Procambarus virginalis
ATGTGAGAAAAGCTGTGGCCGGATGGAATCTCGCCATGGGTATTGAAAGAGTGTGCAGGAGCACTTGCTTACCACTCTCCATAGTGTATAGTAAGTCACTGGAAACGGGACCTACCAGAATATGGAAGACTGCTAATGTAGTACCAATATACAAAAAGGGTGACAGACAAGAGGCACTGAACTACAGGCCAGTGTCCTTAACTTGTATACCATGCAAGGTGATGGAGAAGATTGTGAGAAAAACCTAGTAACACATCTGGAGAGAAGAGACTTCGTGACAACCCATCACATGGGTTCAGGAGGGTAAATCTTGCCTTACAGGCTTGATAGAATTCTACGATCAGGTGACAAGAATTAAGCAAGAAAGAGAAGGGTGGGCGGACTGCATTTTTTTTGACTGTCGGAAAGCCTTTGACACAGTACCCCATAAAAGGTTGATGCATAAGCTGGAGACAGGCAGGAGTAACAGGTAGGGCGCTCCAGTGGATAAGGGAGTACCTAAGCAATAGGAAGCAGAGAGTTACAGTGAGGGTGAGACCTCAGACTGGCGTGAAGTCACCAGTGGAGTCCCACAGGGCTCTGTACTTGGACCTATCCTGTTTCTGATATACGTAAATGATCTCCCAGAGGGTATAGACTCATTCCTCTCAATGTTTGCTGACGACGCCAAAATTATGAGAAGGATTAAGACAGAGGAGGACAGCTTGAGACTTCAAGAAGACCTGGACAAGCTGCAGGAATGGTCGAACAAATGGCTGTTAGAGTTTAACCCAAGCAAATGTAATGTAATGAAGATAGGGGTAGGAAGCAGGACCAGATACAAGGTATCATTTGGGAGATGAAATACTTCAAGAGTCAGAGAGAGAGAAAGACCTGGGGTTGATATCACGCCAGACCTGTCCCCTGAAGCTCATATCAAGAGGATAACATCAGCAGCATATGCCAGGTTGGCTAACATAAGAACGGCCTTTAGAAACTTGTGTAAGGAATCTTTCAGAACATTATATACCACATATGTCAGACCAATCCTGGAGTATGCGGCTCCAGCATGGAGTCCCTATCTAGTCAAGCATAAGACTAAACTGGAAAAGGTTCAAAGGTTTGCCACCAGACTAGTACCCGAGCTGAGAGGTATGAGCTACGAGGAGCGACTGCAGGAATTAAACCTCACTTCGTTGGAAGACAGAAGAGTTAGGGGGACATGATCACCACATTCAAGATTCTCAGGGGAATCGACAGGGTTGATAAAGACAGGCTGTTTAACACAAGGGCACACGCACTAGGGACACAGGTGGAAACTGAGTGCCCAAATGAGCCACAGAGATATTAGAAAGAACTTTTTTAGTGTCAGAGTGGTTGACAAATGGAATGCATTAGGAAGCGATGTGGTGGAGGCTGACTCCATACACAGTTTCAAGTGTAGATATGATAGAGCCCAATAGGCTCAGGAAACTGTACACCTGTTGATTGACGGTTGAGAGGCGGGACCAAAGAGCCAGAGCTCAACCCCCGCAAGCACAACTAGGTGAGTACAACTAGGTGAGTACTGTCACTAATTAATGACAATCAATAACACACAGAACAATTGGGTAATCACCCTCTTACTTTAACGATCTCCTTTTCTCCTAGAACGAGACGAAAAGAACACGTACATGGAATGGTTAATGCATGGTGTAGGTTATATTAAACCTCACAAATCACTACACAAAATAATAATAATAACTAAAATATGGTAAAAGTGTAATTACACTCACTCAGGCGATCTACGGTGATCACTCAGGTACACGATACTTGCCTTCACTCCTAACCTTCTCCCTCGGCTTGTCTCTCCCGTTTCGGGCTAATGAGAACAACAGATTGAACGGCTAACAGGAATTCAGCACAAGGAAAATGCACTATTAGATAATGACAGACCAGTGTTGTTGCCTGGCTGGCTGCTGCTGACGTGGCGGAACTGAGTTGCGATGGGGTCCCCCTCCCACCAGTACTGCGGGCTCAGTCTGTGGGCCTGGAATTTTCCAGCCGGGCTGGATACCCAGAGATTGCACGGGTGTGTGAGCAGCTGCAGGTACCTGTGATGGATATCTACGGTGTCGAGCTGGTGACGGCCCGTCGGGTGATCCTGAAATTCACTGCAGACATGGCGTATCGCGAATTTCTACGTCGATACGAGGGGCGGACATTGCCTCTGCAGGATGGTGCGGGCACTGTGTCCATATCTGATCGGAGTGATGCCCTCACATACGTCAGCGTCCATGGGGCTCCTTTGGAGTTTCCGGAGGGTCTGCTCCGGCGGTACTTCGGCCGTTTTGGCGCCGTCGTTAGTGTGCGGGTGAATGTGGTGTCCTCGAGCCCACTAAAGGGTGTCCGCACCAACATTCGTACCCTGGGCATGAGGTTACGGGAGGATATCCCGTCCTCTGTGCGTCTGCTGGGGTACACAGTTCGGGTGTTTTACGCCCGCCAGCCCCGGACATGTTATCGCTGTGGCCTGTCGGGCCATCAGGCTGCTGAATGTTCTGCGCCGGCCTCTGCGCCTGTGAACCTCTTCAGTGAGGAGGACTTCCCACCGCTTCCTGTGGAGGAGGTTTCTGTGGGTCTGGACGCCTCCCCGGACGCGGCTAAGCCCCCTGTGTCGCCTGATGCGCCCCCTGTGGTGGACGTTCCCCCGAATGTCGCCGACCCTCCTCAGGATGTTGCGATGCCCTCGGTGGATACTCCTGCTCCTGTCCCTGATGCTCCCGTGGGCCTTTCTGATGCTCCCTCCTCGCCGTCTGCTCACCCGTCTTCAGTTGCTGCGCCTGGCCCTGCGTGCTCGCCTGCATCCTCGCCTCGGGTCCCGGCTGCGCTGAGTGCTGGGGTGGCTGTGGGGCCTCCTGTTGTATGTGGTCCGGTTCCCCCTGCGGTTGAGGCTGCTGCCGTCATGAGGCGAGCGGTGGTTCGCACGGCTTGTGATGCCCGTGGTTCTGGGTCCGCCTCCGGCTCTGAGGATGTGCGCCCGGTGCCCAAGCGGTCCAGGCGTTCTTCTACTGCATGGGCTGATGTGGAGGGTTTCGACGCCGATGGGTCTTCGGGAGATGATGTGGTGGTCGCTGACGTCCATGTACCTGCTGATGCCAAGGATTGTGTGTATGATTCACCTCCTGTTTCTTCTGTAGGCGGTTCTCCGCAGTGGGGGTGGTTGCTCCTCCGGACGTTGGTGCGGGGGGTGCTGGTGCAGGCCGCGACCTCGTGTTGTTGCTAAAGAAGGATGTTCAGCGAGGGGGCCCCTGCAGGTGTCCCGTCCGGTGGTTGCTGCGGAGCCCTGTGGGGCTGACAAGGTTACAAGTGCGCTGCCCGTTGCCCGCGCCTGTAGGGGAAGCCCGTCCCGATCATCTTGGCCTCCGGCGTGGCGTACGATCAGAAGACCAACCCTTTGGAATTTGGCTTTATTGACCGAGTGCTGCCTGTTCCGTGGTGCCCCTCGACTATCTGGGTTCCACAGGCTCAGGCTTTTGTTGAGGGTGTGCCGAATTTGATGCCCGATCCTCGTACGGCCCATAGTCACTCTGACGACATCATGTTGCTTTGGGAGGCGTATTGTCTTCGTTTCCCGGCAGCTGAGTGGCCGGATAAGTATGCGCACTCTTGATAGTTTGTGTGCTTGCTGAGTATTTCGCGTCTGTAGTGGATTTAGTATGTTCTGTGGTATTTATTGTGTGCCCTTCAGGCCGGTGTCGTATTTAGTTTTCTCAATGTCCCTGTTTATTGTAATTAGTGTATTGTGTGCCCTTCAGGCCGATGTCGTGTTTAGTTTTCTCAATGTCCCTGTTTATTGTAATTAGGCTATACCTTTTCATGATTATCTGTTTCTTTGATTCTGATGTATTATGTGCCCCTATGGCTATGCTGTTTGCCCTCTTACGTGAGTGGTTGTGCATGTTTTTTGTTTGTTTATTGGTTTGTTTGTTATGTTTATGTTTTTTTTGTTTTATTTTATTATTTATTTGTTTATTTTTTATTTTTGTTCTCCTCTGCTTTCTATGTGTATTTGACCTTGTTTTATGTGTTATTGTAATTTGGGTATTGTTTGCCTGTTTGCGCTATTTGTTTATTGATGTTTTTGTACTGTGCTGTCGGTCCTTCTGGCCGGTGGTTTGTTTGTTTTGCTCATTTTGTTTTCTTATGTTAATTTTATTGTATTTATTGCTTATACTTGCATGCTTGCATGTAAAAATAAATAAAAAAAAAATTAGATAATGACACAGGGAATGTTTAATGAGTACTCACTTTTGATAACCGGCTTACATTAAACAATCGGCCTCTTTCACTCAATGCTAACCAACCAGTTAGCATTGGGAACTGGTTGGGTACTCAATGAGTCCCCAACCTGCTCACAATTTTATGTTAATTCACTCAGAATGTTGAACTCAAAAATAATGGGAATCGTATCCTAGATTCCTTTCACACAGTTTACTTAGCGATATTGTGACGGATCGTTTTCAATATTGCAAATGCACATGGATCAATGCTCTACAGTCCTGATGCACCTTGTAGACGAACACATGTGGAGTACTCTTCTGAATCAAATATCTTCATAAATATAACAAAATCGCGCCAAGCGAGTATCGGATTCTGTGATGATAATAATAATGCGTAGACAAGGATAGATACAACTTAGGCTTACTAAGCTCGCGTTTAGACTGAAAATTCCTGTAACTTGGCCGGAGTCACAAAATTACGTCTAATTTGCACAAGAACAGCCCTGAGAATGTGGTTCCTCTAGGCGAAGGACGCGGGCGGCCTCCCCTTGTTCTTCCAGACGGCCAATCAGGTGGTATCATCAAGGGGGGCTCCAAGGAGTGCCTTGACCAATAAGGCTTGACCCTGCCATGGCGCGACTCGTGACGTCACAACCTACTGATGATGTTTACGCTAAGCCAGGGAAACCATTAGGATCCCCTCTCGCTCCTAGGTCCATTGTCTCCAAGGGACTGGAGTTTCAAAAGTATGTAAATGCTATAACTATTTTCCCAGTAATGCTACGGTGGCCACCGTAAGTTTTCTAGACAGCTGAGGGTGTCTGCATTTCAAAGACATCTAATTCTGACCTTCTAGCTTTTATATTAAAGAAGTTAAAATTTCGTGCACTCCTGTGCACTCTGAAAATATCTGAAAGCAAAATAGCGATCTGCTTCTTCTATCAGTCATGTGTAAGTTAGCCAGAGGTACAACCTCTGACAACAACACAGTAGCCTATTTAGTGGTAGATGAGCTGGCTAATCTACTCACATCAAAGTCTAGGGTGACATCGTTGAAAAAACATTGGTGGCCTTCATTGTCACTACTGGAATTATTACTCGGAGTAAGGCTGGCTCTGTACATCTGACCAAAACCTTCAGCAACATCCACGTTGAAGAAACAGAGGTACGTTAGATAATGTACTACAGTGGGTGCGAAATATTAATAGTAAAACACCTTATATGAACAATCGCATAAAGGAAATAACATAGTTGTCAGCTGGGTACAAACTCAGATATGTACCCACGAAAGAGAATCCTGCTGGCTGTCTTTCAAAAGGCCTGATGTTAAATCACTTGTCTAAAACCATGATAAGGTTCCATGGACCTCGGCGGCTAGTGATTGACCATGGCCTGAACAAAAGTCAAGTCATTGTGACCAATGTCACTGCTCCCACTGAGATTCCAGAACCACCCTGGACTTTTGGTAATTGATCCTAGTCAGTACTCTGATATAAATAAAAGAGTCAGAATCACTTAAAGGGTTTTTTATTTCTTGAGTAAAATGGGAATCAAACACAAATACCCTCATTCTCTTATATTGGGTAAAGCAGGTCCAAATTCAAACTTACGGGGAAGATTTAAAAAACCTCTCTGTTAAGACCATTAATGATCTGGGTCTCTTGATTGACTCAGACCATTACAACATATTGTGATACGGTGCATGCATACAATATGCAAATGTTGATTTAGAAGTTAAACATCCATGGTTTCTCCCCCGCAATGACTGGGTAAGCAGGCTGATTCTATTATATATACACAGACACTGCACCCAACATGGTAGGGTACTATATACCCTCACTGCGTTAAGACAACAGTACTGTACAATGCTCGGGTGTGCCCTTATCCAGGACCTCCACCTCTCCCTAAGGAACAAGTTGTCCACCTTCCTTCTTTTGAAACCACTAATGTAGACTACACAGGGGCCATAACTCTGAAAGGCACTAGGGGACAAAATCCCCTGAAGGGATACATTTGTCTGTTCTCCTGTGTCACTACTAGAGGAGTTCATTTAGAGGTGACTCCAGATATGAGTGCAGAGGCATTCATCAATACATTACATTCATACTTTTGCAGGTTTGCTGCCTGTGGATCCTGCTCCAAGTTGATGATATCAGAATACGGATCCAACTTGGAGACAGGGGAAGCATACCTCAGGGAGGTCTGGAAGCACCTAGTTGTGCGCATCGTTCTAAACCAACGGCAGTGCCAATGGAAATTTATACCCCCAAGAGCATTGAGGTATGGAGTCTTCTATGAGGGGATGGTGGGAACAGTCAAATGATGTCTTAGAAAATCCAAACTCAGCAAAAAAAAAAAAATCCAGGAGCTTTAAACCTTTCTCACAGAAATTGAATCTCGAGTGAATGACCTACCTCTCTGTCGGTAACTCGCAGCGTGACCACTGAGTCCATCTCATCTTATGTATGGAAAATCTGTAACCCCACTAGCATCCCTCACTGAGGAGGGACCAAGAGAGAACGACCTGGTTCGTTTGAAACATCTGTCCAGAGTAATTAGTCAGTGGAATGAAGTCTGGACCCAAGAGTACCTAACTGATCGGAGAAAGTATCACTAAGGGGTTAACAACCCCTGCAATAGAATTAAATTACAACCTGGTGATGTTGTTCTGGTGGACAGTGCTGGTCCACATTCAAAGTGGTCTCTAAGCCATATCATTTCTGTCCATCGAGAAAGCTAGAATGTCTTCAGAATAGTGAAAGGAAGTACAGAGGCACTACTAGTCTCAAAACACTAGAGAAATTAGTTCCTTTGGAGTTAGCAGGAAATAAAGTAGCCCAAAACTTCCAACCTCTGCAGCTCCAGTACAGGATATCCGTCCTGAACAAACTGCCGCACAACTGTGCAAAATGAAACTTAAACTATATTACATTAATTCTGAAAGGAGAAATGAAGAGTAGTGTAGTGTAGCAATGAAGTGTTTGCCAGTCCCAAACATTGGACTGTGATCTGTGTTTTTTCCCCCTGGAATTATGTAGGATATTTCCATGGCAACTATAAAAATTCTAATGTAACAGACATAAAAGTTGTACATTTGCATTAGTTCAAATAACTAATAAATATAATAATTAGTCTAGCTACATGTAGTCAGGCTACACTGCATTGGCTACACAACATTCTCATACATTTCTAACTAATGTTACACTAAACTTCCTCCAATCTAAGAGCAAGTAACCCAGTAAAATTAACTGTCTCTAATTATGCATTCAGTAACAATATGAGATTACAGAAAACCCTCCTTACTTTTCTCGATAAATTTGGCATCTGAAGGTGACACGCGGAGGGAGGAGGAGGCAGCTATTAAGAGTGTTTGAGAGGAACCATTAGCCCACAGTGGGTCACCCAACACACAAAAATTTCTTCCTACAAGTTACAGAACACAGCGTTGTTTACTATATTAACCTGCAATGTTAAATGTGATTCTTATAAAGCAATTTGTGGATTTCCACTGACTGGATTTGTGAGCCCCTTGAGGGACTTGAAGTAGAGGAGGATAGAAATAGCCTAAGGTACTTTGTCCCTTTGAGATGTATTTTCTTGCCTCAATAAACGTACTTGAACTTGAATGCAGCGTGACTGCACCTGACAGGGAAGGTAGACCAAATTGCTCAACTAGATGTTAGGTATCCCTGATTCCACTGATTTAAGATGCTCTTAAATCAGCAGGCATAGCCCCTCTACACAAGGGAGCTGGCAAAAAATTGGGAAGGAATTATAAACCAGTTGCACTAACGTCCCACATAATATAAGTTTTGAGAGAGTGATCAGGAGTCAGGTCACCAATTTCATGGAGACCAATGACCTTCACAACCCAGGCCAACAGGGTTTTAGAGCAGGAAGATCATGCCTCTCTCAACTACTTGACCTCTATGGCAAAATCATGGAGGCATTGAAAAAAAAACAGAAAGTAGATGTGGTATACTCGGACTTTGCAAAGGCATTCGATAAATGTGACCATGGCGTGATATCACACACAATATGAGGACAATGGGAATAACTGGTAAAGTAGGACAGTGGATTTTAAATTTTCGGTCGAACAGAATACAAAGATTAACAGTCAACCATATAAAATCGAGTGCAAACGCAGGTAAAACCTCTGTATCTCAGGGTACGGTCTTTGCACCACTGCTTTTCCTTATTCTCATATCAGATATAGACAAAAATATAAGTCCAACCGGGCTCTGGTGGATATGTGGACCTGCGGGCCACTCAAAGCAACAGATTGTTGGACCAAGCTCTCACAAGTCAAGCCTGGCTTCGGGCCGGGCTTGGGGAGTAGAAGAACTCTCAAAACTCGATCAAACAGGTATCAAGCCGGAAGGGAATTAATTTATCCAGGCCAAGGAGTGTCTTAGGCATTAGGTAGGGCAGTGAATCGGGCCTCACTACGTGGATTCGTCATAGGGAAGTCAAAGAGAAAGAGGAAATGGAGACAGCTTTCCGATGAGGAGGGACAGTGGACCGAGGTGCATCTGGCACCGAAGAAAATTGCTATCGAGGTTATGCCAAGTGCTTCTACCAGCAAGACACCAGACATAATGGACCAAGAGAGGACAGCGTCAATCACACACCAGCCAGTGTCAGACAATTCTTCTCTGTCTACATCCCAGCCACAAGCCGACTTATGAGATAGGAGAGGACAGTACCAGTCACACAACAGCCAGTGTCAGACAATGTACCTCTCTCCACAACCCAGCCACAGGATACCATTATGAGACAGAAGAGGACACCACCAGTCTCACTCCAGACATCGTCAGACTCTGCCCTTCTTTCAAAATTCAAAATAATGCAAACAGACCACTTTCCTACAGCATATGGAGTAATAACGGTAATGGAAAAGGAACAACCAGAACTCAAACGCTCCATCACAGTCAATTTGAAAGAAGAAACTACAATGAAACCACGAGACCAACAGATTGCAAATTACTTAGAAAAAGTAACAGTCCTGCTAGGGGAAACCTGTATGCTTAGAAAAGCTGGACCTTTCAGAAAGACGCACACGAGTCATTCTTTTGAGATATCCAATCGACTTTCCACTGGATCCAATACTAGACCATAACAAAATCCTGAATGTGGAACGATGCCGCACAAATGTAGACAGAGTAGCGACACGTCAGGTTCTGGTGACCATCATGGGACATGTGCCAGAAACATTAAATCTTGGAAACTGGGAAATATACCGACAAAGCCCATACGTTCCGGAACACCTGCGCTGTCTCAGATGTCAGAAATACGGCCACCATCAATCACGTTGCACCGGACAAGAGAGCTGCTGAGTGTGCAGCCTGAGACATCCAACCATCCAACAGTCTGATATGCAACAACACCATCAAAGAAGTGTTGAACTACAGAGATGCAAACGTTCCAACATCACACGAGGCGGGCATGAACAATCAATGCAGTCTGATATGCAGCAACATCAACAAACAATAACTGGATGGCATGGATGGCAGAGATGCACTGATTCCGACAGTACAAGAAACGGCCAGGAGCAATCAATGCAGTGCGATGTGCAGCGATTCCAACAGCAAAGTGATAGACAACAGGGATTCACAGATTTCAACAATGCAAGGGATGACCATCAGCAATCAGTGCAATTCAATTTGCAGTCCAACGACTTGCGAGATACACTCTATATAAGTATACTAAGAGTTCTATTAGAACAGGCAACACTGTTATGCAACACCGAAACCGTCGCTGGCCATTACGAATACTGCAGTCGGACATACAAGGTCTGAAAATAAAAACAACACACATCAGGAAGCTGCAATTAGTACGAAAGCAGACATCATCATTTTGGAAGAAACTCTTTTCCCAGTCACGAAATCCTTCAGATTCATTGGATTTCTCCAATACATTATACCATATGAACAGGGAAGACAAAGAGGGTTAATGGACCCTAGCCTGAAACAGCATACCCAGCAAGAAAATAGACCCAGTTTCATGTGGGGATGGAGTTGAGGTATTAGCTGTAACAGTGAATATGACTAATATTGAGCTCCTCATATACAATGTCCACAAGACTATATACGTAAACTAGTAAGCAGAAGCAGTGCTTGCCTTGGCGACGCATGACAATGTAATTATTGCTGGGGATTTTAATGCTCATCATCAAGAGTTAGGTGCGACTGGGCTAGCCAATGCAGATAGGCGCCATTTAGCTGCAGCTCTGCAAGAAGTACCTGAAATTACACATCTCAACACTGGGGAACCCTCTTATTCAAGGGGGTTTTCTTTGATCTTACATTAATCTCAACAGCACTCAAACATCAGGCGAAGTGGGAGATAGACCAGATCACCAGTGACCACAATGCTACTGTCACACACTAAACATAGAACGGCCTCTTACACCACATACACCGCCTAAGTGGAATTTAAAAAAGGCCAACTGGAATATACACCAAGAGGAACTTGAGAATGGTATGCAACATACACGCCACCTGAGGATTAAAACATACACGAGACCAATCTACAGGAAACCATTGTAAATGCTGCAAACGAAGCTATTCGAATCATTATTGCAGGTAACATAAAACGAAAGAACTATTGGTTCAATAGTAATGAAGTACAACAATAAAACCACAGAGTCTACATCTTCAGAAAACATCTAAAGAGAAACCCCACACCAGAAGGAAGAACTCTTCTATGAGCAGAGATATCTGAAGCAAGACGAGTTTCTAGAGAACTGCAAGATGGTTTGAGTGGTGTCAAACTCTAAATGAACATAGTAGTCTTGGCAGGATATGGGGTCAGATTTAAACCATATCAGGTCTACCAGTCCGACCACAGGCATGTATTCAACCACTGCAGGAGGCTGAGAGATTTGCTCTCCAATTTGCAGAAAGAGCAGCATTACATCAGATTCCTGCAATAATCAGGAGGCAGAAAGAACCATTAAAACAAGAGAGGTTGACAGCCATTCAAGAGAGCACAGCTACAAATAATGAAAGTGACTGTCCCTTCACCAAACAAGGTTGTAAGGACTTTGTTCCAGGTGCTGATAACATTACATAATCAGTCATCGCATACATAGTTCATGCTGGAGAAGAAGGGATATTGGACGTTATCAATGCTTATTGATAGCAAGGCAAACTACCGACTTTTGGAAGAAAGCAAACATCATTCCGATTCCGAAGCCGAAAGAACCTGGCAATTACTGGCCCATTTCATTAACATCATGCATTAGTAAAACTGCAGAACGGATAGTCTTAAATAGGCTGCTGTGGAAGACTGGAGACCTGCATAAACACATATTTGGCTTCACTAGAGGAGTAGGTACTGCCAACTGCATAGCAACATTACTAGGAACAGTTAACCCCGTTCTGGCTATAGTTATCTTCCTTGATCTACAAAAAGCATTCAAAGTAGCCTGCAAGCAATTTTACACACTTTAGTTAAAAAATGTGTAAAGGGAAGTATGCTAGCATAGATTCAAGATTACCTTAGTCACAGGTATGCCAGAGTAAATCTGCAAGGACAAGTGTCGGACTACCAATTACATGAGAATGGGACTCCACAAGGAGGAGTACTCAGTCCCAATCTTTTTAACATCCTTATGGAAGACCTCCTTACCATGACATTTGCAGAATAGGTTCAATTTCTAAGCTATGCTGATGATGTAGCATTAGTCGTCACAGGTCCTTCACTTTTAAATAAAGCACAAGGGGTGTTAGATAAAGTAATATCTGAATGAAGCCTTTTATGGCTAAAAATATCTGTACAGAAGTCTAAGGCAACAAGACTAGGTTGCAACACTCCAGACAGGCACCTACGCATTCAAGACATTATCCTTCAGTGGGTTACACAGTATCAATATCTCGGAGTGTGGATAGATTCTAAATGACATTCAACAAGTAAATTCAATATCGGAAGGAGAAAGCAAAATCACGACTAAATATAATGCGAACAATTACAGGGGCCCGGTCTAGGAGCTGAACACAAGGTGTTAAGAATGTTTTGCATACACGCCGTTCGTTCTCTAGTTGATTATGCAGCGCCTGCCTAACTCACTCTTTCTCCTGGCCAGTGGGCAAACGTTGAGGTTATTCGAAATGATGCAATACGAGTCATAACAGGAGCTCCCAGATGGACTAAAATACGGAACCTATATCTAGAAGCTAAGCTATCATCGATTGAAATAAGGGTAAAAGGGATTGTTGCATGCATTTTGATCAAGATATTGACTATACTAAGAATCAGTTCACTTGAAGATATAATCACTGGAACACTTAATCAGGACAGAATAGCGTCCAAGAGCAACAGGTGCACCCATTGTGCAATTAACACTATCAATCCTTTCGATATTACATAGACAGTCACTGAGAGGGGTATCGACGAAATGCATGCAGACTTCGTTATGGAAGCCCCTTTGGAATAGCTGCTAGCAGACTTTATGATTATGGCTCTTTTAGGCAAAAAGATCCAGACTAATCCTCATCTGCTATGTAATATTCCACAAATGAATATAGAAGCAAACTTGGCATCTGACAGCTTCACATACTTCATATATGGATCAGTAGACCAAAAGGGATAAGTAACCGGAGCTACAGTTAAGGCAGGAAATTCTGTAGTTAGTTGGAGACTCTCAAAAGGGTCTTCAGCTTTACAAATAGAGATGCTAGCCATTCTAAAGGCTTTGGAACATGCTGTTACAGTATCGACACCGTTGTTGGAGTCTGGAGTATGGCTCCGGTTTCCTGCCTCAGTCAGAATGTGAGGTCGATGATGATAACTTCTGGTAGGTGGTGTAATGATATTAACGCTATCTTGGTTGTGGCTATAAGTTACAATTTCAATTACCCGGTGCATGGTGTTATCCTACAGTCACCCGGTATACTGTCTAGTCAATGACGTTTTATGTTTACAGAGGTGATGTAAGGAGGCGATTGTGCTGAGGAGCGCAGTTCACTTTGGGCAGTCCAGGAACTCTTGACTTGGTCCTGTGAGAAAACAAAGTGACCGACATCGGTTATAGCAGTGTGTTAGCTTCTGATTTATGCTGTATTGTATGGGGCGACGTACCCGGGATTGGCCAAGAAGAGTTACGAGTCGACAGTGGTGCATCTGTTGAGAAGCGCTGCTAGTGAGTGACTAGAGACTTCTGCCAGGGTGCTAGCTACCCCTGTCTGTGATTATTTGAGACCCCTGTCAGCATGTGGCTGAAACCATCTGTCAGTGGGTATCTGGAGAGTGGAGGTGAGGTATTGGCACATTGCGATGATACTGTATGTGTGTAAGCTGGCCCATGTTGAAGAAGGAGAACTCGCCTGTGTTTGCCATTAAGTGTGGACGACGTGTACCTGGAAGAGGATTCACAGGGATTTGATGAACACTGCCAATGTATTGTGTCCTGACTGAAAACGACACTTTGTAAATATGTGTGGTAATACTTTAATATGATATAATATAATATATAAATAGCGGTGAAGGTGTTAATATATTGATGAAGGTGTAATTGTGTATTGTTTGTCCCCACCCCCTTTATTCTTTGCACTACTCCTTGTCACAGCCAGTTCTTGAAACTTACCACCGACTTGGGTTGGATAAAGACGAAGAGGTTATAAAATGCATTAACCACAAGAACCCGGTTACTGGCCCAAAGTGACCATAACACATGCACTTGCAGAACACCGACAACATGTTATCATACATACAGATTCAAGAGCTGTAATTGAACCCTTGCAACTCGAACACATATGTGACAACATCTATCTGAACACAAAGGTCATAGCATTAATGCAAACACTTAAACGTCAAGGCTATTGAGTACCTATCAATTGGGTGCCATGTCATGTGGGAATAATAGGAAATGACATTGTAGACGAAGCTGCAAAACTTGCAACTAAGAGAAGAAATGTAGACATTTACATACCACAGAGTCTATCACAGATTAAGCTAGGAATTAGAAATAGAGCAATGCAAATGATCTACAGTGCCCACAACACGGCAGTTGGGTTGGATCTGGATCTGTGGGTTGGTACACGAATTTAACCAACTATGTACCACTTATTTCGATGAAAGGGAGCAGTAGAGCAACAGAAGTACACCTAAATTGCATCAGGCTTGGATACCCATGTGCATGGGAAATAGGCTTACTGGTTCCAGTAGATGAGAAGAAATGTCAGTGTTGTGGAGAAATGCCTGACAGACCAATGGGACATTATCTAACACAGTGCACAGTTACAAACCCATTAAGAGTTCAACTTAGATTCAACAGAGCAGAAGAAGTTGTTAAACACATGTGTCATAATCTTACTGAGGCCAACATACGAGTCATAAATACTCATTAACCCATTGTATGAACATCAGAGGCCCACGGTTGTTCAACGTCCTACCAGCGAGCATCAGAAAAGTTACAGGAACAACCGTGGACATCTTTAAGAGGAAACTAGATTGTTTCCTTCAAGGAGTGCCGGACCAACCGGGCTGTGGTGGGTATGTAGGCCTGCGGGCCTCTCCAAGCAATAGCCTAGTGGACCAAACTCTCACAAGTCAAGTCTGGCCTCAGGCCGGGCTTAGGGAGTAGAAGAACTCTCAAAACCCCATCAAGCAGGTATCACTGAAGCCGTACTACGAACTATTCAGAAGATAAACTATATCAAACATTCCGTATGGTGTGATAGTTTAAAATGTGAAACCTCCCCCAAAATATGTGAAGGGACATTTTTGGGTGATAATAAATTATAAAATACAGTTCACTCAAAAGTAATATATATAATCTCTTGAATTAATAATTAAATCAATCACCAGTAGATTCCCTACACTGTCCATAGGTGAAAATGAGGCTCACACTGTCCACAGATGATAATGGCTCTGACACTCTCCACAGGTTGAGGACCTCCGCAGGATGAACGAGCCCGTCAAGAGGTGGTGGAGGCTGGCCGGGTGATGGCCGTCCAGCAAGACCAAGACGGCCGCCGCTCCGCCAGAATAACCTTAGAAGGCGGACAGCTGTACCTCCACCCACTACTGCGTCAGCCCACACCCGCCCACTCCTACACCCTCCAGGTAACTTTACTACTCCCTCTAGTCTTACTGACATTACGGCCTGAGTTTTGAAATATATACCATTTTACTGTACAATATCAGCAAGATTTATTATATTTTCTGCAGGGAAAGTGAGGTTGTGGGCGTACTTGACCCCTCGTGCACCCTGGCGTTCCTTGACCTCTGGTGGGCGGGGTCAAAAAGAGGGCGGGTCACTATCCGGCTGACCCCTGACACTCCGCTGGCCAGACAGTTTGTGTTGTTGTGTACGGGCCAGCGGGGCCACACCTACCTCAACACAAAACTGTTGCGAGTGGTGGCCAAGGGTCGGCCGGGAGAATGGGTGAGGGGCGGAGACTACGAGAGTAATGATGGTCGAGGAGGAGCCCCACTGCTACCTCACCTGGAGGGTCAGTATCGGGAGTCTGGCCGGGCTGGAGCTGTGTGGTGTGGGTTGTTGCCGACTGCTCGATTTGCCATCATCACCAGAGACTGTCAGGATGGTGATGAGTGGTCACGTGTCTTCGGTGAGGTGGTGAGTGGCCTGGATGTGTTGAGGGCAGCAGTCAACCACAGTGACATCAGGG
>WNGS01161113.1:126074-140901 GCA_020271785.1 Procambarus virginalis
TTCATGAAATCTGAGGGCTGAAAGGAATCATGCTCTTTGTCAATATTTGGTGAATCTTTGGAAAACTTGAGTGTAGAAAGAAAAGTGTCAAAGCAGCAACTCCTAAATTAATATTCTCTAGGATGCCTTAAATTGTCCACACATGTCTAATCGAACTTTGCGGCCTGGTTGACTGTATTACAGTATATATAAGTCTAAACTCTTATTCTTTCTTTTTTATATAAAATAATAATAATAATAATAATATACTTACTAAAAAAAAAATATTTAGTATAGTTTCATATATAATGTTTTTTTTATTATTATCCATTGTGTGTGTGTGTGTGCACTCACATAGTTGAACACACAAGTAATATGAATTACTTGGAAGGAAACCAAAAGATATTTTCACCATATCAGTTATTTAAGGCATCATGTTGTTCTGTATGGAACTACAAGGCAATATTCCTTCGGTACAACTTCTCAAATAAACCACATGGGTCTAATATAACTTTGTGGTTTCTATATAAAATATACAAAAAAAAACATATATGTTCGGGAACAGAATATTCACATATTTTATACTTATTGTATTAGTTATTTTATGTGTGTTCATTACGATAACATCTATTATGAATATGTATAACAAAATACCATATATGGAATCAGTTGCAGTTGGAATGACTGATGGTAAAATGAAATATGTTATTGGTTCACTACATGCCATAGCTGGTTCCCTTGCAGTAATTCTGGCAACTTTGACAATTTTCACAACAATTAACACATATAAAAGTATAAAAAGTGAAGAAATGAATTTCGAAGCACCATAAAAAAGGTAGGAA
The DNA here is from genome assembly GCA_020271785.1 of Procambarus virginalis. Taxonomy (NCBI): domain Eukaryota; kingdom Metazoa; phylum Arthropoda; class Malacostraca; order Decapoda; family Cambaridae; genus Procambarus; species Procambarus virginalis. The sequence goes on from WNGS01161113.1 coordinate 126,896, forward strand.
TTTTCCAAATATTAAATTAAATGGATGAGAATATTTAATAATTGGGCTAAAAAAGACCATACTGTGTGAACCTGGTGCTTGGTTAAAAAAATAATAATGACAACAATTCTTAACTTAATATTCTCTAGAATGACTAAAATTTTCCACACGTGTCTAATCTAAGCTGCCGCTGCCCGCCTGACTGTATAAAGTGTATGTAAAACTAAAATTCTTATTCTCTCTTTTTTTTGTTTACACAAATAAAATAATAATATTATTATATATTTGCTAAAAAAAGAAATATAGTGTATAGTGTCTCACCTAGTTGTATTTGGGGGGATTGAGATTCGGCTCTTTGGTCCCACATCTGAACTGTTAATGAACTGGTGTATAGATTCCTGAGCCAATTGGTTTCTATCATATCTACATTTGAAACTGCGTATGGAGTCTGCCTCCTCATCATCATTGCCTAATGCATTCCATCTGTAAGGTACGCTGACACTTTTCTTTCTACACATAAGTTTTCCGAAGATTCATCAAACATTGACCAACAACACGATTCCTTTCTACCCTCAGATTTCAAGAAATCTCTTATCTGGTGAATTTTGTTCTTACAGCTGAGTCAAGAAAAAAATAGTAATAACAAAACTCCCAACTTAAAATAATATTCTCTAGAATGCCTAAAATTGTCCACGCATGTCTAATCCAGCTCTGCGGCCTAGGTGACTGTATACAGTATATATATACTAAACTCTTATTCTTTCTTTTTCTGCTTTAGTAAATAAAATAATATTACTGTTATTTAATACTTACTAAGAAAACAAAAACAAATTCTGATTATAGTTTCATATATATATACACTGGTTAAATTTTTATTTTCGTTGAATGAGTGTGTGTGTGTGTGTGTGTGTACTCACCAGTTGTGCTTGGGGTGGAAGATTAAGCTTAGGTTCTTTGGTCCCGCCTCTTAACTGTCAATAAACTGGAGTGTAGATTTCTGAGCCCATTGGACTCTATCATATCTACATTTGAAACTGTGTATGGAGTCTGCCTCCACTGCCCAATGCATTCCGTCTGTTAGGTACTTATCATTGTTATATTTTTTTCTTGACTCAGTTGTAAGGGAGAAATACCCCAGATAAGAGATTTCATGAAATCTGAGGGTTGAAAGGAATCGTGTTGTTGGTTAATGTTAGGTGAATCTTTGTAAAACACTGCAATAGAAAATATATTTTCATTAAGATGAGACTTGGTGTAATAATGTACAATATAACGAGAGCCGAGAGATTTTAGACTGGCCTCTTTATCCTTAATATTGTTCGTTCTTTTTTTATTTACTAACTGATGAGGATCCCAATTACCCTGCAGAACTTTACATTTAAGCTGAGAAGATGGTATCACTAATATGGGCTCTATGAGTAAAAACAGAATTGAGGACCAATGATAAGCTACAATTAAACCACTGTCAGGAAGCCTAAAGATATTTATAGTCATGTTCATAGAAAACGGCACCATCTGTTTGTATGCACTGCGGTTCAGACGCCAGCAGTAGAGGTAAACAACAAGAAAGTGTACAGGACGCCCACCAGCTTGAAAGCTGCTAGTCATGTATCAGTTTAAGTATTAAAGTCAGTAACCAAGCAATGGCTTTATATCAACTCTACAACCAAGGCTTCCTCGGCAACACACAACACCACACTGGCGATGAGGATGAACTGCGAACGCAGGTATTTGTTCAGCTTAAAACACAAGGAAGAAGCATGTTGTCTCGCCCCCGGAGGAGGAAGAGAAATCGTGCTGTCTGTGAGCACCATACCCGATGCTGTGTTCTAACCAATGTTGTGTGCTAACCAGTGCTGTGTGCTAACCAATGCTGTGTGCTAACCAATGCTATGTGCTACCCAAGCTATGTGCTGACAAGCTGTGTACTCAGGAATCTGTGATCCATGTGTGCCGAGGCTGTGTACAAAACGACGTATTGATGCTGTGTACAAAACCCAATGTTTTGTATACGAAACGACGCTCTGTGCTACACAATTCTTCACGCTGTGAACTGACTGCTGTGCCAACTGCTGACAACTGCTGTGCCAATTGCTGACAACTGCTGTGCCAACTGCTGTACCACTTACTAACAACTGCTGTGCCAACTACTGACAACTGCTGTGCTGCTGTGAGTAGGACATCACCACATGTACACAAGGCTAGGTAAGAAGTCAGTTGCTGCTGTATTGTGCACTGTTGTGAAATTTTGCATTAAAATGCTTGTGTGCTTTGTAAAATTAAAGTAATTACAGTGAATTCTTAACTAACATATACATTACAGTAAGTATTTAGTATTCTGAGGAACATTTAAGTGATAAGTTTAAATTTATACAGTAAAAATGACAAATATACCTCAGTTTCCTGCATTTGATCCTGACTGTGACCAGACAAACCTGTCACAGAGGTGGACCAAATGGCTTAAAAGGTTTGAAAATTTGTTGATAATTTCAGATATCAAAAGTGCTGAAAGAAAGCGTGCCTTCTACTTCATTATGCAGGTGATAGAGTTTGTGACATCTTTGACACACTGAAAGACACTGGTGGTGCCAAAGATTATGACATTGCCAAAGCCAAATTAACTGAGCACTTCAAACTAAGACAAAACACTGCAATGGAAATTATGCATTTCAGGAGAGCAAAACAACACTCTAATGAAACTGTGGATCAATACCACACACGTCTGCAGGGTTTAGCAGCCCATTGTGAGTTTGCTGATGTTGACAAAAAAATAAAAAAGCAAATAACTGAAACATGCACATCTACACGTCTCCGTCGAAGAGCTCTAGAACTTGTTGATGATGAAAGTTCTCTTACCAAGATACTGGATATGGCTCGTCGTATGGTAGATGCTGCACGTGATGCTCGTGTCATGGAGTGCAGTGCTAAAGACAGTTCTGCCACTGTTACTAACAATGATGAGGTACGTAAGGTTCAGCGAGAACACCGTGATCAAAGAATGTATCAAGGCAAACGTAACAGCAAATTGAGCCAAGAACCACATCACAACTGGAGTCATGGAACAAGACTCAAGCAGTCACAGAGACCCACTTCAGAGGTTGTCAACAATAAATGTTACAATTGTTAAGGAGACTACCCACACCAAGGTAATGTTTGTCTTGCTTAAGGTAAGAAGTGCTATGAGTGTGGAAAACTAGGTCATTTGGAACTATGTGTCGTTCCGCACTCAAGAAACCACAGTCAGTGAATCATTGGCACTGCATGAGGATCAGGTTCAGTGAATAAAAGCACTGTACGAGGATCAGGTCATAGGGGTCGAGGTGGTAAACGCAATATTGCACCTCATATCCAGAATGTTAATAATGTACGAGACAGCATGTCATTACAACCAGTCTCGGATAACAGTGAATGTGATTATACTTATGGAGTACAAGCAATCACAGAATGGAATGATCTTCCAAACTACCCAGAGACTATAGTATACATTGCTGGTATTTTTCTCAAAGCTCTCATTGACACTGGATGAAACATTGACACCATTGCTGAGTGCCACTATGAGAAATTTAAAAAACAGTTCCCAAAGCTTGAGAACTATAATGACAAAGCCACTGCCTATGCTTCAAAGGTAGCCTTGCCAGTGATTGGAACTTTCACTGCAGAGATTAAGTCAAAGATGCTCACTACTACATTCCATGTTGTTAGGAATGCAAAGGAGTCTTTACTCAGTTACAAGACTTCAACCAAATTGGGGCTACTTCAGCTTTCTAATGCTGTAGCAGTGGAATCTGCAAGCAATGTTGATGCTATTGTTGCTGAATTTTCTGGTCGATTTGAATCCATGGGTTGTTATACTGATAGCAAAGTACATCTGCATATGAACCAAGATGTAATTCCAGTTGCCCAACCTCATCGCCGAAAGCCATTCCATACTCACAAGAAAGTCGATGCCGAACTGGATAGGCTGATGGAACTAGATTTCATTGAATCAGTAACAGGCCCAACACCATGGGTTAGCCCAATTGTCACTCCACCAAAGCCGAAGAATCCAGATGAGATACGCATCTGTGTGGACATGCGTGTTCCCAACGAGGTAATAATGCGTGAACGCCATCCTACACCCACTGTAGATGATATGATCTACCGCCTGAATGGTGCAACTGTATTCAGCAAGTTAGATTTGAACAAGGGCTATCATCAGCTTGAACTTGATGATAAGAGTCGCTTCATCACAACGTTTACGACACATCGAGGTCTGTATAGGTACAAGTGCATGAGTTTTGGTATTAACAGTGCTTCTGAGGTATTCCAGTACATTATCAGACAGGTATTGCAAGATATACCTAATGCTGACAACATGTCTGATGACATCATTGTTTATGGCCGTACCCAAGCTGAACATGACAAAGCTCTTCGTGCAACATTGCAATGCTTACAAGAAAAGAATCTGACGCTAAGCCGAGCAAAGTGTGAGTTTAATCAACATAAAACTGAATTCTTTGGACATGTACTTAGTAACAATGATCTGTCTCCAGATCCTAAGAAAGTTGCAGATATAAAGAATGCTGCACCTCCTTCAACATCCAATAAAGTACATCGTTTTCTGGGAATGGCAAACTACTGTTCTCGCTTCATTCCAGATTTTGTTACCATTACGAAGCCTCTACGTGAGCTCCTGAAGAAAAATGCATCATGGTACTGGAGTAATATCGAGCAAAATGCATTTGATGCTATGACAGATGCACAAGTAGAGAATGCGACTGCTGCGTACTTTGATCCATCAATGGACACTGAGTTAACGGTGGATGCTAGTCCTGTTGGTTTAGGTGCTGTATTAGCCCAACACAAACCTGGTCAACCAGATTCCAGAGTAGTAATTGCCTACGCCAGCCGTTCTCTCACAGATGTTGAGCAACGATACAGTCAGACAGAGAAGGAAGCTCTTGCTCTTGTATGGGGCTGTGAACTCTTCAATGTGTATCTGCTTGGTGCACCCTTCGCCACGATAGTCACCGACCACAAACCGTTGGAGACCATCTTCAATAATCCAAAGTCCAAACCACCAGCTCGCATTGAGAGATGGACTCTTTGTCTGCAACCATACAACTTCACTGTGAAATACAAGCCGGGTGCAGGCAATCACGCTGATTACATCAGTCGACATCCTGCCAACAGTTTCACCTTCACCAAGCATCAGCAAGTTGCCAAGGAATATGTACACTCTGTAACCTGTGATGCAGTCCCTAAGGCTCTCACTCTTGATGAAATCCGTACTGCAACCCTAGAGGACCCAACTCTGCAAGCAACAGTGGATGCATTGACTAAGAAAACGTTTCCATGCATCCAACCCTCAGGAACTGACCAACATGCATTCAAAGCACTTGAACGCATCCAGAAAGAATTAAGTGTTACGCAACAACGCGACACCGTGCTGCGAGGTACTCGTATCGTCATTCCAGCAATTCTCCAGCAGGGTGCTCTGAAGCTTGCACATCAAGGACAAAAAGATTTTGTTAGGACCAAACAGCTGCTACGAGAAAAGGTGTTTCCTAGCATTGATCGTCAAGCAAAGGACATGCATGATGCCTGTGTCCCTTGCCAAGCTGCAGTGGATACTTCAAGACCAACACCTCTACAACCTTCACCATTACCTGCTGCACCATGGACGGAAGTATCGATGGACTTCTGCGGACCGCTACCAACTGGAGAGTACTTGATGGTAGTCATTGATGATCACTCACGTTATCCAGAAGTAGAAATCATCACTTCCACATCTGCAAAGGCTGTCATCCCGAAACTCGACAAGATCTTTTCAAACTTTGGCATTCCTGAAGTTGTCAAGACGGACAATGGACCACCATTCAATGGACGAGACTTCGTCAACTTAGCTGAGCATATTGGATTCAAACACCGCCGTGTGATGCCACTACATCCTCAAGCAAATGAAGAAGTCGAGAGATTCATGCAACCTCTCATGAAAGCGGTACGCTGTGCTCATACCGAAGGATGATCCTGGAAACAAGCTATGTATTCTTTTCTCAGGAACTACCGTGCAACACCGCATGGAACACTGGGCAAGTCGCCTGGCGAACTTTTATTTGGACGTCCTATGAGGATTGCACTACCTGTCATGCCAGCCATGGTAACAGATAAACGTCTTGCTCAGAAGGATGCGCTTGCCAAGGGCAAAGTGAAAATTGCTCATGATCAACGCGCAAAGGAACAATTCATAAAGGTTGGAGATACTGTTCTCGTTAAAAAGAAAAAAGAGGGAAAGCTAAATATGCCGTACGATACAAAACCATATAAAGTGATTAGTGTAAAAGGAACTATGGTAACAGCGAGTAATAGAGATCATAGTATAACACGTAATATGGCTTATTTCAAAGTGATTCCAACTAGTGTAGAAAATGATGAAGTGAAAAATCGTGCAAAAGAAAAAGAAAAAATGAGTTATAACTCGATGAACAATTCATCGAGGGATATTCTTGTATTTGGGGACTCTCGTCCTAAACGTCATGTTAAACGCCCTACACGATATGATGATTAATTGTGCTCATATGTAATGCAAAGTATTTACTTATTATGCTAAACTAAATTTAATATTGTTTGAATAATGCAAATCTCTCATTCAATATTTTGTAACTTTGTATTACAGTTTCTTTCATGTTTGTTTAACATGGCATATGTATTTTTAACATTGAAATCCTGTGTGGTAAAGATTAAGTTGTTTAAATTCGTTCTGTGCTTAATTAATGTTAAGTGTATGCAACATCTTTTGATAAGTTAATAACTTACTTTGTGTCAATAACTTTGCTTTGTGCTACAAGCATGGTAGACATCCTGTATTCATTCTTTTTAAAGGAATGGAGGGATGTCATGTTCATAGAAAATGGCACCATCCGTTTGTATGTGCTGCGGTTCAGACGCCAGCAGTAGAGGTAAACAACAAGAAAGTGTACAGGACGCTCACCAGCTTGGAAGCTGCTAGTCATGCATCAATTTAAGTATTATAGTCAGTAACCAAGCAATGGCTTTATATCAACCCTACAACCAAGACTTCCTCAGCAACACACAACACCACATTGATCATGTGGGGTGAATTAAAAACAGGTTGTATTTTAGGTTTGAGCATTGTAGTTGCAATCCAACCTGGATTGGTAACCATTTCAGAAAAGGCAGAGACCGAAGTTGGCGTAACCCAGTTGCACGGTAAATCAGAGGTGAAAAATTAAAATGACGCTATACCTTTCTTTTTGATTGTTGCCGCCGAAGGCGGCTAGTTGATTGTGCACCCCATACTCATCCTGTGAGCGGTAGCGCAAAAGCATTACAGAGGGCACAAAAGGTCTTTATCAGACCTCATCTTAGATTCTTACATAAACAATTTCATCTATCCTTCACACCTTATAGTTACAATGTCAGCTAGTTACATAGAAAGTGCTATTACATGAGCTACATATTTACAGTAAGTCATCATACATTAATGGTAGGTCTTATCGCTAATACATAATAGTTTGACCAATGGGGATATTACAGAGTCATAGGGGAGCTTCTGTTTATTATTAGTCCTCACAATACCATACTTGTTTCTGAATCTCATATGTCGTTCATCTACTGGAAGCGAAATGTGGGTACAGTGCAAGGACTTCAGGTAATTTATCCATGGTAATAAGATAGGTTGCCATATCATACAGAGTGAGCTTAGATTTATCTCTAAAAGGCTCAATTTTACTACAATCCAAGATATAGTGTTCGAGTGTGTGTCCCTGTCTTTGTCCACACACTTTACACTTTACTTCATCTAGATCCCTATACAAGCCGAACTGCCAGAGATACTTGTAGCCAAGTCTTATACATGCCATGACAACATCTGTTAGTCTACTGACTTTGTTACTTGCCCCATACACATGTTTTACTTCACACATTTCATTGTGATGAACAATGGATCTGCTAGTTCCAGTTTGCACTGTTCTACTTTCTTCAAATTCATCCAGGAGTTCTCGTCTAATGACACTTTTAAGGGACCTATTTGATAACTCAAGATTCTGTTCAATACTGTCTTTATTTACTGCAGCCTTAGCAAGGGCGTCAACTTTGTCATGTTCCTGCATGCCAATGTGAGAAGGAATCCACAACATTTTTACATTTACCCTCTTGCTTAGTATTCTTACATATCTACGTCTAGCTTCCATGACAAGCATGTTATTACTTGATTACAAACTGTTTATTGCTCGTAATGAGGAAAGGGAGTCAGAAATAATTAAGCTGTCTACTTCAGTATTGTCAATAATTTCTAGTGCTACCAGTATCGCTACCAACTCGGCTTGCATTGTGGACGCCCAGTTACTAATTCGGATATTTCTTTGAGTTGTGCTGCCATCGGGCTGATGAGCAATAACAGCACTGCCTACCCTCCCTGTAGCTGTATTGAGTGATCCGTCTGTGTATACGGTCTGTGCAATGTTGTTTTCATCTTGTATATTGTGAATGTGTTTTATGGTGCTTAATTTAGCAGCAAGCTGAGCATGAGGGATGTTTGTGATTAGTTTTTTGGTGGGGTATGCAGGGGTCAGGATGTCAAAAGGTACTATCTGCCAGGGTGGAAGGAAGTGCTGTTCTCTTTCATCTGTATATACATCGTGCATTCCCATCATTTTAATATGAGTGGCTGTTGTTTGAATCCATTTAGACTCGCTAGTTTCATTTCGTATGTGTTCTAACAGTGCAACTGACACAATGTTGGTTTTGTTATCACGCAGAAGCTTTAGTCCCATCATAAGATTAATTTCAAATATTCTATCTCTAATGGTAAGTATATTTAATTCTTTCCGCATGTTGAGAACTTTGGTAGTTATAGGACAGCCAAGTATAATTCTGAGTGCTTCATTTTGCATTTTTTCCAGTCTATCAATACTTTTGCCATTTTGCAGGACCAAAGCTGGTGCATGATAGTCTATCAGAGACCTTATATACGCTAAATACATCATTCTTGCTATTCTAATATTAACACCATATTTCGGGCTGTACCCCATTACAGTTCTGAGAGCCTTGAGTCTGTCTCTACATTGTTGATGTAACTTATTGACTGCAGTTGAGGTACAAGGGGCAGAGACACCAAGGTATGTGAAAGAAGAGACATAGTCTATTGGTATGTTATCTATCTTAAGTTTTCGTGGTCCACTTTTGCGGTTGCCAATTTGTCTGTTAAATACCTTAGCTTTAGCAGCGTTGATTACAAGACCAAGGCTCTCACAAGCTGTATGTATACAATTTAAGACTGTTTGCATTTCGCGATGGGTTTTAGTATGCACAAGGATGTCATCTGCATAGCTGATAGTGATGTTTGCCGGACTAGTTGGGATTGATTTTAGTAAAGCATTAATTAGATCATTAAACAAGGTAGGACTAAGTACTCCTCCTTGTGGGGTGCCTAGTTGCATTACTTTAGTTTCACTCTTGTCGCCTTGGAACAGTGCAGAGGACTTCCGGTTGGTAAGATAGACTCGTATCCATTGTAATAAATGTCCCCCTAAATATAGGGGGTCCTTTCTTTTGCTTCTCGATATCATAACCTAAGAACAAGAGACCAGGTAGTTGACATAGTAGACATTTTCCTCCATCATGATCATTATGATTAACGAGTGATTTATATATCTGTCTGCAGTATTTTAAGAAATGGTAACTATTTGAAAAAAAAACCTTCGTGTCGTGTATTGGGAGATAATAATAATCATCCTTTGTATTGTCTAGGGTATTATTACACCAAGACCAACTTTCATACGAAAAAGGCATGTTAGTAAAAGCACATTCTTTTAAATAATTTCTTCTTTTTGACATTTAAACATTCCTTAATTTTTGAAGGATATATATTTTTTAATAGTTTATTGTAAAAACTGGGTCATTATCGAGGATCAAATAATGTTGCAGACCGATGACAAAAAATAATGCAACCATAATTGTGGTTAATATAATTATAAAAGGAGGGGATGACCATTTTGATTTGCTACTGCATTATGGAAATGTGTGGGTAATGTAATCGTTAATTCTAGAAATAATATTCATTACTTTGGGATTTCTGATTTTGAAGATGACAGGGAAGAAGACATTGATATTGTTAAGTCATTTATTTTACATTATTATTATCATTATTAATACAAAAATAGAGCTTAGTAGAACTCCAGATTGCAATTTTTTTGACCATGTCGTGGCCTAGTTTACAAGGGCGTGTGCCTGGGAACACTCACTGTATAGGTTCGAACCCGCATCACGGCCCCTATGGATTTTCTCCTTTTCTTTTATTCTATATTTCTTTTATTCTCTTTTTATTCTACTCTGTATTTCTTTATTCTCTCTTTATTCTATATTTCTTTTATTCTTGATTTCTCTCTCTCTCTCTCTCTCTTTCTCTCTCTCTCTCTCTCTCTCTCTCTCTCTCTTCTCTCTCTCTCTCTCTCTCTCTCTCTCTCTCTCTCTCTCTCTATATATATATATATATATATATATATATATATATATATATTATATATATATATATATATATATATATATTATATATATATATTGTGACGATAATCTCTTCCCAGAGATTGAGCCTGCTCTTTCTTCTTATCGTCACGTTCCCAGTAATATGCAAGATACGTTTTACAGTGGCTTAAACGCATATATCAAGACCAGCCACGCACCTGCAACTCCCCCTCCCCCCACTCCTACACCTCGGGTCGACGCGCCGACTTCGCTAACAACTGCTACTCCCAGCCAAACTACTTGCTACCAGTCTCCCTGCATTCTCACTGGCCGTTCGACAACACACCACTCCAGCTCAGTATGCAGAGGCAGATCACTCCAGAGGCAGTATGTAGATGCCAGCTGCCTTGTATGGGCCAATAGGCCTTCTGCGGTTACCTCTATTCTTATGTTCATTTGTTTCACCCCATTTATCCCTTATGTATCCCCTATGTTTTCACCTTTATTGTCTTATCACCTGACCCAGTGCGGGTATATAATCAAACCACATTGTAACATTTCCTCACTTGAGAATGAACCATGGAGGTTCGAAACGTTGTGCAAATTGTTTAAATAAGTGTAATACATTCTATAGTAATTCACATCTTTTCTTCACCCGGAAATTACGAAAATGAGTTTTGGAGAACTCCTATTGCAGCTAAGCCCTGATGCTAAGAAAATAGTTAGAGGGATAGAAGCCCTAAATCAGAAGATAGTAAATACAGAATATGCGGTCGTATTCAATGATATATATATATATATATATATATATATATATATATATATATATATATATATATATATATATATATATATATATATATATATATATATTTAAAAAAAATAGGGTCTAGTTATATATACACTGGAGAAGTTATACCTAATGTGGCACCGCTTGATTATTGAATCGTGATGATTAACCTCCATTGACCTATTGTTTACCCTCGAATATTAAATATAACACATGTGATTAACATTTAAGGTTAAACTAACTTTCTTGAGAATAAGTATCGATTCAAAGATTAATCAACAGAAAAATGGGGTGAAGTTTGTTTCCTAAAATTTTAAATATTTTATCTGACTCACATGTTGAAATCAAATTTCTGATGTGTATATAAAATTTGAGAGAGGGAAGGGATATTCTATATTTTGGCGTTCTCTGATGAATAAAATTCTTTGTCACTACTGGATGGGAGGGAGAATTAAATGAGAAAAGGAAGTTAGAGGCCCTACAAGTGTGGAGTAAACTCAACCACCAATATTATATCCACAGCTACCACCACATCATCTATCCTAATGTAATATTTTCATTAAAATCCTCTTGATTTAAAATATCATCCCAAGAATTTGCATAGACATAACAAAATGTTAAATAGTCAAATTCGCTTTTATTTCACCGGTATCAGTTGTAAACTGATTTTTTAATTTAGATGACTGCTTATTTTTTCTTAGTAAACCTGCTTCCACATATTAATTTACGTCATATAAATTCATTGGTTGTGGTTTATTATTATTTTATTATTATTATTATTATTATTATTATTATTATTATTATTTTCTATTATATATAAATTTGCATGTTTCACATTTGCCTCACTATACAATTTTTTAATTAAAATACTCACACAAGCAGTAATATTTGTCATATCTTGATTGAAAGGTGAGGAATAGAATGATGGAGGAAAATATAGAAGTTTGTATTAGTTATATTTAGTAAATCAGGTATAGTTTGCCCAGATATATACTGCATATTAATGATTTATAAATATATATAATGAGAAAACAACTTTTAATGAAACTGGGTTTTAGGCTATAAATCTCAAAAGGATAGAGTGCCTTAGGCTGAAATCTGAAATTTACTGATATCACATTCTTCAACTTGATTACGTGGAAGAGTTTTCATGTAATCTTTAGGTTGATTATATATTTACTTCCTCACATAAAGTCTAAGTAAAAAAAATCATGTGTCGTCAACCCCCTAGTAATTTTTCCTTAATTTTATATACAAATCCCTAGTTTTATATACATTTGCTATGTTTTATATACCACAGTATATAAAATCCCCGGGCCTTTTATCTCCCAGAGTAAATAAATTTAAAATGACCCTATGGGAGGGCCAAAAAATTAGAGGAGTAAACTTTATCTAATATTGGGAGATGTTTATAGATAACGACTATTTCATCCGATAAAGAATCCTCAGAAAGATAGAATAGTAGGTATGTTCATAACTCGAGACATGATCACTGCTTTATAAATTCTCAGATGGATTGAAACCCATCCTATTTTCTGGAAAGAACTAAAAATGTCGCATTCTACCAGTCTAATAAACCACTACACTATTCCAAATGCCAATACTAAGAAGATTCGTTGGTGAATCGATTGACTCTCATTAAATTGCTTGGAAATGTGTATATCTTCCACGTTCACATCCATTTGTGGAAATCCACTTACACAATTGATTCCATTGTTCATGAAACTCCTGTAACAATTCCACATATTGTAAGAGAAGGGGATAATATGAAGATTATGTCTATCATTTACTTTTAAATAAACTACATGTGTCTAATTTACTTTTGGGCCTGGTAAAACTAAACTCTCTGTTTCCATTTTATTTTAGTATGTATATAATAATAATATTATGATTAGACTATTATTATGTTTTATTATTACTATTATTATATACCTTCTAAAAAAAGAGAGTCCAGTTATTATATGCTAGTTGAATCTTCTATTTCAGTCAAGGTAAATTACACATGTCTAATCTAACTATGTGGTCTGGTTTAGTGTATATTTAAAACTAAACGCTGTTCTATTTATATATTATTAATATATATATATATATATATATATATATATATATATAATATATATATATATATATTATATATATATATATATATATATTAATAATATTATTATTATATACTTACTAAAAAAGATAGAATTTGGTTTTATCCTACTAATGTTTATTGTGTGTACATAGGAAAGGTGACTTAGCAGGGTGTAGGTGGCATCAGCATCATCAGAGAGATAACTACTGATGACCTATAGGGTCAAGATTATGTATAAGAGTTCAGGAACGTTTTGTTCCTTGTAGCTGAATCCAGTTTTTATCTTTTTGGTGGGGGGTTCTCCTCCTTCTGCTCCTACTGTTTGGATTCTCCTCCTCCTCCTTCTCCTTCTTCTCCTGCTGTTTGTGATTCTCCTCCTCCTCCGCTTCTCCTCCACTACTGTTTGTAATTCTCCTCCTCCTCCTACTGTTTGGATTCTCCTCTCCTCCAACTGTTGTGGCTCTCCTCGTACTGTTTGTGAAGTTTTTACCTTTTTGGTCGCGGATTCACCTTTTTCTCCTCCTGCTGTTTGTGGCTCTCCTCCTCCTCCAACGGCCTGGGGTTCTCCTTCTGCATCTTGTAATTCTCCTCCTACTTCTTCACCTGCGTCTTGTAATTTCTCCTCTTTCGTCGTGTAATTCTTTTCCTCCTCCTTCGCCAGTGTCTTGTAATTCTCCTCCTACTCCTTCTTTT
>WNGS01161113.1:146281-159362 GCA_020271785.1 Procambarus virginalis
ATGTTATACTGGGTTCAAAGGCCATATATCTACTTGGGGCAATTAAGCATCATATATTTGTTACGTATTTATTTATGAAAGTAGAGTGTATTTGTGTAGAAAGAACGAAAGGTGACATAGCAGGATGTAGATGGTACCAGCGTTACTAATCAAAGAGATAAATAATGATGACCCATAGTGTCCAGAGGATATATACAGCATTCTTCGTGAATCTTACCTAGCGATCTAAATTATAAATTACCAACGTTAAAAATATTAGATGTTTGAGTGTTTTTTTTGCTTACTGAATACAAGGTGTTTGCAATAATTCAAATTTGTTATAATTGATAAAAAATTACAACTATTAATTGAATAACATTATTATTTCCCAGGTAGGGCCTGGAAGCTACTTCAACTAGGTAGTTGTTAAGAGACTGAAAAGATTATCGAAAATATCGAGAAGAATAACTATTTATGAGAATATTGAGTATGATATTGGTGGTATCATCCTCAATATGGGGTGGTGATGTTGGTAGCGATATTAGTGGGTCAGAACGAATGAAAACGGGAATATACACCATCTGATCAAAGGGAAATCACCAGTTCCCTGCAAGAGAATGACCAGGAGAACCAAACCCCAAGTGCATATGGGCTGATGCAACTCAGCGATACTTAGACAAGCATTTCTTGACTATGTCGACTTTGAAGGGAGGTCAAATAATAGAATCAAAGACAAATAAAAAAAGAGAAGTAAGCAATTAAGAGTGAATGAGAAGCAAATTCCTTCTATATTATTATTATTCTCAACACCCAGAATAAAAATATAAAGTTTGGCTCCAAAAAGTTATAAACTCTTTTTTATTTAACACTTTCTTTTTTTTTATTATTAATCTTTACAATATACTATTTTTTCGGTAATATATGCCATGCCTTTTTCAAGAACAGTTTGAGGGTTACGAGGAAATGGAATAAAATCAAAGAATTGAGCAGCATTTTCCTGGTTAACCAGTTTTTTCAAATCTTGAAGGTGTGGTAAAATCACTGAAACCTAATATTTGATGAGCTTGGTATGGTGACTGACTTATTAATTGACGCATTTGTGATACTGTCAGATATGCTTGACCAATAAATTGGATCGAGTTGTAAATCTTCAGACCTAATCCACATCGTATAATCCAAATGAGGGGTTACCATATTACCTAGGGCAAAACTAGCCAAAACTGATCAATATCACCTAGTTTCTGCTGAAATTCTTGATAATATCTATTAATACTTGTATTACCCATAAGGTAATGTCCTAATATATATTGAGGGGAACATGATAAGCACTGTTTATTATATTTTTCAATAATAGCAATATTACTACCTGATTTAGATTTGAATTCTTTTATATATACGATAAACTTATATAACATTGAATCATATACCAGCAGAAACTCATCCAGGTCCTTGTTTCCAGTTCCATCATTTCTTGGATTGTACAAGTCTAGCAAATACGTATTGATATTTTGCCGTTTCTGTTCCTCGAGTAATTTTAAAATATCCGTAGTTGATAAGCTGGCCATCAGATTTATTATTATTATTACTATTTTATTAATATTGTTTTTGAAAAATATTAAAATTTTACCTCCGTCTCCACTGCTGGTGTCATCTAAGTCTCTTGTTCAACATTGGGGGACCCCCAAAATTTATAAGAATTGCACAACAAGATGAAGATATTTGAGGCACTTTTCCAAGAAAATGAGTTGAACATGAAAGAATGTATTTATAAAAACAATAAAATTTAAAGTAGTTAAAAATAATTAAAAAAGTAACAATGCATAATAATACATTTGACACTAACATGTTAAAAAAATAGAAAAACAAGAGGAAGAAGAAGAAGAAGAAACAGAAAGTCTTGAGTCGATGGCCTATTTCTCCTCAAAATATATGAGGATATATCGAGTAAATATATGATGCATATCGAGTAAACACAGATGGTCATATGAAAAACGAAAAATACAACCTTAATAAAGATATTTATATTGATGATTATGATTTAGAGGAAAGAACACGCTTAACTAGAGTAGAAAGACGTTTAGAGTATATTGAAGAGTGTCTAGGTAAAAGTAACGTTATCAAAGCTGAGCCAATCACGGCTCTAATATATACCCATGAAAGTGCCCAATTTATTATAAATAAAGTTTATCATAACTGGATTAGGTTTTTGGGACATGTTGCTCAGCAACTTACATCTAGAACAACTGAAAATTTAATTGGAGCTGCTGATCAATTTTTGTTTGATGGTTGGTTTGAAAATAAAAAAAATCAAGATCACCCCCAGTAAATTATCTCCATGTCGATTTTGAGGAGAGTAGAATGGAAGTAAATACTGAAATTTTGAATTTGGCATTAGAGGGTAATCGATATCAAAGTGGAAAACTCCTCCATCCTCAAGATTGTAAGTATATTATACTAATAATGTGTATATTGTTTATCCAATAAATGAATTACAAAGCATTTATAAAACAATTATAGATGATGACAAAAATTCATTAAACAAGAATAATGACCGATCTCTTGTAAGTGGCTTAGATGCCTACGGTTTGGTTATGCCTGGAGCAGATAAGCGATATAAAGTGTTAGGTTCACATCATATTTTATATAACACATTTGAAAATGTGTCTAATGGAGAAATGTTCAACACTAGTCTACAAGGAATGGGAATGTCAGCTATTAATATCTGTGTTATTATCGTCCATGCTATGATTCATTTAAAATGCGTACTCGAGAAAAATATACTTCCCACCAAGAAAATGCGGCACTCTAACAAACTTTTCATTGAGGAAGTAATAAAACATTCCTTCGACATTATTTGGTCATCCAACGTTACCTTGTTAGACAATTAAGTATACAGATTGTTTAAAATAAAAAATAAAATTTAAACACATTAAAATACAATGTCGTGGAATATGAATACAAATCAACTTTTGTTATATTTTACTTCTAATATAACTACTACTCATGATGCTTCTAATGATACTACTGCTACTACTACTGTTGCTACTAGTGATATTAACAATACTACTATTACTACTAGTAATATATTGTCAGTAAACAACGACGATAATAATAGCAATAATTATTTTAATAGTAAAAGGAGCTTAGATACTGAAGATTTTTCTCAAGACATTTTATTTTAAATATGTATGATATTTTAATGAGGAAAAGAGGGCACTTGTTCTTCTCGTTATTTATTTTGATAGTACATTAGCTGTATATGATGAACAACAACAATTGCAACTGAATTTGTCAGATAGTTTTCCTTCAGTGTACACACGCCCATTCTTATATGAAATGTTAGATTACATGAAAGCCACCAACAAACATAACATTCTTATTTCATGGTCGGCAGATAATATATCCAAAATGTTTTAACACTATTGAACATGTGTCAATATTTTACTATTATTCTAACGTATTATGACTGTGTTTTATCCAAAAACAAATATGGTGTTAGTAAGTCATACAAATATATTGTCAATAAATACCCTAAATATTCAGATATGAGAGCAATACTGATAGATAATTGGGCTGTTTATAATGCTTTGGGAAGAAAAACAAGAGTTATGAGACCGAGACAAATGATGATTGAACAGTCAAACAGCAATATAGTCGCCTGATATCTATCAAACCTTATGCTATACATGATGTGGTGAAAGAATTTGGAGCTTTCAATATACCCCCTCATCAAATAAAAAATATAGATACTTTTTTTCTCTCTATAGGTTTAAATAGAAAAATAGATGATAATAGTAGTAGCAAAAGATCAGAACCCCCGCCTCAGGGAAAGTTAGCCCAGTGTCTATCTTATAGTGACACAGTTCTCTTATCCTTAATATGTTTCTGTGAAAAAGCAATCTTTGGGACAGTAACATCGACTATCGAAAACAAAGAAAAGATACAATGTGACTACTTTGTCATTTCATGTGAAAATGATCAGGTACTATTAATAAATAAACAAGAAGCAGAAAATTCTCATGTAAACAGTAGACAATGTCGTCCTCTCACATGGGTACAAATTTCCTCACTATGAGAACAAAATTCTCTGTATTTTGATATTATGTCTTCTTATTTCTATAATACTTATTAACTACTTTCATCATCTTCACTTTCGTGAAGATGAAAGTACCATCCATTGGTATATTATGTATGAGTTGTTCTATCAACTCAAGCTGATTATTTAACATTAATTCTTTTTTGCATATAGTGTCGATATTTGAAAAGTTAACTCTTTCCCATAAGTCATTTTTACTTTCCTCAGTTTTTCTATAAATTTCTTCAATGTTGTTATTAAAGACCTCTTGAGAATTTTTAAGTTGCAGTTGATAATGTGTATGTAACTGTTGTATACAAAATTTAATATTATTATCCATTTGGGTCAAATTAGTTTGAAAGGTATTTTGAATTTCATCTATTTTAGAATTAGCGACAGTATTCATATATACACAACATTTAATGAGTTCATTCATGCATTTACATAACAGATAAGAAAGGTAAATCAGTTGGGTAAAGATTGAAATCGGTGTATGAAGATGACTGCGTTCAACGGCAGATAGAAACCGTTCAAACAATTTATATACACTAAAAATTCTGTTCGTGAACAGAATCCATATTTTTGTTTTCAAATTCCTTGATCACACAAAATATAAGGTTAGTTAAAAAATCGTTAATGAGGAATGAACCTACTATTCGGTCGATATTATTGATATTTTTAAAGAATTAATTTAATTCTTGAATATTTTCCTTCGGTTCAAATTGTTTAATCTCTCTTTTCCCATCTTATTGCATTGTTAAGTTAAATAGGGTGTAACATATTATCAGAGGAAATGGGTTTAGAGTTTCTGAACTATTTTCATAGTGAAATTATATTTTTGTGTGTGTAAGAAGCGTCTTTAAAATAGATTTTTCAAAATCTAAATAGATTTGGAAAGTTTTTTTATACTGTTTATTTTTTATGGCCCTAGTAAGATTATTAACATCATTGGTCGATGTTGTGGTCATTTTTTGTTTTAATTCATTATAATTTAAACCATTTTCAGTCAAATAATTACTGAAGGATGATATAGTATTTTGGGTAATATTCTCCAGGGAATTTTCAACAATAAAGTTTGTACTGGTACCTCGAGTTTATATATTTGGTAAAAATGTAATTGTATTCTTTAAACAAACATTTCATTACAACATCTATTTTCAAGGATAACGAATCCTATTTGAGGCGTATAAACAACATTAGGAAGGGTGGTTTCTAACATTCTTATACTTTCCCTATTGGAATCATCGGTGGGAATATCAATATATGAACTTTTTCAGGTTTCATATTTATATCGAATATTTTACAAGGATAAATGTCCATTGCAATATCGAGAATTTAGAGATCATTAACTTTGTTTATCGCATCCACATTTAGATCGTCATTAAATGTAGCAAAATACTGTTTCAAATTATCAATATTTTAAGTTAAACGGGTTTGATACGTTTTGACCATGGGTTTCTCGATTGCAATATGAGTCAGATAAAAAAATTATCTTTAAAATCATCGAGGTAGTCAAAGAGAGCAAAAGCCATAGCTAAATAGTCTTGGATCCTGTGTGTTGATAAAAATTCATAACACAACAATCGATTATTCCTCAATTGTAAGAGATGCTGGGATTGAACTAGCTGATCATTATAAATGCTCATAACATTGTTATTAATAAAAGTTACAAAAACACAATGAGGATAATGACAGTGATTGATGTGGTATATATAATATAATATATATATATATATATATATATATATATATATATATATATATATATATATATATATATATATATATATATATATATATATATATATATATATATATATATTGTGACGGTGTTCCCCCCCTTCTAATTCTCCCACGCCTGCTGTAAGAGTCATGTCCACTATTCCCGAGCGTTCTCTACATCGCAGGCATCAATTGAACATATGTGGGAGAGAACAGTATTCTCGATGAGCCGAGAAATTTGTGAAATAAGAACACTTTGACCTGTGGGATAGGCCCTTTAGGGAGCCAATATGGCGCTGGCGAGTCTGTTCTCCCGCCAAAACTGTGTGACGTCAGTGTCGCCAGATTGGTCACCGTCAGCGACGTGGCACTGGGAGCCAATGAAAACCGAAATTGGAAAAAGTGACGTCACATAGGCAGGGGGAGTCCAGCTGTGGTGGCGCCTTAGCGCTATCAGTCTTTCACGACACGTCCGAGAGGCAGGACGTGCGACCGGTCGTCCTGTCAGAGTGACGGATTTACCGAACTCCAGTGGATGTAAGCGTCTCCAGTTGTTAGCGCGCACTCTGTGAGGTCTTCCTGCAACCCCGATGTGGCTCAGATAAGGAATTGACAGAATATTAAGCAACAAGTGCTCAGGGACAGGTGCGTTGCAAGAAGTGGGCCGGGCATCGACGTGTGACATCCTTGGCAGTTCACCAGTATAAGAGACAGCTTAGTGGCCGGGCCAATCCACCGTGAGTGAACCGGGTTGACCGCCTTGTCAACCAGGTTGAACGTGTGATCGACGATCCTGTCAAGTTTGACAGTAACCCCACCTTCGTGGAACCCTACGAGTCAACAGTTGGATGCAAGCACGTCGAGAAGTCTTCCCAAATACCTAGCAATATATCTAGACGACGAGGGAATTGACAGTGAAGTGAGCTTCAAGTGCTCTGAAGTCGGGTGCTGTGCGTGTGGAGCTTAAGCAGTATCGTCGGGGACGGCTGATAACTTCACAGTGACTTCGTGGTGGTGAGAGGCAGTTCCTCTGGGAGTACAGTGACAAGGACTAATTGGGAAACGTGCGACGACCGCCGAGACGTAGGCTGGCTGCCGTAGTTGGGAGGAAAGTTGACGGCCAGGAGACCGACTTCAACCCTGCGACGTACTGTAGAGGAAGGAGCACGGATCTGCAGTGTACAGAAAGCTGCGAGACGCGAAAATCCTAAGGTGTTGGCTTGTGTTCCTGGAGGGTGTACGAGGCGAGAGCCTGGACCAGGAGCTACAACCCAACTGTCATCCTAGGATAGGTGAAGTAGGTGTTTACAGTTACCCTCCCATTTCCCCTTTAGTTAGCTATATATTTTCTTGTCAGGATATTTTATATGTCGTGAGCAAGTCTCACCTGAGTCTAAGTCACAGAGAGCACAGTGTGTGGTGAGGCTACCCAGAGCGCTCACAGTATCAGTTTACATATATATCTATGTGTGGGTGTGTGCAAGCACCAGGATTCATCAAGGAATTTACTGTGACTATTATTAATTTCCTGTGATTATTATTATATATATATTGGTAGTAAACCAGATATTGGTGTTAGGCTATGAGCCAGATTTATTGATATAAATGCCTGTGTATTGATCTCCAAGATTTATTGATATAAATGCCTGTGTGTTGATCTCCATGATTTATTGATATAAATGCCTGTGTGTTGATCTCCATGATTATTGATATAAATGCCTGTGTATTGATCTTCATGATTTATATATATATATGCCTGTAATTTGATTACTGATTTATCTATGTACATGCCTGTGTACTGAATAATATCATATACGTGAAGTGATTGCCAGTGATATCTCTTTAAGAGAAAGTATAGATATAAAGAAAAGTTCAGTGATCAAGCGAGTGCATTCACAGTAAATATTATTAAGAATAGAGTAATCTTTTGGTACGGTGAAAAGTCACTGTGAGTGCAGTGTGAATAAGATATTGATCGTGAGGCCAGTGAAATCATAAGTATGCCATGTGAATGTTAAATACAGTATTTTGCGAAAAGTTAAATAAACGGGGATCGTGATAGAATTAGAAAACAAGTACTAGTCTTTTCTCACGGTCGCGAGGGCCCCGGTCAGCTGATATCTGACAGGTGACGCAGGGGCTGCTGATGTTGCCATATCGGTGCGCTCCAGATTATTCTGCTACGGATTGAGCAGTTGTCATATATTGTTCCTGATACATTGATGCATATATATTTCTCGTTGTCTTTTAAGTAAAATACCAAAACTCTTTGGTGTTTGATATCATCCCCTCCATTTATCTTGTGACCGTGTAATGAAGTAAAACAGAGTGATCTGCCTGATACCATATTGTTTGAAATTGCTCTTACCACAATTACCACAATTACACCTCACCACTGCAGTGTTACTGGACACCTAAAAACACCAGTTGGCGACCTTAAAGGCTGTGTAAGAGTTCTGTGTCGGGGCGGGCCACAGATTGAGGGAACGATCTGTGCCTCCACTCATCTTGCAATTTAAGGCCGGTTGTGAGATCGACTGGGGTACTCTCCGGGGCGTGCAGTGGAGCCTAGAGGATCGAGGGAAGACCCGTAGAACGACGGTGAGTAAGGGTTATTGTCGGAGCAACCACCTGGAGAGGAGATCCAGTCTACCTTTGCTTTAACCCTTCACTAACGAGAACCGTGACACCCCGACATTGGCGACCTTGCCAGGATAAAGAGCAAGATCAAGGTTGTAATTGTGGTATTAGATATCAGGCCTAAGTTTTCACTCGCAGTCACAAGATGGAGGATGATAAAGTAGCCAATTTTATCGACACGAGAGACGAGCAGTATTGGAGGAGTGCACCAAGGCACAGCTGCAGACGATCGCCGACCAATTTGGGATCAAGTTGAGAGCTTCCAAAGTGGGAGAAAGAATTGAGATCATGGCACAGCTCAAGGCGCGTGATGAAGCCTTCGGAGAGGAACGGCCACAGACACCTGCTAGTGTGGAGAGAACCTGAGTACCGGTGGCAGCAGCCGGGGATCCAGTGGCAGCAGGCGCAGTGTCAAGCTGAAATAATGAAGATGCAGATAGAAGCACAGCTGAAGCGTGAGGAAGCAGAAAGAGAAGCACTGCTGCGCAAGAGAAAGAGAAGCACAGTTGAAGCGTGAGGAGCAGAAAGAAGCACAGCTGCGCAGAGAAGAAGAAAGCACAGCTGAAGCGCGAGATGCAGAAAGAGAAGCACAGCTGCATAGAGAAGAACGAGAGGCGCGGCTGAAGAGCGCGAGAATAGATGCTAGGACGAAGCTGCAGGAGGTTTGAAGCAATAAGGAGATTGAGCTGAAACGAGCTGAGCTAGGACTAGTTCCAACTGCCCCACCACAACAGCCGAGGACCGCCGAGTGAGAGAGAGGGATTTGCCCGTCTTTGTGCCTAATGAGGCTGAGGCTTCTTCGAGCATTTCGAAAGGGTCGCTACGTTGAAGAAGTGGCCGAGGGCAGAGTGGCGGAGAGCTAGTTCAGGAAGACTCACTGGTGAAGCTCGTGAAGCTTACAATATGCTCGATCTCCAGGAATGTACCAACTATGATGCAGTAAAACGGGCCGTGCTCCATTCATTCAAGCTGACGCCGGAGTGCTATTGAAAGAGTTTAGAGAATGTACCCGATCGCCAGGAAATCGTATGCGGAGACGGCGAGGGACATGGAAGGAATTCTTGAAATGGCTGGAGTCAGAAGGAGCAAGATCGGCTGAAGACATCAAGGGGCTGATGGTCATGGAAAAGTTCATGTCCGTGCTCTCTCCCGAGATTAGGTGAGAGTAAAGGGAGCGGACATCAAGGACCTGAGAGCCGCGGCCGATCGAGCAGACATGCTAGAAGAAGCCTTAGGTCCACGTCGAGAGGGACCCACCGACCGCCCGCATTCTCCAGTTATGGGAGGAATAATAGAAGGTCGACGGATGGAGGACAGGACCGAGTTCTCCCAGTCCTACCCCTCGAATGAGACAGCAGAGGACAGAAGAGTGCTGTGGAACCGCCGAAGAAGTCCCGAGGGAGAGCTCAAGAGATCTGTTATCGTTACGGCCGGAGAGCTGAGCATGAGTCTTTGAAGGCGCAAGAGAAGTCCGCGGAGGAGAAGGATCCGCTGTTTCAACTGCGGTTAATAGGACACATGGCGCGCGAATGTAGACGTCCTAAGCAGCGGGGTTACGTTGCTTTTGTACGGGTAGAGGACCATTAGCCGAAGGAGTGCGGGATGGACCCGTACAGGAAGAAGGAGGCTAACCCATTCGTGCGTGAGGGAACTGTAAGGTGGGGGACGCAGACCCCATCCCGGTAATGATGCTGAGAGATACTGGGGCGGAATTTACCCTGGTGAGCAGAACCCTTTTCCCTGAGTGTCACGAGAATACCTGTGTAGGTGAGGCAAGTGTGACCACTGTGGAGGCCCAGCCAGTGCAGATGCCCCTACACCGGGTAACCCTGAGTTCGGTTTATGGATGCCAAACCCTAGTAGTGGGGGTCTGTGCGACGATGCCCACGAGGGAGGCACAGGTCATTTGGGAAATGACGCATGTGGAGGACGTGTCCTACCGAACCTCGTGAAGGACGAGGAGTGCTTGGAGCACTTCGAGAAGAAAGGCGAAGTGTTCGACGCGCTGTGGGGACGAGAAAGGAATCGCCATGGAGGCGTTCCCTGTATGTGCTGTAATTCCGAGGCAGTGCGACGGACGAGGAGGCGTGGATCTGATAAGGCCGACGAGGAGACGTCCGCCGGCCTGGGAATTGATCACCTCGTTATGGACCCGGAGAGCGAGTGGAGGGCGAAGGCAGCCCAGAAGGTGAGGTACAGGTGACCCTCACCAGTTCCTCGGGGTGGATCGCACTCGTCTCGAGGAGATGCAGCAGGCAGAATCCCCCAAGTTGATTTGTAAGGCCAAGAGGACGTATTGGTCCCGAGAAAGCTACTCACTTTAACAGGCAAGAAGGCATATTAGTAAGACAGTGTAAACCTGTAAGGAGGAGGTCGGAAAAGCCTCTCTAGGTACGAGAGGCCAAGTAGCATTGCCAGCCGGGTGCAGAGCGGCAGTGTTGAGTCCGTTGCACGCTGTTGACTCTGCGGTCACCTAGGGGTGACCACGATGCGACGTTCAACGTCGAGAGAAGTGGCTGGGCAACTACAACATCTTTTCTCTTGGGTGAGGAGGCCCGGGAAAATCAGCTGACAGTGGAATATATTCCGGTCTGAGTGTGTCAGACGACAGTGATAAATTGGGGAGTGATGCAGATTCGGTCGTCGCCCTACCGATCGCAGTCGAAGGGGGCGGTCGGAATTCACTCCACCTCAGAGACAACTCTGAGAATGTTCTGCGTAGAGCAGGAAGACGAGTGGGAAGAGACGGTGGACCCCGTTTTGTTGGTCGTTCGTCAAGTAGTGGCAGAACCGTTAAACTTCTCACAGTTCCAGCTGGTGAACGGACACGAGGTGTGGAGCCCTCGGTCCGTAATAGGTAAGCAGTGGACGCCAAGGATGACCTTGAAGACGGTCTGCAGACACATGAGAATGTCACACATTGGCGGCTGCAATACTGGCTGGAAGCCAGATTTTCAGTGAAAGGACCAAGTAGTCGCAGATGCTTGTCCCGCATACACTACCAGACATGACTCTTATTTTAAGGGGAGGGGTATGTGACGGTGTTCCCCCCCTTCTAATTCTCCCACGCCTGCTGTAAGAGTCATGTCCACTATTCCCGAGCGTTCTCTACATTGCAGGCATCAATTGAACATATGTGGGAGAGAACAGTATTCTCGATGAGCCGAGAAATTGTGAAATAAGAACATTTGGCCTGTGGGATAGGCCCTTTAGGAGCCAATATGGCGCTGGCGAGTCTGTTCTCCCGCCAAAACTGTGTGACGTCAGTGTCGCCAGATTGGTCACCGTCAGCGACGTGGCACTGGGAGCCAATGAAAACCGACTTTGGAAAAAGTGACGTCACATAGGCAGGGGGGTCCAGCCGTGGTGGCGCCTTAGCGCTATCAGTCTTTCACGACACGTCCGAGAGGCAGGACGTGCGACCGGTCATCCTGTCAGAGTGACGGATTTACCGAACTCCGTGGATGTAAGCCTCCAGTTGTTAGCGCGCACTCTGTGAGGTCTTCCTGCAACCCGATGTGGCTCAGATAAGGAATTGACAGAATATTGAGCAACAAGTGCTCAGGGACAGGTGCGTTGCAAGAAGTGGGCCGGGCATCGACGTGTGACGTCCTGGCAGTTCACCAGTATAAGAGACAGCTTAGTGGCCGGCCAATCCACCGTGAGTGAACCGGTTGACCGCCTTGTCAACTAGGTTGAACGTGTGATCGACGATCCTGTCAAGTTTGACAGTAACCCCCTTCGTGGAACCCTACGAGTCAACAGTTGGATGCAAGCACGTCGAGAAGTCTTCCCAAATACCTAGCGATATATCTAGACGACGAGGGAATTGACAGTGAAGTGAGCTTCAAGTGCTCTGAGTCGGGTGCTGTGCGTGTGGAGCTTAGCAGTATCGTCTGGGACGGCTGATAACTTCACAGTGACTTCGTAGTGGTGAGAGGCAGTTCCTCTGGGAGTACAGTGACAAGGACTAATTGGGAACGTGCGACGACCGCCGAGACGTAGGCTGGCTGCCGTAGTTGGGAGGAAAGTTGACGGCCAGAGACCGACTTCAACCCTGCGACGTACTGTAGGGAAGGAGCACGGACCTGCAGTGTACAGAAAGCGGCGAGACGCGACAATCCTAAGTTTGGCTTGTGTTTCTGGAGGGTGTACGAGGCGAGAGCCTGGACCAGGAGCTACAACCCAACTGTCATCCTAGGATAGGTGAAGTAGGTGTTTACAGTTACCCTCCCATTTCCCCTTTAGTTAGCTATATATTTTCTTGTCAGGATTTTTATATGTCGTGAGCAAGTCTCACCTGAGTCTAAGTCACAGAGAGCACAGTGTGTGGTGAGCTACCCAGAGCGCTCACAGTATCAGTTTACATATATATCTATGTGTGGTGTGTGCAAGCACCAGGATTCATCAGGAATTTACTGTGACTATTATTATTTCCTGTGATTATTATTATTATATTATTGGTAGTAAACCAGATATTGGTGTTAGGCTATGAGCAAGATTTATTGATATAAATGCCTGTGTATTGATCTCCAAGATCTATTGATATAAATGCCTGTGTGTTGATCTCCATGATTTATTGATATAAATGCCTGTGTATGATCTCCATGATTTATGATATAAATGCCTGTGTATTGATCTTCATGATTATTATATATATGCCTG